>CM022298.1:662382944-662881169 GCA_011799875.1 Thinopyrum elongatum
TCTGTCGCAAACAGGTTGGAAGAGTCCACCGGTCAAAGCCGTCCGGCGAAAGTCAAAGGGCTAGATCTATTGGTCAACTGGATTCGGGTGGCCTTCGGGTGTAGCATGCCACCGAAACATCGCACGGGTCCCGATGCATGTGTGAAAGTGTTCTGGCATGCGTAGACGCCCGTCTTGGGGCTCCGTGGTGTGGCCCCCCTCCACGGAAGGCAGTGCCGCCGTCACTTGAGGGGGGGATGGTGCGGGTGCGGTGGAACCGAGGGAATCTAGTGTTGGGTTGGTCCAGACCGTGTTCGGGATGTTGCTATGGGCTGACCTATCGCAACCAGGTGGAAGAGTCCACCGGTCAAAGCCCGTCCGGCGGGTCAAAGGGGCTAATCTACTGCACCTGAGGGGGGCCTTTCGTGCCATGGCCAACCGGTACCCGACCCTTGAACCAATAAACTAAAAATTCATATACCTAATGCAAATTATTAAAAACTCCGGCATCATCATGGAACAACGGTACTATCAACGTGAACCTTCGTGCCCGGGACGCGCCAGACCGCGCAGCACTGAAAGTTTATCGTATTGTCTGTTTTTCTTATAGAAGTTCTAATGAATGACCGGAGCTTATACTTATGTGATTAGCGAACTATTTTAAAACAGGTTCATATTGCTTGTCCCTGGGCGAGTTGGGACCTATTCTTTAAACAAAGTGGGTGCATCTTATGCCGTACGGCAAAGCCCGTCGGCATAGGCATGACCCGTGGCACCCCGGCTATGCCGACGGCTAAGCCCGTCGGCAGTCCCCCCCCCCCTTTTCCACTCGCCGTTCATCCTCCATCCACCCATGGCCTCTCTGTCTCAACCACCCCCGACCCCAACCTCCGTCCCTCTGTCCTCGTACCCGATTATCCGCCTCCTCCCACCAGGACAAGCACAGAGGACACCACCTCCCCTGTCCTCCCTCACGCTACCAACCTCCACCAGACCCCTACCGTCTGTCTTCCCCCCCATCCAACAGTGCTTGTGATCCAGCCTCCTCTCCAGCACCCTCTGCCCCAACGTCATCCACGTCCCCTTCTCTAACCCACCTTCTTCCCGCCGTCCCCTTCCTCTTCTTCCCCGTCCCCGCCCTACCGTCTTCGTCACTCCCCTCCCGCTTCCCTCCACGAGCCGAGGGGGACACGTGTCGGTTCCCCTCTCCCAACCTCTATCTCAGTACTTCCTTATCTCCCCCGGCGCGGAGGAAAAAAGTGCGGATTAAAAAAAGAGAAGGGGAAATGGCAGACAGTTCGCGAAATAGAATGTTCTCCGGGTACCGCTAAGGCTTCCCCCTATCCGCTTTGCTCCTATTTCCTCCGTCCACGGTCTGTTTTTATTTGAGTGCCTCCCCCTTCCGTATTTCTCCTATTCCCCGTCGCCTGTATCACTCGATCCAAGCGTGTCCAAATAGGAGGAGGCCCGCAATAAAGAAGAGTAGTAGAAAGGTCATACACTCCCTCTCCGTTAGGGTCCGGACCACTTCCCTCCCACGAACATTTTTTTTTCTGTTTTTTCATGATTTTGCAGTGGATAAGAGGCTAAATGTTGATAGTAGAGACGATAATGCAGTTGCATAGATAACTTGTTTCATACGATTTTTTTGTAGATATGATGATTATATTGTTAGATGAGAAGAGATAATGATGATTTTTTTATGCTTCGATGATTTTTGAGAATGGATGATGATGATAGATGATAGATGATTGGTGAGATTGATGATGTTTTGATGATAGATGATGATTGCTTTTTTATGCTGTGATAATTTTTTAGATGATGATATAGTTTTTTTTTATGTTCAATGATTGTTAATGATGATGATATTGTGAATGTTCTAAATTTTTGTCCACGATGGAATTCTTGCAGGCTTTGTGGTGTGCATTTCATCGAGTGACCGTCGTCCACAGTTGGTCCCTGACCATCCCTCTGTTGTTCACTCCTTCCCCTACACGCGAGGGTGAGCTACAAGTCCATCTCCTCATTTTTTCATGTCACTAGATTTCATTCTCAAGTCAAGTCGCGTAACCTAGGCGTCTCCCCCAAGAAGGGTTGCATCGATAAATATGCATTCAATGCATATTTATCACCGAGCTCTTTCGGATTGCAGCGTTTTCCACGGACAGCCCGAGGATGTGTAGATTGGGTATGTTCTCCCCCGTTCAGAGAGGATTTCGGCGGCGCCTCCCCATTGTTCTCCGGAGCACATTCTCTCGGCTATTTGCCGAGACGTGTATGAGAACAGCGGGAGGTGCTGCCAAATTTTGTCTCGGAACGGGGTTAGAATGGAGAACGTACTCAATCTACACATCCTCGGGTGGGATTAGGACCCATCTTTACCTATTAGAGATGTAGGTGGATTCAACGACGGTAGAAAATGAAAATTTGATGTGATTAATTTAAGTGAATCCTTAATTATGTTGTTTGCTTGCAAAAAAGCAGAGGATGGCAGATAATCAGTGGATGTACAGTGGTTTTATCCGTCGGAATCGAGTAACATCAGAGTGATCACGAAAACCGATGTGTATTTGAAGGAGATATTTCGTGTCCAATGAGAATTATCCCACCATGCCCCTGTGCGAGATGTGCCAGACGTCACCGTAGAAATCAGAAGGACATGACTGAGCCACCTTCGCACGCACGATATATGCCAAACTTTGACATGCCCCGATAACACTAGCCGAGCAGGACCGTGGTAGAGGAGGTGATGCGACAACGCATCGATGGTTTATGAGGACGACGGGGTCAGGGACATGCTAGATGATGTCATTGTTGCAGAAAACGGCAAATCGACACCTTCAGAGAATGAACCAGGAGGAGCCGAGGCAACGCAAGGCCTTCTTGGAGGTCTTGCCTCGTCGAAGAAACCTCTTTATGCGGGTGCGAAAATATCTCAGCTGGATGCCTCTCGCAACTGATTGCAATCATGGATAGGCTGTAGCCAGAAATGCTTCGAAGCATTCTGGGAGTATGGCTAACAGCCTCCTGAGGGTCATGAACTGCCGAAAGCATGTACGCTACAAAGAAAATCATGAAGGCACTCTCTATGGATTATGAGAAAATAGATGTTTGTGCCGAGAAAGTGCCTATTGTTTAGGACAAGATGCGATGATGACAATACTGGTAAGGGATGGTGGCGGTTTATCTTCGGTTACCAAGACCTGTGTTGCGATAGAGTCAGGACCCATAGCAACATCCCCACAAACGTCTGGACCACCCAACCACTGATTCCCTCCGTTTTCCACTGCCCCACCACGCACCCTCCCCTCAAGTGACGGGGCACTGCCTTCCGTGGAGGGGGGCCACACACCCGGAGCCCCACGAGGTTGCGTCTACGCATGCCAACACTTTCAAACATGCATCGAACCCGTGCGAGTTTCGGTGGCATAGCTACACCCCGAAGGCCACCCCGACTCCCAGTTACCAGAGATCTAGAGCCCTTTACTTTCGCCGACGGCTTTGACCGGTGGACTCTTCCACCTGGTTGCGATAGGTCAGCCCATAGCAACATCCCCGAACCGGTCTGGCCCAACCCAACACTAGATTCCCTCGGTTCCACCGCACCCCGCCACCATCCCCCTCCAAGTGATTGGCACTGCCTTCCGTGGAGGGGGGGCCACACCACGGAGCCCCAAAGACGGCGTCTACGCATGCAGAACACTTCCACACATGCATCGGGACCCGTGCGATGTTCGGTGGCATAGCTACAACCCGGAAGGCCACCCCGAATCCCAGTGAACAGTAGATCTAGCCTTTGACTTTCGCCGGAGGGCTTTGACCGGTGGACTCTTCCACCTGGTTGCGATAGGTCAGCCCATAGCAACAACTCCCGAAACACGGTCTGGACCCAACCCAACATAGATTCCCTCCGGTTCCAACCGCACCTGCACCATACCCCCTCAAGTGACGGCGCACTGCCTCGTGGAGGGGGCCACACCACGGAGCCCAAGACGGGCGTCACGCATGCCAGAACACTTTTCACACATGCATCGGGACCCGTGCGGATTTTCGGTGGCATAGACACCCGGAAGGCCACCCACCGAATCCCAGTTGACCAGAGATCTAGCCCTTTGACTTTCCCGGACGGGCTTTGACCGGTGGACTCTTCCCATGGTTGCGAATAGGTCACGCCATAGCAAATCCCCGACACGGTCTGGACCCAACCAAAACATAGATTCCCTCCGGTTCCACCGCACCGCACCATCCCCCCTCCAAGTGACGGAGGGAACTGAGTTCGTGGAGGGGGGGGACAAAACATAGCATCCCAGAAACTTTCAACAAATAACATCAATTGTAATAAAAAACCCTGACCAAAAGATATAGCACTACTTACTCACAACCAAGATATATTGAAATACAAACCAGACGTTGCGAACACTTTAACAAAATGAACACGGTTGACCAACGAAAGGTTACAGCACCACTCTTCGGCGAGCCCCAAAGACGGCGTCTACGCATGCCAGAAACACTTTCACACACGCATCGGGACCGTGCGATGTTCGGTGGCATAGCTAACCACCCGAGGCCACCCCGCAATCCCAGTTGACCAGTAATCTTAGCCCTTGACTTTCGCCCGGACGGGCTTTGACCGGTGGACTTTCCACACTTTGCGATAGGTCAGCCCAGCAACATCTCCCGAACACGTCTGGACCAACCCAAACACTAGATTCCCTCCGGTTCCACCGCACCACCATCCCCCCCTCCAAGTGACGGCGGCACTGCCTTCCGTGGAGGGGGGGCCACACCAGGGAGCCCCAAGACGGGCGTTACGCATGCCAGAAACATTTCACACATGCATCGGGACCCGTGCGATGTTCGTGTGCATAGCTACACCCCGGAAGGCCACCCCGAATCCCAGTGACAGTAGATCTAGCCTTTGACTTTCGCCCGACGGGCTTTGACCGGTGGACTCTTCCACTGGTTGCGATAGGTCAGCCCATAGCAACATCCCGAAAACGGTCTGGACCCAACCCAACATAGATTCCTCTGGTTCCACCGCACCGCACCATCCCCCCTCCCAAGTGACTGGGGCACTGCCTTCCGTGGGAGGGGGCCACACACGGAGCCAAGACGGGCGTTACGCAAGCCAGAACACTTTCACACATGCATCGGGAACCGTGCGTGTTCGTGGCATAGCTACACCCCGAGGCCACCCGAATCCAGTTGACCAGTAGATAGCCTTTGACTTTCGCCGGACGGCTTTGAACGGTGGACTCTTCCACTGGTTGCGATAGGTAGCCCATAGCAACATCCCCGAACAGGTTTGGACCAACCAACACTAGATACATCCCGTTCACCAGCCATCATCCCCGCACCCTCCCCCTCTTCATCTCCGCCCGTTCACAATGAAGCACTGGAAATGTTCATAGTGAGTCGCAGGCACTCCTTCCGTGGAGGGGGGGCCCACACCACGGACCCCAAGACGGGCGTCTACGCATGCCAGAACACTTCACACATGCATCGGGACCCGTGCGATGTTTGGTGGCATAGCTACACCCCGAAGGCCACCCGAATCCCAGTTGAACAGTAGATCTAGCCTTTGACTTTCGCCGGACGGGCTTTGACCGGTGGACTCTTCCACCTGGTTGCGTGGTCAGCATAGCAACATCCCCGAACACGGTCTGGACCCAACACCAACACTAGATTCCCTCCGGTTCCACGCACCCGCACCATCCCCCTCCCAAGTGAGGCGGCGGCACTGCTTCCGTGGAGGGGGGCCACACCACGGAGCCCCAAGAGGGCGTTACGCATGAGAAAACACTTCACAAAATGCATCGGACCCGTGCGATGTTTTCGGTGGCATAGGACACCCCGAAGGCCCACCCGAATCCAGGACCAGTAGATCTAGCCCTGACTTTCGCGGACGGGCTTGACCGGTGGACTCTTCACCTGTTGCGATAGGTCAGCCCATAGCAACTCCCGAACACGGTCTTGGACCCAACCAAACACTAGTTTCCTCGGTTCCACCGCACCCGCACCATCTCCCCCCCTAAGTGACGGCGGCACTGCCTTCCGTGGAGGGGGGGCCACACCACGGAGCCCAAGACGGGCGTCTAGCATCCAGAACACTTTCACACATGCATCGGGACCCGTGCGATGTTTGGTGGCAATAGTACACCCCGAATCCCCCAGTTGACCAGTAGATCTAGCTTTGACTTTCGCCGGAGGCTTTTCGTGGGACTCTTCCACCTGTTGCGATAGGTCAGCCCATAGCAACCCCGAACACGGTTCTGGACCCAACCCAAACACTAGATTCCCTCCGGTTCCACCGCCACCCGCCATCCACCCTAGACAGTGACGGCGCACTCGCGCACGCCTTCCGTGGAGGGGGGGCCACACCACGGAGCCCCAAGACGGGCGTATACGCCATGCCAGAACACTTTCACACATGAGCGAGACCGTGCGATGTTTCGGTGGCATAGCTACAACCCCGAAGGCCACCCCGAACCCAGTGACAAGTAATCTACCCTTTGACTTCGCCGGACGGGCTTTGGACGGTGGACTCTTCCACCTGGTGCGTAGGTCAGCCCATAGCAAACATCCCCGGAACACGGTCTGGACCCAACCAACCACCAAACACAGGATTCCCTGACGCAGCACACGCACATCCCCCCTAAGGACGGCGGGACTGCCTTCCGTGGAGGGGGGCCACACCACGGAGCCCAAGACGGCGTCTACATGCCAGAACTTTCACCACATGCTAGGGACACGTGCGGATGTTTCGGTGGCATAGCTCCCCGAAGCCACCCCGAATCCCAGTTGACCAGTAGATCTAGCCCTTGAATTTCGACGGGGCTTTGACGGTGGACTCTTCCACCTGGTTGCGATAGGTAAGCCCATAGCAACATCCCGAACACGGTCTGGACCACCAACAATAGATTCCTCCGTTTCACCCACCCGCCCCATCCCCCCCTCCAAGTGACGGAGGCACTGCCTTTGGAGGGGGGGGCCACACACGGAGGCCCAAGACGGGCGTCTACGCATGCAGACACTCTTACACATGCATCGGGACCCGTGCGATTGTTCGTGGCATAGCTACACCCGAAGGCCACCCGATCCCAGGTGACACGTAGATCTAGCCCTTTGACTTCGCCGGAAGGGCTTTGACGGTGGACTCTCCACCGTTGCGATAGGTCAGCCCATAGAAAACCCCGAACCGGTCTGGACCCAAACACACTAGTTCCCTCCGTTCCACCGCACCCCCATACCCCCCTCCAGTGACGGCGGCACTGCTTCCGTGGAGGGGGGGGCCACACCACGGAGCCCAAGAACGGGCGTCTACGCATTCAGAAAACTTTCACACATGCATCGGGGACCCGTGCGATGTTTCGGTGGCATAGCTACACCCGAAGGCCACCCCCGAATTCACAGTTGACCAGTAGATCTAGCCCTTTGACTTTCGCACGGAGGGCTTTGACCGTGGACTCTTCCACCTGTGCGATAGGTCAGCCCATAGCAACAATCCCCGAACACGGTCTGTGACCCAACCCAACACTAGATTCCCTCCGGTTCCACCGCGCACCCGCCCATCCCCCTCCAAGTGAGCGCACTGCCTCCGTGGAGGGGGGCAACACACGGAGCCCCAAGACGGCGGTCCTACCATGCCAGAACACTTTCCCACACATGCATCGAGCCCGTGCGATGTTTCGGTGGCATAGCTAACACCCCGAAGGCCCACCCCGAATCCATGTTGACAGTAGAATCTAACCCTTTGACTTCGCAGGACGGGCTTTTACCGGTGGACTCTTCCACCGGTTGCTTGATAGGTTCAGCAGCAACACATCCCCGAACACGGCGGACCGACCCAACCCAACACTAGATTCCCTCCGTTCAAGCACCCGACGACCATCCCCCTCACGTGACGGCGGCAACTGCCTTCGCTGGAGGGGGGGGCACCACACCACGGAGCCCAAGACGGGCGTACGCATGCCAGAACACTTTCAACACTGCATCGGGACCGTGGATGTTTCGGTGGATAGCTACAACCGAAGGCCCACCCGAATCCAGTTGACAGTAGATCTAGCCCTTTGACTTTCCCGACGGGCTTGACCGGTGGACTCTTCCCACTGGTTGCGATAGGTCAGCCCATGCAACATCCCGAAACACGGTCTTTGGCCCAACCAAACAAAGATTCTCCGGTTACACAGCACCGCACCATCCCCCCTCCAAGTGACGCGCGGCACTGCCTTCCTGGAGGGGGGGGCCACACCACGGAGCCCCAAAGAGGCGTTTATACACATGCCAAAACTTTCACCAATGCATGAGGACCCGTGCGATGTTTTCGGTGGCATAGGCTACACCCGGAAGGCCACCCCGAATCCCAGTTGACAAGTAGATCTAGGCCTTTGACTTTCCCCGCCGGAACGGGCTTTGACCGGTGGACCTTCACCATGGGTTGCGATAGTCGCCATAGAACATCCTCGAACACAGTCTGGACCCAACCCAACACAGATTCCTCGGTTCACCGCACCGACCCATCCCCCCCCAAGTAGACGGGGCACTGCCTTCCGTGGAGGGGGCCACCCCACGGGAGCCCAAGACGGGCGTCTACGCATGCCAGAACACTTCACACATGCATCGGACCGTGCGATGTTTCGGTGGCATAGCACACCCGAAGGCCCACCCAAACCAGTTGACAGTAGATCTAGCCTTTGACTTTCGCCAGACGGGCTTTGACGGTGGGATCTTCCACATGGTTGCGATAGTCAGCCCAAGAACATCCCCGAAAACGGTTGGACCAACCAACACTAGATTCCCTCCGGTTCCACCGCACCGCCCATCCCCTCCAAGTCGAGGCTCGGCACTGCCTTCCTGGAGGGGGCCACACCACGGAGCCCCAAGACGGGCGTATGCATGCACAGAAACACTTTCACACTAGCATCGGGACCCGTGCGATGTTTTCGGTGGCATAGCTAACCCAGAAGGCCCACCGAATCCCAGTTGAACAGTAGATCTAGCCCTTTGACTTTCGTTCAGGAACGGCTTTGAACGTGGACTTCTTCACCTGGTTGCGATAGGTCAGCCCATAGCAAACATCCCGAACACAAGGTCGGACCCAACCAACACTAGATTCCTCCGGGTTCCACCGCACCCGCACCATCCCCCTCCAAGTGGAGCGAGCGGCACTTGCCCGTGGGAGAGGGGGCCACACCACGGAGCCCCAAGTAGGGCGTCTACGCATGCAAGAAACACTTCAACCATGCATCGGGACCGTGCGATGTTCGGTGGCATAGCTTACACCCCGAGGCCCAACCGAATCCCAGTTGACCAGTAGATCTAGCCTTTGACTTTGTTCGGACGGGCTTTTTTGACCGGTGGACTCTTCCACCTGGTTGCGATAGGTAAGAACATAGCAACATCAAGAACACGGTCATGGACCAACAACCACAAACTAGATTCCTCCGGTTCCACCGCAAGCAAAACCATCCCCCGAAGTGACGGCGGCACTGTTCTCGTGGAGGGGGGGCCACACCACGGAGCCCCCAAGACGGGCGTCTACCGCATGCCAGAACACTTACACATGATCGGGACGCCGGTGCGTGTTTGGTGGGGCATAGCTAACCTCAAGGACACCCGAATCCCAGTTGAACGAGCAGATTCTAGACCTTTGGATTGGAGGGTTTGACCGGTGGGACTTTCCACCTGGTTGCGATTGGTCAGCCCATAGCAACATCCCCGAACACGGTCTGGACCCAACCAACCCACTAGATCCCTCCGGTTCCCACCGCACCCACCATCCCCTCCAGTAGTGACGGGGCGCCACTGATTCCTTGGGGGGGGCCACAACACGGAGCCCAAGACGGGCGTCACGCATTGCCAGAACACTTTCACCACATGCCACGGAACCAGTGCGATGTTTCGGTGGCATAGCTACACCGAAGGCCACCCCGAATCCCAGTTGAACTAGTAATCTAGCCCTTTTGACTTTCGCCGGACGGGCTTTGACCGGTGGACTCTTCCACCTGGTTGCGATAGGTCAGCCCATAGCAACACATCCCGAACAGGTCTGGACCCAAATCCAACACAGATTCCCTCCGTTCCAACGCACCTCGCACCATCCCCCTTCAAGTGACGGCGGACAGCCTTCCGTGGAGGGGGGGCCACACACGGAAACCCCACGACGGGCGTCTACGCATGCCAGACTTTCAACACATGCCACCGGACCCGTGCGAAGCTACACCCCGAAGGCCACCCCGAATCCCAGTTAAGCAGTAGATCTAGCCCTTTGACTTTCGCCGAACGGGCTTTGACTTGTGGACTCTTCCACCTGGTTGCGATAGGTCAGCCCATAGCAACATCGTCGAACACGGTCTGGACCCAACCCAACCCTAGATTCCCTCCGGTTCCACCGCACCCGCACCATCCCCCCTCCAAGTGACGGCGGCACTGCCTTCCGTGGAGGGGGGGCCACACCACGGAGCCCCAAGACGTGCGTTACGCATGCCACGATACTTTCACACATGCATCCCGACCCATGCAATGTTTCGGTGGCATAGCTACACCCCGATTCCCCCTCTAAACAGATTCCCTCCGTGTCGACCGTTTCCCTCCTCCGTGACACGGCGGCAGCGACATCCGTGAGGGGGGCAATCGATATACCATTGGGGTATGTTTTTTTGTTTAGATAAGGCACAATTATGTTGTGAATAACCAAGATTCCCTCCGTGTCGGCCCGACGTGGCCGTTTCCCCCCTCCGGGACACGGCGGCAGCGACGCCCGTGAGGGGGGGCACACCCCGGAGCCGCGTGTCGGGTGCCTGCGCCTGCCACCACGCTTCCACAAGCGTAGGAGGGCCCACCGCAACACCTGGCGGCATTGCTACCCCCTAGGTAGCCCGTCCCGTCTAACCCTGACACAAACGACCGCCGGATCTAGCCCTTTTACTTTCGCAGGACGGGGTTTGACCGGTGGACCTTTTCACGTGGTTGTCATAGCCCAGCCCATAGCTACACCTCCCAACACCGTCCCGGCCCAACCCACCCCAAGATTCCCTCCGTGTCGGCCCGACGTGGCCGTTTCCACCACTCCGGGACACGGCGGCAACGACGCCCGTGAGGGGGGGCACACCCCGAAGCCGCGTGCCAGGTGCCTGCGCCTGCCACCACGCTTCCACAAGCGTAGGAGGGCCCACCGCAACACCTGGCAGCATTGCTACGCCCCGGGTACCCTGTCCCGTCTCCCCTCTTCGTGACACGACGGAAGCAAGGCCCGTGTGGGGGGGCAATCGATATATATATAATCGAGATATGTTTTCTATACATAAGGCACATTTAAGTTAATCAAATTAGTCTTGGAAAAAGAAAAAAAGGAAAAAGAGAAAATAAATAAAATATTAAAATATTATTAGAAATCTATGCCTACGACAATGCCGTCGGCATAGCTACGGCCACGGAACGGTAGAGCCATGGATCGATGATGTGGCGTAGCTACACCCGGAAGGTCAGCCCATAGCAACATCCCCGAACACGGTCTGGACCCAACCCAACACTAGATTCCCTCCGGTTCCACCGCACCCCCACCATCCCCCCTCCAAGTGACGGCAGCACTACCTTCCGTGGAGGGGGGGCCACACCACGGAGCCCCAAGACGGGCGTCTATGCATGCCACAACACTTTCACACATGCATCACGACCCGTGCGATATTTCGGTGGCATAGCTACACCCCGAAGGCCACCCCGAATCCCAGTTAACCAGTAGATCTAGCCCTTTAACTTTCGCCAGACGGTCTTTGACCGGTGGACTCTTCCACCTGGTTGCGATAGGTCAGCCCATAGCATTGACTTTCAAACGGACGGGCTTTGACCGGTGGACTCTTCCACCTGGTTGCGATAGGTCAGCCCATAGCAACATCCCCGAACAAGGTCTGGACCCAACCCAACACTAGATTCCTCCGGTTCCACCGCACCCGCCACCATCCCCCCCTCTAAGACGGCTGCCCTGCCTTCCGTGGAGGGGGGCCACACCACAGGAGCCCACGACGGGCGTTACGCATGCCGAACACTTTCACACATGCCAGGGACCCGTGCGATGTTTCGGTGGCATAGCTACACCCCGAAGGCCACCCGAATCCCAGTTGACCAGTAGAGATCTAGCCCTTTGACTTTCGCCGACGGGCTTTGACCGGTGGACTCTTCCACCTGGTTGCGATAGGTCAGCCCATAGCAACATCCCCGAACACGGTCTGGACCCCCCACCCAACACTAGATTCCCTCCGGTTCCACCGCACCCGCACCATCCCCCTATAGTGACGGGCCTGCTTCCGTGGAGGGGGGCCACACCACAGGCCCCAAGAAGGCGTCTACGCATGCCAGAACACTTTCACACATGCATCGGGACCCGTGCGATGTTTCGGTGGCATAGCTACACCCCGAAGGCCACCGAATCCAGTTGACCAGTAGATCTAGCCCTTTGACTTTCGCCGGACGGGCTTTGACCGGTGGACTCTTCCACCTGGTGCGATAGGTCAGCCATAGCAACATCCCGCACAGGTCTGGACCCAACCCAACACTAGATTCCCTCCGGTTCCACCGCACCCGCACCATCCCCCCCCTAAGTGACGGCGGCCTGCCTTCCGTGGAGGGGGCCACACCCAGAGCCCAAAGGGCGTTACGCATGCAGAAACACTTCACACATGCATCGGGACCCGTGCGATGTTTGGTGGCATAGCTACACCGAAGGCCACCCCGAATCCCAGTTGACCATAGATCTAGCCCTTTGACTTTCGCCGGACGGGCTTTGACGGTGGAACTCTCCACCTGGTTGCGATAGGTCAGCCCATAGCAACATCCCCGAACACGGTCTGGACCCAACCCAACACTAGATTCCCTCCGTTCCACCGACCCGCACCACCCCCCTCTAAGTGACGGCGCTCTTGCTTCCGTGGAGGGGGGCCACACCACGGAGCCCAAGACGGGCGTCTACGCATGGCAGAACACTTTCACACATGCATCGGGACCCGTGCGATGTTTCGGTGGCATAGCTACACCCCCGAAGGGCACCCCGAATCCCAGTTGACCAGTAGATCTAGCCCTTTGATTTCGCCGACGGGCTTTGACCGTGTGAATCTTCACCTGGTTGCGATAGGTCAGCCATCCATAGCACACCAACACGAACCGTCTGGACCCAAACAACACTGATTCCCTCCGGTTCCACCGCCCCGCACCATCCCCCCCTCAAGTGACGGCGCTCTGCCTTCGTGGAGGGGGCCACACCACGGAGCCCCAAGAAGGGGTCTACGCATGCCAGAACACTTTCACACATGCATCGGGACCCGTGCGATGTTCGGTGGCATAGCTACCCCAAGGCCACCCCGAATCCCAGTTGACCAGTAGATCTAGCCCTTTGATTTCGCCGGAGGGCTTTGAGGTGGACTCTTCCACCTGGTTGCGTAAGGTCAGCCCATAGCAACTCCCCGAACACGTGTCTGGACCCAACCCACACTAGATTCCCTCCGGTTCCACGCACCCGCACCATCCCCCCTCAAGTGACGGCGCCTGCCTTCCGTGGAGGGGGGCACACCACGAGCCCCAAGACGGCGTCTACGCATGCCAGAACACTTTCACACATGCATCGGGACCCGTGCGATGTTTCGGTGGCATAGCTACACCCGAAGGCCACCCCGAATCCCAGTTGACCAGTAGATCTAGCCCTTTGAATTTCGCCGGACGGGCTTTGACCGGTGGACTCTTCCACCTGGTTGCGATAGTAGGTCAGCCCATAGCAACATCCCCGAACACGGTCTGGACCCAACCCAACACTAGATTCCTCCGGTTCCACCGCACCCGCACCATCCCCCCCTCAAGTGACGGGGCCATGCCTTCGTGGAGGGGGGCCACACCACGGAGCCCCAAGACGGGCGTCTACGCATGCAGAAACACTTTCACACATGCATCGGACCCGTGCGATGTTTCGGTGGATAGTACACCCCGAAGGCCACCCCGAATCCCAGTTGACCAGTAGTCTAGCCCTTTGACTTTCCCGACGGGCTTTGACCGGTGGACTCTTCCACGGTGTGCGATAGGTCAGCCCATAGCAACATCCCCGAACACGGTCGGACCCAACCAACACTAGATTCCTCCGGTTCCACCGCACCGCACCATCCCCCCCTCAAGTGACGGGCCTGCCTTCCGTGGGGGGGGCCACACCACGGAGCCCCAAGACGGGCGTTACGCATGCCAGAACACTTTCACACATGCATCGGGACCCGTGCGATGTTTCGTGGCATAGCTACACCCCGAAGGCCACCCGAATCCAGTTGACCAGTAGATCTAGCCTTTGACTTTCGCCGGACGGGCTTGCCCGTGGACTCTTCCACCTGGTTGCGATAGGTCAGCCCATAGCAACATCCCGAAAACGGTCTGGACCAACCCAACACTAGATTCCCTCCGGTTCCACCGCACCCGCACCATCCCCCTCTCAAGTGACGGCGCCTGTTCCGTGGAGGGGGGCCACAACACACCCAAGACGGCGTCTACGCTGCCAGACAACTTTCACACATGATCGGGACCCGTGGATTTTCGGTGGCATATGCTACACCCCGAAGGCCACCCCGAATCCCAGTGACCAGTAGATCTAGCCCTTTGACTTTCGCGGACGGGCTTTGAACGGTGGACTCTTCCACCTGGTTGCGATAGGTCAGCCCATAGCAACATCCCCGAACACGGTCTGGACCCAACCCAACACTAATTCCCTCCGGTCCACCGCACCCGCACCATCCCCCCCTCAAGTGACGGCGGCTGCCTTCCGTGGAGGGGGGCCACACCACGGAGCCCCAAGACGGGGTCTACGATGCCAAGAACACTCTTCACACATGCACGGGACCGTGCGATGTTTCGGTGGCATAGCTACACCCCGAAGGCCACCCCGAATCCCAGTTGACCAGTAGATCTAGCCCTTTGACTTTCGCCGGACGGCTTTGACCGGGGGACTCTTCCACCTGGTTGCGATAGGTCCCCATAGCAACATCCCCGAACAAGGTCTGGACCCAACCCAACACTAGATTCCTCCGGTTCCACGCACACCGCACCATCCCCCCCTCAAGTGACGGCGGCCTGCCTTCCGTGGAGGGGGCCACACCACGGAGCCCCAAGAGGGCGTCTACGCATGCAGAACACTCACCATGCAGGACCCGTGCGATGTTTCGGTGGCATAGCTACACCCCGAAGGCCCACCGAATCCCAGTTGACCAGTAGATCTAGCCCTTTGACTTTCCCGGACGGCGTGACCGGTGGACTCTTCACTGGTTGCTGGATAGGTCAGCCCATAGCAACATCCCCGAACACGGTCTGGACCCAACCAACACTAGATTCCCTCCGGTTCCACGCACGCACCATCCCCCCCTAAGTGACGGCACTGCTCTGCCTCCGTGGAGGGGGGCCACACACGGAGCCCCAAGACGGGCGTCTACGCATGCCAGAACACTTTCACACATGCATCGGGACCGTGCGAGTTTCGGTGGCATAGCTACACCCGAAGGCCACCCCGAATCCCAGTTGACCAGTAGATCTAGCCCTTTGACTTTCGCAGGAGGGCTTTGACCGGTGGAATCTTCCACCTGGTTGCGATAGGTCAGCCCATAGCAACATCCCCGAACACGGTCTGGACCCAACCCAACACTAGATTCCCTCCGGTTCCACGCACCCGCACCATCCCCTCTAAGTGACGGCGCCTGCCTCCGTGGAGGGGGGCCACACCACAGACCCAAGAGGGCGTTACGCATGCCGAACACTTTCACACATGCATCGGGACCCGTGCGATGTTTCGGTGGCATAGCTACACCCCGAAGGCCACCCGAATCAGTTGACCAGTAGATCTAGCCCTTTGACTTTCGCCGGACGGGCTTGACCGGTGGACTCTTCCACCTGGTTGCGATAGGTCAGCCCATAGCAACATCCGAACACGGTCTGGACCCAACCAACACTAGTTCCCTCCGGTTCCACCGCACCCGCACCATCCCCCCCTCAAGTGACGGGGCCTGCCTTCCGTGGAGGGGGGCCACACCACGGAGCCCAAGACGGGCGTCTACGCATGCAGAACACTTCACAAATGCATCGGGACCGTGCGATGTTTCGGTGGCATAGCTACACCCCGAAGGCCACCCCGAATCCCAGTTGACCTAGATCTAGCCCTTTGACTTCGCGGACGGGCTTTGACCGGTGGACTCTTCACCTGGTTGCGATAGGTCAGCCCATAGCAACCTCCCGAACACGGTCTGGACCAACCCAACACTAGATTCCCTCGTCCACCGCCCGCACCATCCCCCCTCAAGTGACGGCGCACTGCCTTCGGCGGGGGGGCCACACACGGAGCCCCAAGACGGGCGTCTACGCATGCCAGACACTTTCACACATTCATGGGACGTGCGATGTTTCGGTGTGCATAGCTACACCCCGAAGGGCACCCCGAATCCCAGTTGACCAGTAGATCTAGCCCTTTGATTTCGCCGACGGGCTTTGACGGTGGACTCTTCCACCTGGTTGCGATAGGTTAGCCCATAGCAACATCCCCGAACACGGTCTGGACCCAACCAACACTAGATTCCCTCCGGTTCCACCGCACCCGCACATCCCCCCCTCAAGTGACGGCGCTCGCTTCCGTGGAGGGGGGGCCACACCACGGAACCCCAAGAGGGCGTCTACGCATGCAGAACACTTTCACCAATGCATCGGGACCCCGCGGATGTTTCGGTGGCATAGCTACACCGGAGGCCACCCCGAATCCCAGTTGACCAGTAGATCTAGCCTTTGATTTCGCCGGAGGGTTTGACGGTGGATCTTCCACCTGGTTGGATAGGTCAGCCCATAGCAACATCCCCGAACACGGTCTGGACCCAACCCAACACTAGATTCCCTCGGTTCACACGCACCCGCCACCCTCCCTCTAAGTGACGGCGGCCTGCCTTCGTGGAGGGGGGCCACACCACGAGCCCCAAGACGGCGTCTACGCATGCCACGACACTTTCACACATGCATCGGGACCCGTGCGATGTTTTCGGTGGCATAGTCTACACCCGAAGGCCACCGAATCCAGTGACCAGTAGATCTAGCCCTTTGACTTTCGCGGACGCTTTGACCGGTGGACTCTTCCACTGGTTGCGATAGGTCAGCCCATAGCAACATCCCCGAAACACGGTCTGGACCCAACCCAACACTAGATTCCCCGGTTCCACGACCCGCACCATACCCTCTAAGTGACGGCGGCCTGCCTTCCGTGGAGGGGGGCCACACCACGGAGCCCCAAGAAGGGCGTCTACGCATGCCAAACACTTTCACACATGCATCGGACCCGTGCGTGTTTCGGGGCAAGCTACACCCCGAAGGCCACCCCGAATCCCAGTTGACCAGTAGATCTAGCCCTTGACTTTCGGACGGGCTTTGACCGGTGGACTCTTCCACATGGGTGCGAGAGGTCAGCCCATAGCAACATCCCCGAACACGGGCTGGACCCAACCCAACACAGATTCCCTCCGGTTCCACCGCACCCGCACCCCCCCCTCCAAGTGACGGCGCACTGCCTTCCGTGGAGGGGGGCCACACCACGGAGCCCCAAGAGGGCGTTACGCATGCCAACAAATTTCACACATGCATCGGGACCCGTGCGATGTTTCGGTGGCATAGCTACACCGAAGGCCACCCCGAATCCTGTGACCAGTAGATCTAGCCCTTTGACTTTTCCGGACGCTTTGAGGTGGACTTCCACCTGTGGCGATAGGTCAGCCCATAGAACATCCGACACACGGTCTGGACCCAACCCAACACTAGATTCCCTCCGGTTCCACCGCACGCACCATCCCCCTCCAAGTGACGGCGGCACTGCCTTCCGTGGAGGGGGGCACACCACGGAGCCCCAAGAGGGCGTCTACGCAACCAAACACTTTCACACATGCATCGGGACCGTGCGATGTTTTGGTGGCATAGCTACAACCCGAAGGCCACCCGAATCCCGTTGACCAGTAGATCTAGCCCTTGATGCCGGACGGCTTTGACCGGTGGACTCTTCCACCTGGTTGCGATAGGTCAGCCCATAGCAACATCCCGAACACGGTCTGGACCCAACCCACACTAGATTTCCTCCGGTTCCACCGCACCCGCACCATCCCCTCCAAGTGACGGCGGCACTGCCTTCCGTGGAGGGGGGCCACACCACGGCGCCCAAGACGGGCGTCTACGCATGCCAAACACTTTCACACATGCTCACGGACCCGTGCATGTTTCGGTGCATAGCTACAACCCGAAGGCCACCCCGAATCCCGTTGACCATAGATCTAGCCCTTTGACTTTCGCGGACGGGCTTTGACCGGTGGACTCTTCCACCTGGTTGCGATAGGTCAGCCCATAGCAACATCCCCGACACAGGTCTGGACCAACCCAAAACTAGATTCCCTCCGGTTCACCGCACCGCACCATCCCCCCTCCAAGGGACGTGGCACGCCTTCGTGGAGGGGGCCACACCACGCCCAAGACGGGCGTCTACGCATGCACAACACTTTCACACATGCATCACGACCCGTGCGATGTTTCGGTGGCAAGCTACACCCGAAGGCCACCCGAATCCCAGTTGACCAGTAGATCTAGCCCTTTGACTTTCGCCGGAAGGGCTTTGACCGGTGGACTCTCCTGGTTGCGATAGGTCAGCCATAGAACATCCCCCACACGGTCTGGACCCAACCCAACACTAGATTCCCTCCGGTTCCACCGACCCGCACCATCCCCTCCAAGTGAAGCGGCACTGCCTTCCGTGGAGGGGGGCCAACCACGGAGCCCAAGACGGGCGTCTACGCATGCCAAACACTTTCACACATGCATCGGGACCCGTGCGATGTTTCGTGGATAGCTACCCACCGAAGGCCACCAGATCCCAGTTGACCAGTAGATCTAGCCCTTTGACCTCGCGGACGGGCTTTGACCGGTGACTCTTCCACCTGGTGCGATAGGTCAGCCCATAGCAACATCCCCGAACACGGTCTGGACCAACCCAACACAGATTCCCTCCGGTTCCACCGCACCCGCACCATCCCCCCTCCAAGTGACGGCGGCACGCCTTCCGTGGAGGGGGGCCACACCACGGAGCCCCAAGACGGCGTCTACGCATGCCAAACACTTTCACACATGCATCGGGACGTGCGATGTTTCGGTGGCTAGCTACACCGAAGCCACCCAGATCCCAGTTGACCAGTAGATCTAGCCCTTGACTTCGCCGGACGGGCTTTGACCGGTGACTCTTCCACCTGGTGTTATAGGCAGCCATAGCAACATCCCCGAACAGGTCTGGACCCAACCCAACACTAGATTCCCTCCGGTTCCACCGCACCCGCACATCCCCCCCTCAAGTGACGCGGTGCCTTCCGGGGAGGGGGCCACACCACGGAGCCCCAAGACGGCGTCTACGCATGCCAAACACTTTCACACATGCATCGGACCCGTGCGATGTTTCGGTGGCATAGCTACACCCGAAGGCCACCCCGAATCCAGTGACCAGAGATCTAGCCCTTTGACTTTCGCCGGACGGGCTTTGACCGGTGGACTCTTCACCTGGTTGCGATAGGTCAGCCCATAGCAACATCCCCGAACACGGTCTGACCCAACCCAACACTAGATTCCCTCCGGTTCCACCGCACCCGCACCATCCCCCTCCAAGTGACGGCGGCACTGCCTTCGTGGAGGGGGGCCACACCACGGAGCCCCAAGAGGGTCTACGCATGCCAAACACTTTCACACATGCATCGGACCCGTGCGATGTTGCGTGGCATAGCTACACACCCGAAGGCCACCCGAATCCCAGTTGACAGTAGATCTAGCCCTTTGACTTCGCCGGACGGGCTTTGACCGGTGGACTCTTCCACCTGGTTGCGATAGGTCAGCCCATAGCAACATCCCGAACACGGTCTGGACCCAACCCAACACTAGATTCCCTGGTTCCACCGCACCCCGCCACCCCCCCTCCAAGTGACGGCGGCACTGCCTTCCGTGGAGGGGGGCACACCACGGAGCCCCAAGAACGCGTCTACGCATGCCAGAACACTTCACAGCATCACGACCCGTGCGATGTTTCGGTGCATAGCTACACCCCGAAGGCCACCCCCAATCCCAGTTGACCAGAGATTAGCCTTGACTTTCGGCGACGGGCTTTGACCGGTGGACTCTTCCACCTGGTTGCGATAGGTCAGCCATAGCAACATCCCCGAACACGGTCTGGACCCAACCCAACACTAGATTCCCTCCGTTCCACCGCACCCGCACCATCCCCCCTCCAAGTGACGGCGGCACCGCCTTCCGTGGAGGGGGGCCACACCACCGAGCCCCAAGACGGGCGTTACGCACCAAACACTTCACACATGCATCGGGACCGTGCGATGTTTTGGTGGCATAGCTACACCCGAAGGCACCCCGAATCCCGTTGACCAGTAGATCAGCCTTTGACTTTCGCCGGACGGGCTTTGACGGTGGACTCTTCCACTGGTTGCGATAGGTCAGCCCATAGCAACATCCCCGAACACGGTCTGGACCCAAACACACTAGATTCCCTCCGGTTCCACCGCACCCGCACCATCCCCCCTCCAAGTGACGGCGGCACTGCCTTCCGTGGAGGGGGCCACACCACGGAGCCCCAAGACGGGCGTCTACGATGCCAAACACTTTCACACATGCATCACGACCCGTGCGAGTGTTCGGTGCATAGCTACACCCCCGAAGGCCACCCGAATCCCAGTTGACCAGTAGATCTAGCCCTTTGACTTTCGCCGGACGGGCTTTGCAGGTGGACTCTTCCACCTGGTTGCGATAGGTCAGCCCATAGCAACATCCCCGAACAGGTCTGGACCAACCCAACACTAGATTCCTCCGGTTCCACCGCACCGCACACCATCCCCCCTCCAAGTGACGGCGGCGCTTCCGTGGAGGGGGGCCACACCACGGCCCCAAGACGGGCGTCTACGCATGCCAAACACTTTCACACATGCATCGACCCGTGCGATGTTTCGGTGGCATAGCTAACCCGAAGGCCCCCGAATCCCAGTTGACCAGTAGATCTAGCCCTTGACTTTCGCCGGACGGGCTTTGACGGTGGACTCTTCCACCTGGGTGCGAAGGTCAGCCATAGCAATCCCCGACACGGTCTGGACCCAACCCAACATAGATTCCCTCGGTTCCACCGCACCCGCACCATCCCCCTCCAAGTGACGGCGCACTGCCTTCCGTGGAGGGGGGCCCACACACGGAGCCCAAGACGGGCGTCTACGCATGCCAAACACTTTCACACATGCATCGGGACCCGTGCGATGTTTCGTGGCTACTATCACCACCGAAGGCCACCCAGATCCCAGTTGACCAGTAGATCTAGCCCTTTGACTTCGCCGACGGGCTTTGACCGGTGACATCTTCCACCGGTGCGATAGGTCAGCCATAGCAACATCCCCGAACACGGTCCGGACCCAACCCAACACTAGATTCCCTCCGGTTCCACGCACCCGCACCATCCCCCCTCCAAGTGACGGCGGCACGCCTTCCGTGGAGGGGGGCCACACCACGGAGCCCCAAGAAGCGTCTAGCATGCCAAACACTTTCACACCTGCATCGGGACCGTGCGATGTTTCGGTGGCTAGCTACCACCCGAAGGCCACCCGATCCCAGTTGACCAGTAGATCTAGCCTTTGATCTTCGCGGACGGGCTTTGACCGGTTGACTCTTCCACCTGGTTGCATAGGTCAGCCCATAGCAACATCCCCGAAAACGGTCTGGACCCCCACCCAACACTAGATTCCCTCCGGTTCCACCGCACCCGCACACTCCCCCCCTCCAAGTGACGGCGGCACTGCCTTCCGTGGAGGGGGGCCACACCACGGAGCCCCAAGACGGCGTCTACGCATGCCAAACACTTTCACACATGCATCCGACGTGCGATGTTTCGGTGGCATAGTACCACCCCGAAGGCACCCCGAATCCCAGTTGACCAGTAGATCTAGCCCTTGACTTTCCGACGGGCTTGACCGGTGGACTCTTCCACCTGGTTGCGATAGGTCAGCCCATAGCAACATCCCCGAACACGGTCTGACCCAACCCAACACTAGATTCCTCCGGTTCACCGCCACCGCACCATCCCCCCTCCAAGTGACGGCGGCACTGCCTTCCGTGGAGGGGGGCCACACCACGGAGCCCCAAGAGGGCGTCTACGCATGCCAAACACTTTCACACATGCATCGGACCCGTGCGATGTTTCGGTGGCATAGCTACCACCGAAGGCCACCCGAATCCCAGTGACAGTAGATCTAGCCCTTGACTTCGCCGGACGGGCTTTGACCGGTGGACTCTTCCACCTGGTTGCGATAGGTCAGCCATAGCCACATCCCGAACACGGTCTGGACCCAACCCAACACTAGATTCCCTGGTTCCACCGCACCCGCACCAACCCCCTCCAAGTGACGGCGGCACTGCCTTCGTGGAGGGGGCACACCACGGAGCCCCAGAAACGGCGTCACGCATGCACAAACACTTTCACAAAGCATCACGGACCCGTGCGATGTTTCGGTGCATAGCTACACCGAAGGCCACCCCAATCCCAGTTGACCAGTAGATCTAGCCTTTGACTTTCGCCGGACGGGCTTGACCGGTGGACTCTTCCACTGGTTGCGATAGGTCACCATAAGCAAACTCCCGAACACGGTCTGGACCCAACCCAACACTAGATTCCCTCCGGTTCCACCGCACCGCACCATCCCCCTCTAAGTGACGGCGGCACTGCCTTCCGTGGAGGGGGGCCACACCAAGGAGCCCCAAGACGGGGTCTACGCATGCCAGAACAATTTCACACATGCATCGGATAGTCGATGTTCGGTGGCATAGCTACACCCGAAGGCCACCCCGAATCACTGTGACCAGTAGATCTAGCCCTTTGACTTTCGCCGGACGGGCTTTGACCGGTGGACTTCCACCTGGTTGGATAGGTCAGCCATAGCAACATCCCGAACACGGTCTGGACCCAACCCAACACTAGATTCCCTCCGGTTCCACCGCACCCGCACCATCCCCCTCCAAGTGACGGCGGGACTGCCTTCCGTGGAGGGGGGCACACCACGGAGCCCCAAGACGGCGTCTACGAAGCCACAACACTTCACCATGCATCGGACCCTGCGATGTTTCGGTGGCATAGCACACCCCGAAGGCCACCCCGAATCCCAGTTGACCAGTAGTCTAGCCCTTTGACTTTCGCCGGACGCTTTGACCGGTGGACTCTTCCACCTGGTTGCGATAGGTCAGCCATAGCAACATCCCCGAACACGGTCTGGACCCAACCCAACACTAGATCCCTCGGTTCCACCGCACGCACCACCCCCCTCCAAGTGAGGCGGCACTCCTTCCTGGAGGGGGGCCACACCACGGAGCCCCAAGAAGGGCGTCTACGCATGCCACAAACACTTTCACACATGCATCACGACCCGTGCGATGTTTCGGTGGCATAGCTACACCCGAAGGCCACCCGAATCCCAGTTGACCAGTAGATCTAGCCCTTTGATTCGCCGACGGGCTTGACCGGTGGACTCTCCACCTGGTTGCGATAGGTCAGCCCATAGCAACATTCCGAACACGGTCTGGACCCAACCCAACACTAGATTCCCTCCGGTTCCACCGCACCCGCACCATCCCCCCTCCAAGTGACGGCGGCACTGCCTTCCGTGGAGGGGGGCCACACCACGGAGCCCCAAGACGGGGTCTACGCATGCCAAACACTTTCACACAGCATCGACCCGTGCGATGTTTCGGTGGCATAGCTACACCCCAAGGCCACCCCGAATCCCAGTTGACCAGTAGACTAGCCCTTTGACTTTCGCGGACGGCTTTGACCGGTGGACTCTTCCACCTGGTTGCGATAGGTCAGCCCATAGAACATCCCGACACAGGTCTGGACCCAACCAACACTAGATTCCCTCCGGTTCACCGCACCCGCACCATCCCCCTCCAAGTGACGGCGGATGCCTTCCGTGGAGGGGGGCCACACCACGGAACCCCAAGACGGGCGTCTACGCATGCCAGAACACTTTCACACATGCATCACGACCCGTGCGATGTTTCGGTGGCATAGCTACACCCCGAAGGCCCCCCGAATCCCAGTTGACCAGTAGATCTAGCCCTTTGACTTTTGCGGACGGGCTTTGACCGGTGACATCTTCCACCTGGTTGATAGGTCAGCCCATAGCAACATCCCCGAACACGGTCTGGACCAACCAACACTAGATTCCCTCCGGTTCCACCGCACCCGACCATCCCCCCTCCAAGTGACGGCGGACTGCTTCCGTGGAGGGGCACACCACGGAGCCCCAAGAGGGCGTTTACGCATGCCAAACACTTTCACACATGCATGACCTGCGATGTTTCGGGTGCATAGCTACACCCGAAGGCCACCCCGAATCCCAGTTGACCAGTAGATCTAGCCCTTTGACTTTCGACGGGCTTTGACGGTGGACTCTTCCACCTGGTTGCGATAGGTCAGCCCATAGAAACTCCCCGAACACGGTCTGGACCCAACCCAACACTAGATCCCTCCGGTTCCACGCACCCGCACCATCCCCCCTCAAGTGACGGGGCACTGCCTTCCGTGGAGGGGGCACACCACGGAGCCCCAAGACGGGCGTCCACGCATGCACAACACTTTCACACATGCACACGACCGTGCGATGTTCTGTGGCATAGCTACACCCCGAAGGCCACCCCGAATCCCAGTTGACCAGTAGATCTAGCCTTTGACTTTCGCGGACGCGTTTGACCGGTGGACTCTTCCACCTGGTTGCGATAGGTCAGCCCATAGCAAACTCCCGACACGGTCTGGACCCAACCCAACACTAGATTCCCTCGTCCACCGCACCCGCACCATCCCCTCCAAGTGACGGCGGCACTGCCTTCCGGGGAGGGGGCCACACCACGGAGCCAAGACGGGTCTACGCATGCCACAAACACTTTCACACATGCATCGGGACCCGTGCGATGTTTCGGGTGCATAGCTACACACCCGAAGGCCACCAATCCCAGTGACCAGTAGATCTAGCCCTTTGACTCGCCGGACGGCTTTGACCGGTTGACCTCACCTGGTGTGATAGGCTAGCCCATAGCAACATCCCGAACACGGTCTGGACCCAACCCAACAATAGATTCCTCCGGTTCCACCGCACCGCACCTCCCCCTCCAAGTGACGGCGGCACTGCTTCCGTGGAGGGGGGGCCACACCACGGAGCCCCAAGACGGCGTCTACGCATGCCAAACACTTTCACACAGCATCACGACCCGTGCGATGTTTGGTGGCATAGCTACAACCGAAGGCCACCCGAATCCCAGTTGACCAGTAGATCTAGCCCTTGACTTTCGCGACGGCTTTGACCGGTGGACTCTTCCACCTGGTTGCGATAGGTCAGCCCATAGCAACATCCCCGAACACGGTCTGGACCCAACCCAACACAGATTCCTCCGGTTCCACCGACCCGCACCATCCCCCCCTCCAAGTGACGGCGGCACTGCCTTCCGTGGAGGGGGGGCCCACACCACGGAACCCCAAAGGGCAGGCGTCTACGCATGCCAGAACACTTTCACACATGCATCGGGACCGTGCGATGTTTCGGTGGCATAGCTACACCCGAAGGCACCCCGAATCCAGTGACCAGTAGATCTAGCCCTTTGACTTTCGCCGGACGGGCTTTGACAGGTGGACTCTTCACCTGGTTGCGATAGGTCAGCCCATAGCAACATCCCCGAACACGGTCTGGACCCAACCCCAACACTAGATTCCTCCGGTTCCACCGCACGCACACCATCCCCCCTCCAAGTACGGCGGCACTTCCGTGGAGGGGGGCCACACCACGGACCCCAAAGACGGGGTCTACGCATGCAGACACTTTCACACATGCATCGGGACCCGTGGATGTTTCGGTAGCATAGCTACACCCGAAGCCACCCCGAATCCCAGTGACCAGTAGATCTAGCCCTTTGACTTCGCCCGACGGGCTTTACCGGTGGACTCTTCACCTGGTTGCGATGGTCAGCCCATAGCAACATCCCCGAACACGGTCTGGACCAAACCAACAATAGATTCCTTCGGTTCCACGCACACCCGCACCATCCCCCCTCCAAGTGACGGCGGCACTGCCTTCCGTGGAGGGGGGCCACACCACGGAGCCCCAGAAGGCGTCTACGCAGCCAGAACACTTTCACACATGCATCGGGAACCGTGCGATGTTTTCGGTGGCATAGCTAACACCGGAAGGCCACCCCGAATCCAGTTGACCAGTAGATCTAGCCCTTTGACTTTCGCCGGACGGGCTTTGACCGGTGGACTCTTCCACCGTTGCGATAGGTCAGCCCATAGCAACATCCGAACACGGTCTGGACCCAACCAACACTAGATTTCCTCCGGTTCCACGCACCGCCACCATCCCCCCTCCAGTGACGGCGGCACTGCCTTCCGTGGAGGGGGGCCACACCACGGAGCCCCAAGAGGCGTCTACGCATGCCAGAACACTTTCACACATCATCGGGACCCGTGCGATGTTTCGGTGGCATAGCTACACCCGGAAGCCACCCGAATCCCAGTTGACCAGTAGATCTAGCCCTTTGACTTTCGCCGGACGGGCTTTGACCGGTGGACTCTTCCACCTGTTGCGATAGGTCAGCCCATAGCAACATCCCCGAACACGGTCTGGACCCAACCCAACACTAGATTCCCTCCGGTTCCACCGCACCCGCACCATCCCCCTCCAAGTGACGGCGGCACTACCTTCCGTGGAGGGGGGCCACACCACGGAGCCCCAAGACGGGCGTCTACGCATGCCAGACACTTCACACAGATCGGGACCCGTGCGATGTTCGGTGGCATAGCTACACCCAGAGGCCACCCCGAATCAGTGACAAGTAGATAGCCTTGACTTTCGCGACGGCTTTGACCGTGGACTCTTCCACCTGGTTGCGATAGGTCAGCCCATAGCAACATCCCCGAACACGGTCTGGACCCAACCCAACACTAGATTCCCTCCGGTTCCACCGCACCCCACCATCCCCTCCAAGTGAGGCGGCCACTGCCTTCCGTGGGGGGGGCCACACCACGGACCCCAAGACGGGCGTCTACGCATGCCAGAACACTTTCACACATGCATCGGACCCGTGCGATGTTTCGGTGGCATAGCTACACCCGAGAGGCCACCCCGAATCCCAGTTGACCCGTAGATCTAGCCCTTTGACTTTCGCCGGACGGGCTTTGACCGGTGGACTCTTCCACCTGGTTGCGATAGGTCAACCCATAGCAACATCCCGAACACGGTCTGGACCCAACCCACACTAGATTCCCCTCGGTTCCACCGCACCGCACCATCCCCCCTCCAAGTGACGGCGGCACTGCCTTGTGGAGGGGGGCCACACCACGGAGCCCCAAGACGGGCTCTACGCATGCCGAACACTTTCACACATGCACGGGACCCGCTGTGCGATGTTCGGTGGCATAGCTACACCCGAAGGCCACCCCGAATCCCAGTTGACCAGTAGATCTAGCCTTTGACTTCGCCGGACGGGCTTTGACCGGTGGACTCTTCCACCTGGTTGCGATAGGTCAGCCCATAGCAACATCCCGAACACACGGTCTGGACCCAACCCAACACTAGATTCTCCGTTCCACCGCACCCGCACCATCCCCCCTCCAAGTGACGGCGGCACTGCCTTCCGTGGAGGGGGGGCACACCACGGAGCCCCAAGACGGGCGTCTACGCATGCCAGAACACTTTCACACATGCATCGGGACCGTGCGATGTTCGGTGGCATAGCTACACCCGGAAGGCCACCCCGAATCCCAGTTGGACAGTAGATCTAGCCCTTTGACTTTCGCCGGACGGGCTTTGACCGGTGGACTTCCACCTGTTCGGATAGTCAGCCCATAGCAACATCCCCGAACACGGTTGGACCCAACCCAACACTAGATTCCCTCCGGTTCCACGCACCCGCACCATCCCCCTCCAAGTGCGGCGGCACTCCTTCCGTGGAGGGGGGCCACACCGAGGCCCAAGACGGGCGTCTAGCATGCCAGAACACTTTCACACATGCATCGGGACCCGTGCGATGTTCGGTGGCACATGCAACACCCGAAGGCCACCCCGAATCCCGTTGACACGATAGATTAGCCCTTGACTTTCGCCGGACGGTTTGACACGGTGGACCTTCCACCTGGTTGCGATAGGTGCCCATAGCAACATCCCCGAACACGGTCTGGACCCAACCCAACACTAGATTCCCTCCGGTTCCACCGCACCCACCATCCCCCCTCAAGTGACGGCGCACTGCCTTCCGTGGAGGGGGCCACACCACGGGCCCCAAGACGGGCGTCTAAGCATGCCAGAACACTTTCACACATGCTCACGACCCGTGCGATTTTTTGGTGGCATAGCTACACCCGAAGGCCACCCCGAATCCCAGTTGACCAGTAGATCTAGCCCTTTGACTTTCGCCGGACGGGCTTTGACCGGTGGACTCTTCCACCTGGTTGCGATAGGTCAGCCCATAGCACATCCCGAACACGGTCTGGACCCAACCAACACTAGATTCCCTCCGGTTCCACGCCACCGCACCATCCCCCCTCCAGTGACGGCGGCACTGCCTTCCTGGAGGGGGGGCCACACCACGGAGCCCCAAGATGGGCGTCTACGCATGGAGACCATTTCACACATGCATCGGGACCCGTGCGAGTGTCGGTGGCATAGCTACACCCGAAGGCCACCCCCGAATCCAGTTGACCAGTAGATCTAGCCCTTTGACTTTCGCCGGACGGGCTTTTGACGGTGGACTCTTCCACCTGTTGCGATAGGTCAGCCCATAGCAACATCCCCGAACACGGTCTGGACCCAACCCAACACTAGATTCCCTCCGGTTCCACCGCACCCGCACCATCCCCCCCTCCAAGTGACGGCGGCACTCTTCCGTGGAGGGGGGCCACACACGGAGCCCCAAGACGGGCGTCTACGCATGCCAGAACACTTTCACACATGCATCGGGACCGTGCGATGTTTCGGTGGCATAGCTACACCAGAAGGCCACCCGAATCCAGTTGACAGTAGATCTAGCCCTTTGACTTTCCGACGGGCTTTGACCGTGGACTCTTCACCTGGTTGCGATAGGTCAGCCCATAGCAACATCCCGAACACGGTCTGGACCCAACCCAACACTAGATTCCCTCCGGTTCCACCGCCACCCGCACCACCCCCCTCCAGTGAGGCGGCACTGCCTTCCGTGGAGGGGGGCCACACCACGGAGCCCCAAGACGGGTCTACGCATGCCAGAACACTTTCACACATGCATCGGGACCCGTGCGATGTTTCGGTGGCATAGTACACCGAAGGCCACCCCGAATCCCAGTTGACTAGACTAGCCCTTTGACTTTCGCGGACGGGCTTTGACGTGGACTCTTCCACCTGGTTGCGATAGGTCACCATAGCAACATCCCCGAACACGGTCTGGACCCAACCCAACACTAGATTCCCTCCGGTTCACCGCACACCCACCATCCCCCTCCAAGTGACGGCGGCACTGCCTTCCGTGGAGGGGGGGCCACACCACGGAGCCCCAAGCGGGCTCTACGCATGCCAGAACACTTTCACACATGCATCGGGACCCGTGCGATGTTTCGGTGGCATAGCTACACCCGAAGGCCACCCCGAATCCCAGTTGACCAGTAGATCTAGCCCTTTGACTTCGCCGGACGGGCTTGACCGGTGGACTCTTCCACCTGGTTGCGATAGGTCAGCCCATAGCAACATCCCGAACACGTCTGGACCCAACCCAACACTAGATTCCCTCCGGTTCCACCGCACCCGCACCATCCCCCCTCCAAGTGACGGCGGACTGCCTTCCGTGGAGGGGGGCCACACCACGGAGCCCACGACGGCGTCTACGCATGCCAGAACACTTTCACACATGCATCGGGACCGTGCGATGTTGGTGGCATAGCTACACCGAAGGCCACCCCGAATCCCAGTTGACCAGTAGATCTAGCCCTTTGACTTTCGCCGGACGGGCTTGACCGGTGGACTCTTCCACCTGTTGCGATAGGTCAGCCCATAGCAACATCCCCGAAACACGGTCTTGACCCAACCCAACACTAGTCCCTCGGTTCCACGCACCCGCACCATCCCCCCTCCAAGTGACGGCGGACTCCTTCCGTGGAGGGGGGGCACACCAGGAGCCAAGACGGGCGTCTAGCATGCCAGAACACTTTCACACATGCATCGGACCCGGCGATGTTTCGGTGGCATAGCACAACACCGAAGGCCACCCCGAATCCCAGTTGACCAGTAGATCTAGCCCTTTGACTTTCGCCGGACGGGCTTTGACCGGTGGACTCTTCCACCTGGTTGCGATAGGTCAGCCCATAGCAACATCCCGAACACGGTCTGGACCCAACCCAACACTAGATTCCCTCGGTTCCACCGCACCCACCATCCCCCCTCCAAGTGACGGCGGCACTGCCTCCGTGGGAGGGGGGCCACACCACGGGGCCCCAAGAGGGCGTCTACGCATGCACAACACTTCACACATGCATCCGACCCGTGCGATGTCGGTGGCATAGCTACACCCGAAGGCCACCGAATCCCAGTTGACCAGTAGATCTAGCCCTTGACTTTCGCCGGACGGGCTTTGACGGGGGCTCTTCCACCTGGTTGTGATAGGTCAGCCCATAGCAACATCCCCGAACACGGTCTGGACCCAACCAACACTAGATTCCCTCGTTCCACGCACCCGCCATCCCCCTCCAAGTGACGGGGCACTGCCTTCCGGAGGGGGGGCCACACCACGGAGCCCCGCACGAGGCGTCTACGCATGCCAGACACTTTCAACATGCATCGGGACCCGTGCGATGTTTCTGTGGCATAGCTACACCCGGAAGGCCACCCCGAATCCCAGTTGACCAGTAGATCTAGCCTTGACTTTTTGGAGGGCACAGCTTGACCGTGGACTCTTCCACCTGGTTGCGATAGGTCAGCCCATAGCAACATCCCCGAACACGGTCTGGACCCACCCCAACACTAGATTCCCTCCGGTTCCACCGCACCCGCACCATCCCCCCTCCAAGTGAGGCGGCACTGCTCCGTGGAGGGGGGCACACCACGGAGCCCCAAGAGGGCGTCTACGCATGCCAGAACACTTTCACACAATGCATCGGGACCCGTGCGAGTTTCGGTGGCATAGCTACACCGGAGGCCACCCCGAATCCCAGTTGACCAGTAGATCTAGCCCTTTGACTTTCGCCGACGCTTTGACCGGGGACTCTTCCACCTGGTTGCGATAGGTCAGCCCATAGCAACATCCGCCGAACACGTCTGGACCCAACAACACTAGATTCCTCCGGTTCCACCGCACCGCACATCCCCCTCCAAGTGACGGCGGCACTGCCTTCGTGGAGGGGGGGCCACACCACGGAGCCCCAAGACGGGCGTCTACGCCATGCCAAACACTTCACACATGATCACGACCCGTGCGATGTTTCGGTGGCAGAGCTACCACCCCGAATCCCAGTTACAGTAGATCTAGCCCTTTGACTTTCGCGACGGGCTTTGACCGGTGGACTCTTCCACCTGGTTGCGATAGGTCAGCCCATAGCAACATCCCCGAACACGGTCTGGACCCACCAACACTAGATTCCCTCGGTTCCACCGCACCCACCATCCCCTCCAAGTGACGGCGGCACTGCCTTCCTGGAGGGGGGCCACACCACGGAGGCCCAAGACGGGCGTTACGCATGCCACACACTTCACACATGCATCACGACCCGTGCGAATGTTTCGGTGGCATAGCTACACCCCGAAGGCACCCGATCCCAGTTAACAGTATCTAGCCCTTGACTTTCGCCGGACGGGCTTTGACCGAGGGACTCTTCCACCTGGTTGCGATAGTCAGCCCATAGCAACATGTCAACACGGTCTGGACCCAACCCAACACTAGATTCCCCCGGTTCCACCGCACCCGCACCACCCCCTCCAAGTGACGGCGGCACTGCCTTCCGTGGAGGGGGGGCCACACCACGGACCAAGACGGCGTCTACGCATGCCACGACTTTCAACCTGCTCACGACCCGTGCAAGTTTCGGTGGCATAGCTACACCCCGATTCCCGAGGGGGGGCCACACCACGGAGCCCCAAGACGGGCGTCTACGCATGCCAGAACACTTTCACACATGCATCGGGACCCGTGCGATGTTTCGGTGGCATAGCTACACCCCGAAGGCCACCCCGAATCCCAGTTGACCAGTAGATCTAGCCCTTTGACTTTCACCGCACGGGCTTTGACCGGTGGACTCTTCCACCTGGTTGCGACAGGTCAGCCCATAGCAACATCCCCGAACACGGTCTGGACCCAACCCAACACTAGATTCCCTCCGGTTCCACCGCACACGCACCATCCCCCATCGAAGTGACGGCGGCACTGCCTTCCGTGGAGGGGGGGCCACACCACGGAACCCCAAGACGGGCGTCTACGCATGCCAGAACACTTTCACACATGCATCGGGACCCGTGCGATGTTTCGGTGGCATAGCTACACCCCGAAGGCCACCCCGAATCCCAGTTGACCAGTAGATCTAGCCCTTTGACTTTCACCGCACGGGCTTTGACCGGTGGACTCTTCCACCTGGTTGCGACAGGTCAGCCCATAGCAACATCCCCGAACACGGTCTGGACCCAACCCAACACTAGATTCCCTCCGGTTCCACCGCACCTGCACACCATCCCCCTCCAAGTGACGGCGGCACTGCCTTCCGTGGAGGGGGGCCACACCACGGAGCCCCAAGAAGGGCGTTACGCATGCCAAACACTTTCACACATGCATCGGGACCCGTGCGATGTTTCGGTGGCATAGCTACACCGAAGGCCACCCCGAATCCCAGTTGACCAGTAGATCTAGCCCTTTGACTTTCGCCGGACGGGCTTTGACCGGTGGACTCTTCCACCTGGTTGCGATAGGTCAGCCCAGCAACATCCGAACACGGTCTGGACCCAACCCAACATAGATCCCTCCGGTTCCACCGCACCGCACCTCCCCCCTCCAAGTGACGGCGGCACTGCCTTCCGTGGAGGGGGGCCACACCACGGAGCCCAAGACGGGCGTCTACGCATGCCAGACACTTTCACACATGCATCGGGACCGTGCGATGTTTCGGTGGCATAGCTACACCCGAAGGCCACCCCGAATCCAGTTGACCAGTAGATCTAGCCCTTTGACTTTCGCCGGACGGGCTTTGACCGGTGGACTCTTCCACCTGGTTGCGATAGGTCAGCCCATAGCAACATCCCGAACACGGTCTGGACCCAACCAACACTAGATTCCTCCGGTTCCACCGCACCCCGCACCCATCCCCCCTCCAAGTGACGGCGGCACTGTCTTCCGTGGAGGGGGCCACACCACGGAGCCCCAAGACGGGCGTCTACGCATGCCACAACACTTTCACACAATGCATCACGGGACCCGTGCGATGTTTCGGTGGCATAGCTACACCCGAAGGCCACCCCGAATCCCAGTTGACCAGTAGATCTAGCCCTTTGACTTTCGCCGGACGGGCTTTGACCGGTGGACTCTTCCACCTGGTTGCGATAGGTCAGCCCATAGCAACATCCCGAACAGGTCTGGACCCAACCCAACACTAGATTCCTCCGGTTCCACCGCACCCGCACCATCCCCCTCCAAGTGACGGGGGCACTGCCTTCCGTGGAGGGGGGCCACACACGGAGCCCCAAGACGGGCGTCACGCATGCCAGAACACTTTCACACATCATGGACTCGACCGTGCAGTGTTTCGGTGGCATAGCTACACCCCGAAGGCCACCCCGAATCCCAGTTGACAGTAGATCTAGCCCTTTGACTTTCGCCGGACGGCTTTGACCGGTGGACTCTTCCACCTGGTTGCGATAGGTCAGCCCATAGCAACATCCCCGAACACGGTCTGGACCCAACCCAACATAGATTCCCTCGGTTCCACCGCACCCGCACATCCCCCCTCCAAGTGACGGCGGACTGCCTTCCGTGGAGGGGGGGCCACACCACGGAGCCCCAAAACGGGCGTCTACGCATGCCAGAACACTTTCACACATGCATCGGACCCGTGCGATGTTTCGGTGGCATAGCTACACCCGAAGGCCACCCCGAATCCAGTTGACCAGTAGATCTAGCCCTTGACTTTCGCCGGAGGGCTTGACCGGTGGACTCTTCCACCTGGTTGCGATAGGTCAGCCCATAGCAACATCCCCGAACGGTCTGGACCCAACCCAACACTAGATTCCCTCCGGTTCCACCGCACCGCACCATCCCCCCCAAGTGACGGCGGCACTGCCTTCCGTGGAGGGGGGCCACACCACGGAGCCCCAAGACGGGCGTTACGCTGCCAGAACACTTTCACACATGCATCGGGACCCGTGCGAGTTTCGGTGGCATAGCTACACCCGAAGGCCACCCCGAATCCAGTTGACCAGTAGATTAGCCCTTTGACTTTCGCCGGACGGGCTTTGAGGTGGACTCTTCACCTGGTTGCGATAGGTCAGCCCATAGCAACATCCCCGAACACGGTCTGGACCCAACCAACACTAGATTCCCTCCGGTTCCACCGCACCCACCATCCCCCCTCCAAGTGACGGGGGCACTGCCTTCCGTGGAGGGGGGGCCACACCACGGAGCCCCAAGACGGCGTGCGTCTACGCTGCCAGAACACTTTTACACATGCATCGGGACCCGTGCGATGTTTCGGTGGCATAGCTACACCCCGAAGGCCACCCCGAATCCCAGTTGACCAGTAGATCAGCCCTTTGACTTTCGCCGGACGGGCTTGACCGGTGGACTCTTCCACCTGGTGCGATAGGTCAGCCCATAGCAACATCCCCGAACACGTCGGTCTGGACCCAACCCACCAACATAGATTCCCTCCGGTTCCACCGCACCGCACCTCCCCCCTCCAAGTGACGGCGGCACTGCCTTCCGTGGAGGGGCCACACCACGGAGCCCCAAGACGGGCGTCTAAGCATGCCAGAACACTTTCACACATGCATCGGGACCCGTGCGATGTTTCGGTGGCATAGCTACACCCGAAGGCCACCCGAATCCAGTTGACCAGTAGATCTAGCCCTTGACTTTTGCCGGACGGGCTTTGACCGGTGGACTCTTCACCTGGTTGCGATAGGTCAGCCCATAGCAACATCCCGAACACGGTCTGGACCCAACCCAACACTGATTCCCTCCGGTTCCACCGCACCCGCACCATCCCCCCTCCAAGTGACGGCGGCACGTCTTCCGTGGAGGGGGGCCACACCACGGAGCCCCAAGACGGGCGTCTACGCATGCCACACACTTTCACACATGCATCCGGACCCGTGCGATGTTTCGGTGGCATAGCTACACCCCGAAGGCCACCCCGAATCCCAGTGACCAGTAGATCTAGCCCTTTGACTTTCGCGGACGGGCTTTGACCGTGGACTCTTCCACCGGTTGCGATAGGTCAGCCCATAGCAACATCCGAACAGGTCTGGACCCAACCCAACACTAGATTCCCTCCGGTTCCACCGCCACGCCATCCCCCCTCCAAGTGACGGCGGCACTGCCTTCCTGGAGGGGGGCCACACACGGAGCCCCAAGACGGGCGTCTACGCATGCAGAACACTTTCACACAATGCATGGGAACGTGCGATGTTTTCGGTGGCATAGCTACACCCGGAAGGCCACCCCGAATCCAGTGACCAGTAGATCTAGCCCTTGACTTTGCCGGACGGGCTTTGACCGGGGGACTCTTCCACCTGGTTGCGATAGGTCAGCCATAGCAACATCCCCGAACAAGTCTGGACCCAAAACACTAGATTCCCTCCGGTTCCACCGACCCGCACCATCCCCTCCCAAGTGACGGCGGGCACTGCCTTCCGTGGAGGGGGGCCACACCACGGAGCCCCAAGACGGGCGTCTACGCATGCCAGAACACTTTCCACATGCATCGGGACCCGTGCGATGTTTCGGTGGCATAGCTACACCGAAGGCCACCGAATCCCAGTTGACCATAGTAGATCTAGCCCTTTGACTTTCGCCGGACGGGCTTTGACCGGTGGACTCTTCCACCTGGTGTGCGATAGGTCAGCCCATAGCAACATCCCCGAACACGGTCTGGACCCAACCCAACACTAGATTCCCTCCGGTTCCACCGCACCGCACCATCCCCCCTCCAAGTGAGCGGCGGCACTGCCTTCCGTGGAGGGGGGCCACACCACGGACCCCAAGACGGGCGTCTACGCATGCCAGAACACTTTACACATGCATCAGGACCCGTGCGATGTTTCGGTGGCATAGCTACCCCGAAGGCCACCCGAATCCCAGTTGACCAGTAGATCTAGCCCTTGACTTTCGCGACGGACGGGCTTTGACCGGTGGACTCTTCCACCTGGTTGCGATAGGTCAGCCCATAGCAACATCCCGAACACGGTCTGGACCCAACCCACACTAGATTCCCTCCGGTTCCACCGCACACCGACCCATCCCCCCTCCAAGTGACGGGCACTGCCTTCGTGAGGGGGGGGCCACACCACGGAGCCCCAAGACGGGCGTCTACGCATGCCAGACACTTTCACACATGCATCGGGACCCGTGCGATGTTTCGGTGGCATAGCTACACCCCGAAGGCCACCCCGAATCCAGTTGACCAGTAGATCTAGCCCTTTGACTTTCGCCGGACGGGCTTTGACCGGTGGACTCTTCCACCTGGTTGCGATAGGTCAGCCCATAGCAACATCCCCGAACACGGTCTGGACCCAACCCAACACTAGATTCCCTCCGGTTCCACGCACCCGCACCATCCCCCCCCAAGTGACGGGGCACTGCCTTCCGTGGAGGGGGGGCCACCCCAGGAGCCCCAAGACGGGCGTCTACGCATGCCACAAACACTTTCACACATGCATCACGACCCGTGCATGTTTTGGTGCAGCTACACCCGAAGGCCACCCCGAATCCCAGTTAACTAGTATATCTAGCCCTTTGACTTTCGCCGGACGGGCTTTGACCGATGGACTCTTCCACCTGGTTGCGATAGTTCAGCCCATAGCAACATCGTCAAACACGGTCTGGACCCAACCCAACACTAGATTCCCTCCGGTTCCACCGCACCCGCACCATCCCCCCTCCAAGTGACGGCGGCACTGCCTTCCGTGGAGGGGGGGCCACACCACGGAGCCCCAAGACGGGCGTCTACGCATGCCACGACACTTTCACACATGCATCACGACCCGTGCAATGTTTCGGTGGCATAGCTACACCCCGATTCCCCCTCTAAACAAATTCCCTCCGTGTCGACCGTTTCCCTCCTCCGTGACACGGCAGCAGCGACGTCCGTGAGGGGGGCAATCGATATACCATTGGGGTATGTTTTTTTGTTTAGATAATGCACATTTATGTTGTGAATAACTAAGATTCCCTCCGTGTCGGCCCGACGTTGCCGTTTCCCCCCTCCGGGACACGGCGGCAGCGACGCCCGTGAGGGGGGGCACACCCCGGGGCCGCGTGTCGGGTGCCTGCGCCTGCCACCACGCTTCCACAAGCGTAGGAGGGCCCAACACAACACCTGGCGTCATTGCTACCCCCTAGGTATCCCGTCCCGTCTAACCCTGACACAAACGACCACCAGATCTAGCCCTTTTACTTTCGTAGGACGGGGTTTGACCGGTGGACCTTTTCACGTGGTTGTCATAGCTCAGCCCATAGCTACACCTCCCAACACCGTCCCGGCCCAACCCACCCCAAGATTCCCTCCGTGTCGGCCCGACGTGGCCGTTTCCCCCCCCCCCTCCGGGACACGGCGGCAACGACGCCCGTGAGGGGGGGCATACCCCGGAGCCGCGTGCCGTGTACCTGCGCCTGCCACCTCGCTTCCACAAGCGTAGGAGGGCCCACCGCAACACCTGGCGGCATTGCTACGCCCCGGGTACCCTGTCCCGTCTCCCCTCTCCGTGACACGACGGAAGCAAGGCCCGTGTGGGGGAGGGGGGGCAATCGATATATATATAATCGAGATATGTTTTCTGTACATAAGGCACATTTAAGTTAATCAAATTAGTTTTGGAAAAAAATAAAAAGGAAAAAGAGAAAATAAATAAAATATTAAAATATTATTAGAAATCTATGCCTACGGCAATGCCGTCGGCATAGCTACGGCCACGGAACGGTAGAGCCATGGATCGATGACGTGGCGTAGGGCGTGGATCGATGACGTGGCAAAGGCCATGGGCCAGGCCTATGCCGACGGCAAGACCGTCGGCATAGATATGCCACCCCACGGACCGGCGAGCGGCTCGGATCGATGACGTGGCAGACGACGAGAATCGATGACGTGCGCATACCTATGCCGACGGCCACCGTTAGCCCGTCGGCGTAGGCGTCACGCCGTCAAACCGCCGTCGCCGCCCGGGTAGCCGGGCCCACATGGTATGCCGACAGCCGATCTATGCCGACGGCAACCGTAGGCATATTTCTTGCGATGCCGACGGCCGACCTATGCCGACGGCCCCCGTCGGCATAGATGGATATATGCCGACGGCTTTAGGTGGGCCGTCGGGATACACCTATATATGCCGACGGGGGACGTCGGCATATATTTGGCCGTCGGCATCGCCAGTTTTTCTAGTAGTGATAAGCACATTCCATCTAAGCGTGTGTATACGCACACATGATACATGTACATGATATATGTCAAATGCTCCCCCAGTTAACTGAAAATTCCTTTGTTCCTTGCTCCGACTCGACTCATGTGACCATTCTTCAACTTTGGCCGCATAAGTCAGACCAGAGCCCGAGCACTGATAAAACCAAAGCCCTTTTGAGCTCCTTGGTGTAATATATCTACACGTTAGCATTGGGTGGTGTGTGTAAACATAATAGTAAGCATCAGGAGGACATTATGATAGTTCACAAGAACAGAAGTTAAATGAGATACGTAGGTTTACCCATGTCCTATCGCACAACTTGGGATGCATAGGTTTATGTCCTATCAGGCTATCACACAACTTGGCTTCTGAAGAATTTCTCCCACCAGAACACCAGAAGCAAGTCATTGCTAGAGTATGGAATTTGCTTCTTAGAAGCTTCAGATGTGTGTTCAGAAGCTCATGCAACGAAGAGTTCAATAAGAACCTGAGGAAAAGAAGAGCAGTCAAATGAATTATATAAGTGTCTCATTGGAATTGTTTCCTTTCCTTCCAGCCGCAGAAAACAACTCACTCTTAAATGTCCTACAAGAAGTGAAGCTAGTTACCTATTTCTAATATAACTTCAAGAAGTAAGCTGCTAAGAAGATGTCTTGTAAGAGAATAAAATGACATAACAGGCCGCCCTCATAACACATAATTCAGAGATTTTCTTCTTCCTCTTGAGAAGCAGCAGGAAAGAAATAAATACACTATGAATTCTTCACGGAATAAATAATGTCAAAATTGACTAAGCTCGTTTCAGTTAGTGGGCATATGCAGAATATCTTCTGGTAAGAAATCTGTGTTTACAAAATCAATGGTAAAAGTAAGTCAATAACTCAATATACAGAAAAATAACATTCTCTTGATAACTCCCGAACTCCAAAAGTTCATCAGGCAATTGAGAGCATTCATACAGAATTAAATAAACTGATGGTGAAAACACAAAAATGGAAAGCGCAAGAAACGAATCAAATGTTTTCATGAGAAAAAACCCTGGATAGATTGCAACACATGGAAAAACTCAGAGCAATTAAATTCTCAAAACAACTCTAGCCAGGTAATTGGTTAGCTTCAACGAAAAGGAGAAAAAGAAACCAAGAAACTAACTCGCCCACTGTAGAAGTATTGAAGTATACAGGAAGAGGCAAGAACATCTAAATGGTACTGGATGGTTGTATGAGAAGCAGAGCACGCGTACCTCTAGTTTTAGAAGCAAAAGTGTGCTACTCAATGCTACTCTTGTTCACTGTGCATCAGCCTAAACTAAACACCGACTTGAAAAAGACTTCAAACATGTCTACTTCATTTCCGCAATAGTCAGTCTTTAGTTTAAGATTAGTGAGGTATCAAAGAAATATTGTCTTGTATCAGCATAAATTCCATTGCCAGTAATTAAGTGATGTAGGCTATGTGCTTGTATTTCTTCTCAGAAAGGATTAAAAGAAAAGCTGTTTTGTGTCGCTTCAACAGACATGCTGAAGAGGAAGATTGTAGTTACATGTGCTGCCTTGTAGTACTTACAGATGTCGTCCATGTAGTCGACAACAGCGGGCTCATTGTGCCCATCGAGCTTATCGATATCATCCACTTAGGTGTCCTGCCATTAACACGCAAGCAGACTTCAGACTTGTAATAAAGGTATCCTTCCATGTCGCTGGTTTACAGGGGGGAGATACAACAGTCCCCCTTCATTTCCTAACAAAAAGAGCTAGATAGATAAAATTTCACAAACAGTATCCATAGGAAATACTCCCTCCGTCCCAAAATAAGTGTCTCAACCTTCGTATAATTTTGTACTAAAGTTAGTACAAAGTTGAGACACTTATTTTGGGACGGAGGGTAAAACTAATTTGTAATTTCACAGGAAATGATCCTCGTAGAATGCATCCAGACCATAATCAAGCCAACCATTTTATTTTATAACGATATGTTAAAAAACTTTAGTTGTGCTATTACATACATATTTCGATTGGTGAATAAGAAACTTAATGACGTCGCCTGTTGTGTAAGGATGAAAATGGTATTTGTCTCAATAGAACAATTGCTTCAATTCTTTCAAAATAGAACCATACAGCAAAAGGCTTCAGAACACGAGGGGTCAACATACTCTAAATCAGTTCATAAAATCTAAAATCTAAATCCATGCCATATATATTCAGCGTCTACTACCATGAAATTGCAGCTAGAAGCCAGAAAGTATTACACTTCAATGACTGAGAACTTGAACGAGGAATAATGGAGAAAAGTGGAGAACTAACCTCCAGTTGGAAGGGCATGAAGATGCCAGCTCCTTCTCTGATGTATCTTCCTTAATATTCATTCCACTGAACATTTATGTTCCAAAGCTGGAAAGAAAAGAAATTTACAAATATGCGCATTGGCACACATATCCATTCCACTGAACACATCCAACCCGTATCTGCAAAAAATAGAAATTTAGTACATATTCACAAAGAATAAGTAACAGCACATGGTCCTTCTGGTCTCAATATCCAGAGTCTCATGTTGGATACATTTTATTAATTATGTTCAATTTCACAACTAAGCAGAACAAATTAATTCACAGAGATGTGATGACTCTAAATAGGTAAAATGGCTCACAAAACTAACGAAACAAAAACTACGAGATTGTCCTGAAGGACCATTATGTATAGTTCTACTGTGATATATCCTGGACCTCACAAATGCCTTGTGTTAGAATTAAAAGGTGAATGCTCTAAATAGGATCCTAGGGTAAAGGAATAATAAGTAGATCCAGGATGCAGTGGTGTGAATGTGTGAGGTATAGATAAAAACTCTAATAGTAAAGCCTCCTGAATCCTGATTCACTCAAGGTGCACAAGTTGTAGGGCTAACAATCGGCTCGCCTAAAGGGACATTTCCCTATTTTTGTCCCCTTACATTGTTTTTATGCAAGTGATTTACAGAAGAATTTAAGAACAAACAAATTTTATGTAAGTGCTTTACAGAAGAATTTAAGAACACAAGTTAATTTCATTCTTGGAGAGGTGCGGACTGCAATAAAAGCTAAAGACCAGGGAACACTAACAGAACCTTCTTACATCTGCCATATATCAAATAGGCATCGGTATCGTTAGTTTGATGGCCTGTCAGTATAACCAGCTGGAGTTAATCATCAGTTTTATAGTAAAATCTTGGGCAAAAGTGTTATCTCCAATAGATCGAGTATGACACACATCAGAATCCTTACCGGACCGTGCTTCGCAATTTGAGACGAAGACCCCCAGACCGAATCTTGCAGCCCCTTATTCGAGCTTTGGTGCCACAACCCAAGTGCTAACATGAGAGGATGTGTCCGTTCAAGAAGTGGAGCAATGGAAGCGTCCACGCCCAAGACCCGCAGGCAGTGGTGCGTGGGGAAGTGCGGCAGCATGGCGTTTGCTGCCCTGAGCCGACGTGACGGTGCGATGCGTGCGCTCCTCCCTGAGCCGAGCGAAAGAAGTCCACATAACCCCATGGGGTTGCACCGTTGCACAAACTGGCCACTCCACCCCCTGAAGTCGAAAACCAATTTCTTAATCCCCTAACCTTTTCAATATCATTTAAACAGACCCCTAAACCAGATTAGAGCGGTTTTAGCAGGCTGCTTTGCCTGCGTGGCAGGAGGGGTGCCAGGTTAGCTAGGTGGATGCACGGATCCTTTGGAATATGTGGGAACTGGCGCTGGAAGTTTCTCCTGCTGCCATTTCTCCATCCACAAGCACCGCTGCTGTTGTCGCACACCGGCTGAGCTCAAGCTAGTGGTGTCCTGCACTCATGATATTGTAATTAGCTTAGACAAATCTGATTGCTAAGCTACAACCAAGTGTCCAATCAAAACATTGGAAAAGCAGCAACTTTCTATGTAGAAAGGGAAAGGCTATATATAAAGATGAAACAAGAGGTAATTCAGTTGTGAGTTGATAATCTGCATTGCTGCATACATGTCGTTAATGAGTACTCCGAGGAAGAGATCTGGCTAATGGAGAAAAAACAGCAGGAAGATCCTCTACCGAAGCATGCTAATCCTGTCCTTGATTTTCACATAAAGCAAAAGGCTGAAGCACTTGACATGTCAGTTGCTGTTCTTCACTTGGAAAAGCAAAGTTCAGACTGAATGTACTCTGTTTCTAGGCTGAATATACTATGTTTTCAAACTGAATGTACTCTATTTTCAGATTAAAAGTGGTCTGATAATTCAGCATCATTGTTTTCAAAACTTGGCAAAGATCAAACATGACAGAAATATATGACATACACATCAGAGGATAGAGTAAATGGCATAAATGTCATGATCAGGACTTGGCAAAGATCAAATAGTTAACATGTCAAACATGACATATAAAGAGTAAATGCGATAAATGTCATGATCAGAACTTGGCATAGATTTCAAACCCTAGCTGACTGACCCCAAACACCATTGTCGACAACCCTAACCCCAGCACCAAACAGCCGCAATCTTCCCAAAAATCAAAATGTTACCAACGCTGTAACATTGGGAGTGATCGGGATGGGTCCTAACCTGCTCATCGTCGTGTGTACACTTATCAGGCGGCGATCATCCTGTCGACCCACTGCCGTGTCGTCATAGACAGAGAAGCCGAAGCGGTGCAATCTGGGCCGTGGTGCGGTTCAAGGGGTCATTTGCTCGGCAATAGCGACGCCCAGGCCACGGTGGCAAAACAACTTGCTAAAACCCACTCTAATCCGGTTTAGGGGGTCGTTTAAATGGTATTGGAAAGGTTAGGGGATTAAGAAACTGGTTTTAGACTTCAGGGGGTGGAGCGGCTGGTTTGTGCAACCCCGGGGGGTTATGTGGACTTCTTTCGAGACGAGCACAACGGCATCCACCGGAGGTGGTGAAGGCAGCGGTCGGCAGCAATGGGTGCACGGAGAACTGCACACATTTGCAGAGAACAACGACCCAGTAGCGGCGCATCATGAGCGATGCAATCATGGCGGTGCCAAGGGGTTATAAGGGAGGGGAAGAGTAAACAGATGTATGGGGAGTGGAGCCATGTGTTGGGTTCATGTGTTCCAACCGACTTGTATTGTCTCGGTTTTCTTTCTGTAATTTCATGGGTTCCAACCAGCTCGTATTTTCTAGATTTTCTCTCTGTAATTTTCTTTGCACTGCTGTGTGGATGGATTGTGGTGTAGGAAAGGGGGGTGGAACCATCGCGACGACCGCAGACTCCCCTCTAATAGTAGAGCTTTGCCCACTTTTAGCACCCGTCTTGAAAATCCAGCTCTAAGATAAAACATTGCTGCACCAAATGGTGTTTCTATCCGATAATTTGCATAATCACTAATTTCACTACACATTATATGAACATTCCAGCTTTTCAAACCATTCAGGCTTTTACCCGTTAAACCATATCATAATTTCATCAAGATTCTAGTCCATCTAATAATAAAATAAAAGCACCTAAGAAGCTATGTATACAGCAACGGCAGCAAATATAGTGATACAACATACTGAAAGGAAATGAGCACTACTACCCAAAAACTAACATAGCTGAAGTTGTAACTACTAAATACATATGGAATGGAAAGGGGAAGACACACAGTTCCAATCCTCTAGGACATGCCAGTTTATTTGCTCCCCTTTCACTAGTGAGTTACCCTTACAAGACACACTGGATGTCATCCATGATGAACTTGTAGAATTTGGACCTATGGTTGACCATAACGAGTCCAGACTTCTTGTGGCGCACTACCTCCACACCAGACATGACAGCACCCGTCTCAGTCGGGTTGCCAGTGCGTTCGTCGAAACCAAACTCAAAGACCTTGGTAATGCAAAACTTCCCAGCTCCCAAGTACACAAAGCTGCAGTCTAGCATCCTCCAGTCCTCAGGCAGATCAAGGTCTGGCCAACTGTACACCAAAGGCGGACCACTGTCCGAGCGTAGAGGGGAGATATCCATTGCACAAAAGTGGTGTTCATCATTGTCAATGCCAAACAAGAGGTTGTCGAGCTCTGGTACATGCACAGCACGACGGAAGAATGGCAGTATCCAGGAGCCGGCCTTAAACCACTTGCGACTGGTCGTGTTGAAGCAGTAGCTTTGTTCTCCAGAGGAGACAACAAGAATCGAGTGGCCGTCAATGTCAAGCAGCGCATGGCAAATGACATTGTAATTGTCAGCATAGACAGGTGGTGGCGGTAGCCGGTGCCAATGCCAGCCTTTCAACCTCCCGCCATTGGAAGGGTCGCTGTACATGAGTGCCTCGAAGTTGCAGGGATTGCAGCTGACAGGGAACCTTCCCATAAGGTAGAAGACATCAGCACGCTGTAGGTCCGGCGCGTCCGGATTAGTGGCGGAGAAGCCAATTGGCCTGCTCCCCTTGGGACTATTGAGGCAGGGAATTGGCTGGAGGGAGCCGGCGCGAATGTCATATAGGACGGTGTGGCCCGCGGCGTCCACGCAGAGGATCTTGCTTGCAGCACCGCCGCTGCCTCGTTCATGGAAGGGCAGAAAATCCAGTCTTTTGTCGTCTGAGATGGACCATTCGAATCCGAGCCTGGGCGGAGGCATCCGCGAGATGCTCTCCATCCATGGTGGCGCCACGGCTGATGATGGCCACTCCATATTAAACTTAGATTTTGCTGCTGCCCGTGCTTCCGCGGTCGATCTGTAGAACAGGTGCTCCTCGGGCTTGATGCGACTCACCGCATACGAGCTGACACTGCCATACCTCTGCATCACAACATTCAGGAACTGCCGCGCCTTCATTTTGTTTCTCCCCACTCCTAGAAAACAGAGATCACGAATTAGATGATCAGGTAGCGGTTGCTGCGGGGACGGCGGGCGGGCGGCGGCGGCGGCGTGTGGGATAGGATGGAACAGAGATGAGGTGACAAGTACGCTGCAACGTGCCCCCCTTTATCTGACATCCATTCAAGATCTAACGGAGGGATTTGGCCCAAGGGGAAGACAGCTCCATATATATTTTAGATTCTCAAAAGTAATAGAAAGAAGGATAACAGAACCTATTATGCAGGAACGTATTAAGGAACCAAAAAACTAAATAATTTAATAGCACTTGTCATTAGAATTTATAAGCATTTAGCATAGAAACTCTTTAGCACTAATTAGCACAAAAGTTAAGAATCAGTGGAACAATTGTAGATGCAGTAACCATTTACACAGCACAAACGATTACAAAGCACCGACAAATTATGCAATTTGACATCCTGAAAATCAGAGAACTTGCTACTGTCAATACAACGGAATCGAGCGGTGCGGTAGATAATCAGAAAGGAATCCGCGGCTGTGCTGACTCTCCTTCCTCTATCCCGACATTACCGGCCCTCACGACGGTCTTGGGGCCTTTAGTCTACTGTTCCCCAATAGTGGCCCCTCCTCCATGACAGCGCGACTCACCTTCCTCTCCTCCACGGTGGGGCATGCTCGGCCTCTTCCCCATCCTCCATTGGGTTGCTCGCTCTCAACGCTCTCCTTGGCGGCGCGATGTGGGAGAGAACGAGCTCACTGAGCCCGCTCAGAGCGTTGCCATGTGTTTCTGATAAGGAATTTGCTTCTGAAAACTGCCAAGTGTGGGCTATTTTACCCTTGGTCCAATCCTTTATGTTGGATATATATGATGGACGTCAGATAGAGGGGGGCAGGGGGCCAAGTTGTAGCGTGACTTTGCTAGAGGAAAGTCTCCTGGTGTCTTGTCATTTCCTTCTCCGTTTTTAGAATCACATGGTCACTATATTGCTCTATAGTAAGGAGTACAATAGAAGGATCCAACGGCTGAGGAAGCCAGCATAACTACCATGACCGAGGGACTGGACACTCTTTACAAGATTATGCGCCTCGTAGTTCGATGCTCCACCCTCGTGAATAAACCTTACTGAAGTGAAGGAACTTGCTTGTGCCTTGATCTCCGCAAGCACTGAGCTGTATGCGCACCTACTCCCTTCATTGATGTCCTTTACTACGGTGAATGCATCACACGTGATAACAAGTTCCTGCAAAGTTAGATCGTGTGTAAGGCCAAGGCCTCGCGACATGCTACACATTGCAGGGTAGCTGGATCATTGCAGTTGTCAAGGACTCGTGCTGATGACCCAAGCTACCTTCCCACGCCGTGTCGACAAATGATGGCAGTTGCCCATTTGGGATGATGTTCTTTTGAAGTTCGACACACAATTCCCTGTTCCCTTTTCTTCATGGCGCCAATCTGAAGCAAGGCGCGGTCACCGAGGGGCCAACAGTAATGATGGCCACCAAAGTTTTTGAGTTGAGGCCCAAGGTCCCAAAATTCCATGGCCTCATGAAGACTATTGTGATGTCAACGCCTGGTGATGATGATGATGTTGGAGGGGCTGTTGGAGCTGTCGGAGATGTTGGAGCCAGTGTTGCTTCATGTGTTACACTGGATGCCTAGGATGTCGTTGTATGAAACATGTGTGATGAGTTGTCATGTTTAACTCTGTTCTCTGTGAATGTTAAATGGTGATGTTGTTTTTTATCGATTTCAATGTGTATGCATAAGTTTGTTGTTTCTACGAATTTCAGTGGGAGGGCTCGTTACCAAATTGGAGAAATTGATTGTGGTGCTATGATCTTTCAAGGAGGTTAGTAATAAGAAACAACATGCAGTGCTCTGAGCATTAGAGGCGGTTAGAAAAAAGAAACCAACTGTAGTGCCCTGAGCATTTGAGGCGGTTCAGATAACCGCCTCCGACGTCCCGAGTATTAGCAACAGAGACTTCCACGCGGATTAGGTAACCGCCTCGGGCCCATGTATGAAAACCGTCTACAAAGCCCGATTATGTACTAGTGGCACATGCAAGGACTAGGGACAAGGAGTGGGTTTCTCTCAAAAAACAAGGGGGGGGGGGGGGGCGCAAAGAGGGTAGAACAGTGGGTGGAAGCAGCATTTCAAGCTAGAGCGTCCAATTCCATTGTTTCAACACAGGAGTAAATCTGAAGTTTCACTCAAATTTTATGCTTAACATGGGTAAGAAAGGTTGCCAACTAGATAGATATCAAAGATATGCATGTGTTGGATTTATTTGACTATTTTGTACGTATTTTTTAGGTCAAACTAGGAACCCGAGTGTGTGATGATGTTTGATCATTAGTTTGAACATGGCCATGTAGTGAAACTCATGTGCGATGTTCAAAATGATGAAATATTTCTTGGGTAAATTACTGAGATTTGAGAAGATTTTGCCATTTCTAGACTTTTCAAAAGGGAAAACAGAATTACGTAAAATATATTTAAAAATTATAATGTTGAAGGGGCTGGTGATCTTATATATAATAGACCCCAAAAATTATTTTTAATGAATTTTGGTTTTGAAAAAATAAATAGTTTTAGTTCCAACCTTATTCTTAGGTATTTGGAAAATAGAAAGGTTTATTTGCTTTTTGGCCAAAATAAATTGTAATAAAAAAACATGGGCTCTATCCACATGACACGACAACTGGGAGAGATTTGGGGCAAAGGATTGAAAGAGTATAGTTGGAAAATTTATCATGAATTAAAATTCCAACAAACTCTAAATAAGTGCAACACAAGGCAAAGGCAACACAACATTTTTGTTAGTCCCAAATTTTGGTCTTTATTAACATAGATGATGTGATTACGAAACACATGGTGTGACCTGGAGCACTTTTTTGTTTCAGCCCAGTAAAGTATACGGGGACTTCGTTTAGGGTCCTTGCTAATATGCTATGCTTTAATTCATATATTATTACTTCAAATATGGCAATATTTTAAGTTTCACTAATAGAGGCAAACATCATAATATTTTTGGTTCTTCAAAAAGTTATGTTTGTAAAAGCTAAAAAACATAATACTTAAGTCCCCCTAAAGTGTTTTTGATGAGCTTATAATATATACAACTCCCATGTCTCTTCTCCCTTTCTCTTTCCTTCCCCATCTTGAGAGTTGCTCGTGTCTCCCCACCCCTCTCCTTTCCTCCTCCAACGACCTCGTCGCTGAAGTAAGAATACGAGAGGTGGGTGGCTGGCCCCTGTAGATTGTAGCGGTAGGGCTAGGTCTAGACTTACCTTCGAGGAGACTGGCGTTAGGTCTTTGTTGTTCGCTCCATTGGCAACAAGCGACGTATGAAGCTCGCCTTCCTTCTCCACCCGACTTCCATGGTGGATTGCGGCGGCGAGAAGTGGATTTGGCGAAAGCTTCTTCAATAAGCTCAGGAGGACCACGTTGTATTTTTTTTTTTCATAGGTCCACTACAAGAAATATGTCAACTTGCGACCATCACTATTGGTCGCTGAATGGTCATTGTTTTTCATTTGCGACCTTTTTGTGACCAAAAACGGATGGTCAAAAGATGACCGTCTTTAATGGAAATTAACGACCTTCTTTGTGATAAGGTCGTTGAAAGCAACGACCAAAACAAAAAGGTCATTGATCCTACGACCTTCTGTTTTGGTCGCTAGCTGTCTGCCCAGGCCACGTCGGATCCGACGTGGCAAAATTGCGACCAAATGAAAAGGTCGTTGATAAGAATCAGCCCGGTCCATTTCACTGCTTTAGATGGGCCGAGCCCAATAATTCGGCCTTTTTGTTCCCTAAGCTTCATTCAGTATTTTTGGGCCTCATCCTTTCTGCGGTCCATTTCTTTTTTGGGTCTCATCTATTTTTCTTTTGGGCCTCAGCCTTTTTTCAGTCAATTTCCTTAATTTTCAGCCTTTCATGTGAATATTATTTGGTAATGGCCTTTTGGATGCCAAATACTACTAGGTCCCACTTGTCAGGTTCTAATTAACACGGCCCAGGTTTCAATTTCCACAATTTGAAACAATTATTTCAATGAGAACAGTAAACAGATGAAAATTATCAAAACACATGCCAATTTTGGCTAATAGCACAATCTTTACATCGTTCATTTCACCAAGATACTATCATACTACAAATATACTTCTGACTTCTTCACTTCCAGGCTAGAGCTCTTGTAAATGTTCGTAGAGGCTGAACGAAGTAGCGTAGCAGCAGATCATCAGCATCATCCCAGGTTGGATCAGCTCAGCAGAGCATCCCCGGTCGTCGCCATGACTTGAGCAGCAACATCTCCGGTTGATAACCAGATCCTGCAGCGAGCAGCAGCAGCCGATCCAGCATTCCTGCAATAGCAATAGCAAATCCGATCTGCAACAGTACAACATATAATATCAGCAACATTAACTACTCCAAATCAACAGCAACTACAACATATTAGATCAACAACTACTACAGCAGATCAGATCAACAACTATTACTACAACAAGATCAACAGCAACTACTACAGCAGATCAGATCAACACATTTGTTTGAATGGAGTAACTTGGAGATCAGTACAACAGATCAGTAACTTAAGTACTCCAAAATAGATTTTGATTTGAATTGTACTCTAGCTGAAGAAGAGGACGTACCTGGAGGAAGTCATGATGACCCAGATGGTGATTTCAACATGGAAGAAGATCCCATTCAAGATGCAGGCTACGAGTACTCAAAGAACATGCATTCAAATAGAGATCATGAGCATGTTCACTGTGATATTGTACTCCAGTTACAATCTTATGAGCATGCATTCAAATAGAGATCATGCAATCAAATGGAGTAGTTACAGTCTTAACTAAGAAGATCATGAGCATGTGCATGAATAAAATGAGCATGAGCATGTGTTAACACGATCATAAGCATGTGTATGAGTAAAATGACAGAGGATAAGAAGATATGTTTAGTTACAGTCTTACAATTGATGCTTTGTAACTACAGATAACTGAAAAATGAGTACAGTAGATGTACAGAATTTGTAGGCTCCATTTGTAACTACAGTACTCCTTTCATTTGTTTGAAATTTTTAGTAGATGTCATAGTAGCATGATAATTTTTTTAGTTGAAACTAAAGATGCAGTACACTAAATTACTCAAGCCTTGCTGAACAGCAAGTCTTACTTTAAACAACATGACTTAATTACTTACTCTACTACTAACAGCAAGCAAGAGAGTAAACAAGGTTTAACAATTGGACACAGTTTAATTCATTAAATGAAAGTTTTTAATTAATTACAGAGCAAGAAGAGATTCTGAAAATTTATATTGAATTCAATTAAATTTGTGCTACTGTTGCTGTTATAGAACTACTGAAACTACTCATGCAACATAGCATGAGATACAAGCAGCACTAAGCACCAAGATTACTACACCAAGTCAAATTTAAGCTACTGAAAAATGGTGGAAGATTCATGACAAGAATAACAGTAGCAGAAGCTTCATGTGCTAAATATTGAAGCTTCATGTGCAAAATTACTCAAGCTTTATGTGCAAAATTAGCAGTAGGTGCTGAAGCTATTCCAAAATTATCACAAAATTTAAGCTATCATCCTGCTGTAGAAATAGCCACCGTCCAGGCCCCCGTCATCCGCTAGGCTGCCGCCGAGCTCCAGCCCCTCCAGCGGCACCTTGCATCAAATGACAAATGACAAATGTTTGAAATTAAATGAACTAAATTCTCCAAACGATAGTCAAAATGAGCCTATTACAGTCTTTACATCAGCGTGAGCATAAGCATTAAATCAGCAGCACAAGCAGCAGCACCACCAGCTCAAGTGCACACCTATTCAAGCTAGTAGCAGCCTAGCAGGCTAGCAGCAGATGCATTTAAACAACTAGAGAAGCACAGTACAGCAGCACAAGCATTCAAAGAGCAGCAAGCCAGCAAGCAACATCCATTAGACTAGTAGCTTAATGGAATAAAAATCTAAAGAATAAAAGATGTATAGGTTGAGGAAAGATGAGAGGCTGCTGGGTTGCGTGCGAAGCTGTGACTGCGAGCTTAGCAGGCTTGGACTGTCACATGTCATATCTTATAAACTTAGGCAAGTGTTCTCAGGTTATCCTTAACATCATGCACTAACTTGGGTAATTAGCATCAAACAATACATATCAGTACAAGGCTAGGCAAGATAATAAATACTTGGGAAAAGATAGCAGTGTTAAAAAAATGATACATGCCCACACCTCATTCTAATAATGTTGGTGCAAGCATGCGCTCGTTTTCCTTTCAGCCACGAATCAATCGGTTCAAAGATAGATATAGGCTCTAGCAAAGCGATACATACACGGGAAAGATCCATCAACTGGGAAAATCATGGCTCCACGGGAGGCTTGAGCCTGATCAGCCTCCGGACCTCTGTCCTTCTCCGTGTTCTCCAGCAGCCCCTGCATGCATCATCCACAACAGCAGACCACCACATCAACAGCAGCTCAACGAAAGGATTCACAACAGCCAGCCACCGGCCACATACTGGTGTTATCGCTCCCACAACGATACGTTCACCAGTCTGTATTCCATTGCTGGGAGCTACAAACAAGTTGCTCCCCGGCGATTTGTGAAGGCATGTGTAACTGCTACACGACAAGAAAATTTAGATCGAAGCTTACCTGCCAAACAATCTCATCGAGGCACAGGCAGATCCTCCCGTACTTGTCGAGGAAGAGGCGCTCGGTGGGTGGTTTCGCGCACACATCCTTCACCGCCAACGTAACAGCGAAGATCACCTCCGACACTACAAATGCACAGCCACTGTATTAGTAGTGCCAAGCATAAGGCAAAAGTGAGGTGAGATATTGAAGGTATGAAAGAGAATACGCTTAACAAGAGCAAGAACAGTTGTATGCGAATTATTTCAATCTTAATAAAAAACTATGAGATGGTCACTGTAAGCCAACACTGATCAGCAAGACCTACACTACACACGCACGGTAGTCACAACTTCCAACCACAATAATGTTGTTGTTCATTGTATTTTCTATTCTGTACTGAAACTGCACCAAAGCTAAGCCAGTCGAGCGAACAATTCAGTGGTCTGCAATCTGTACAAAATCAGAAGGCAGAGGCACCATATATGCTACTACTCCTATTTGTTAGCTGACATGCGCTTGACCAAAAATCTAAAGGCAGAGACCATGCCTGATTGTTTGATACATCCCACAAAATCATGAGGTCAGTAGCCACTAGTTCACCACCACCGGACTCCCAAAACACAGAGCCGTCGTAGATGTGCAGGCGCAGTGCAGAGGGAAATTACAAGTGCAGGCGCAGAGGGAAATTACAAGTGCAGGCGCAGCGCAGCGCAGAGGGGCAGGGCGGCGCACCATCCATGACGACGTGGCTCGGCCACAGGAGAAGGGCGGCAGCCACAGCACCGCCACAGGGGTCGGACCGTGAGATCTGTACACCGCGGTTGGGTGCCGATCCGGCGCCGTCGTTGGCGGATCTGCCACATCCTTGGCCATCTCTGTCGCCCCGTCCGCGCGGGAAGAGAGGGGCTAGGGTTTCGGGCGCCCTCAATGAAAGAAGGGAGGGAGACGAGGTCACCGGCGACAGTGGGGGTTGGGGAAGAGGAGTTCAGCGGGCGGCGGCAGCTGGATTTGGGGATGAATCGGGGGTAGTCCGAGAGGAGGAGCGTTGCGGGCTTGGTTGGGATGGGTTGGGTTTGGTGGTGGTGGGTGGTGTGCTCCTCGTGCGCCGGTGGTGGAGTGGAGGCCGGGGCGGGGTTGGGGTCGCTGGGCGGCAAGCAAGCCAGCCGTGGTCGCTGGGTGGCGACGCCTCTCTCTCCGACGAGGCTGAGGCGGGCTATGGTCGATCTGTTGCGTGAGGTCAAACAGGAGGGGTGGGGTGGAGGATAGCCAGCGGAAGGAAGGGGAGAAGGTGGCGGCGACGGAAGGGAGGGACTGCACGGTTGATCTGAATCGGGGAAGAGGGGAGTTAGGGTTTGAGCGATGAGTTAGTATATCCGCTCGGAGGATGAGGGGGATGAGGGCTGCCGTCGGATCCGGGATGATCCGACGGTGTTTGATGCATGATCCGCGTGAGATATCTATTGACCAATCAGAACACAGTAAACACTTTGAAGACGTTATGACCATCTAAATTGGTCGTAACTGATTAAAAATAAGTTTTTTCACAATAAAAGCTTTTTTCATTTTTCGAGTGCCAAAAATGAGTTTTTTTATGAATGGCCTACCAAATATTTGTTGCAAAATGGCACCACACCATTTTTAGAATTATTAGACCATATTTTATGTCCAATTGACAAAAAGGTTGGGTGTCAAAAGCTTTTATCCACCTCTGGTGAAAAAGACAAATTTCCGCCGATTCAGTAGGAAACGGGTCAAATTTGAACTACAGCTGCCTTATAGTTTGCTCTTTATTTTTTCCAAAAATCTTTTCTAGGTACATAAGTATCTATTTAATCAGAGAAACACCAAAAGTTTTCCAAAATTCAACAACTAGCTAGGAACGGTCATGCCCGCCGTTTTGACCGCATTTTGAAATGGGCATGAAAAATTAAAAAAAAATCAAAAAATTGGAAAACCTTCGTACTGTGTCATTATATGTGGCCAAGTTGCCAGGAAAAATAATAAACTTGTAATACGGCAATTAGTTTTAAAAAGTGTTCTCAGAAATGAGCTATCATGTGTGGAGATTCATGGCTTTCAAGCCAAATGATCAATCTTATGGCCACATTCATGGCATAGTTTGTTCAAATAATCTCATATCACTACTGGAATCTGGTAATTTGCCGTCTGCCACCTCTTTGCCGTCCGCTAGCTGACGGCAAAGAGCCTCTTAGCCGTCCGCTTCCACAAAGCGGACGGCAACGAAAGTGCAGATGGCAAAAAGTCTATTTGCCGTCCGCTGTTTCTTTGCCGTCAGCCAGCTGACGGCAAAGAGCTAGAAGGCAGACGGCAAAGGGCCAGGTGGGCCCCATGGGGCACGGCGTGGCTAGGTCAGGTTCTTTGCCGTCCGCCAGCGGACGGCAAAGAGGAGACGTGGGCTAGCCCTAAACGGCCGCCCTCTTTGCCGTCTGCTAGCAGACGGCAAAGAAGGCCCACTTAACGGGCCAAGCCGTCTCCCCTCTCTCTCTCTTTCTCTGTTTCCCTCCCGCGCGCCCGCCTCTCTCCTTCCCCACCGCTCTGCCGCCGCCAACCGCCAGCCCCGCCCCCCGGACCCAGCCCCCACCGCCGTCCAGCCCTCCCCCCCCGCGCCCCGTCGCCCCGCCCCACCCCGCCTCGCCCCGTCGCCGAGAGGCCTGCGCCGGGCTGCCCCGGTGCCGGACCCCTCCCCCGGCCCTACGCCACCCCCCCCCCGTTGCCTCCCCCCGCCTCCGCCCCTCCTCCCCCCCTCCTCCACCCGGCCTCCCCCCCCTCCCCCTCTCCCTCCCCCCGATCCCCTGCATTTTTGTCTTCCCCTCTTTTTTTAGTTTTTTTTTTTTTTTAGTTTCTTCTAGTTTAGTTTCTATTTAGTTTTAGTTTAGTTTTGATTTTCAGTTTAGTTTTAGTTTTAGTTTTAGTTTATTTTAGATTAGTTTTAGTTTTAGTTTAGAAGAAGAAGAGGAGTAGAAGGAGGAGGAGGAGGGAGGAAGAGGAGGAGGAGAAGAAGAAGAAGAAGAAGAAGAAGAAGAAGAAGAAGAAGAAGAAAAAGAAAAAGAAAAAGAAAAAGAAGAGAAGAAGGAAAGGAAAAAAGAGGGCGCCCGGGGACGAGTGGGTTAGGGGTTCCTCGGTGTCGATGGAACCCTAAATAGCAAGTATCGTCGGTGCGAGATACATGTGGCCGTCGGTGTCGAACACTACATCCATGTCCCACAAGTGACGCCGACGTCCGGCGTCCCAAAGCAACTGTTCTCGGCGTCGATGGCGGTCAAACATCATCGCGAATTTGCCTGGCAGCCTCAGCGATGACGATTAAAAGGCAAGTGTTGAAACTTGAAACACCCAAACTGACTCAAGTCGGTTTGGTTGTTTGAAATTTCAAAACTTGGCTTTAATCCTCATCGCAGAGGCTGCCAGACAAATTCGCGATGGTGTTCGATCGTCATCGGCCACCAGAACTATTGTTGCGGGACGCCGGGCGCCGGCTTCACTTGTGGAATGTGGATCTAGTGTTCAACACCGAGCGCCACATGTATCTCGCACCGATGATACTTGCTATTTAGGGTTCCATCGACGCCAAGGACCCCCTAACCCAATCTGTTCCGCTCTTCGTGCCGATGTGTGTCCAGTAGGAAGTCAATATGAGTGATCGTGCATGGATGTACACCGGTTACACTTGTCAGAAAGTTTGGACCGAGGAATGGTTAACAAAAACCAAGTCGCTTCAGCCACGAATCAATCGGTTCAAAGATAGATATAGTCTAGCAAAGCGATACATACACGGGAAAGATCCATCACTGGGAAAATCATGGCTCCACGGGAGGCTTGAGCCTGATCAGCCTCCGGACCTCTGTCCTTCTCCGTGTTCCTCCAGCAGCCCCTGCATGCATCATCCCACAGCAGACACCACAATCAACAGCAGCTCAACGAAAGGATTCACAACACCAGCCACCGGCCACATACTGGTGTTATCGCTCCACAACGATACGTTCACCCATCTGTATCCATTGCTGGGAGCTACAAACAAGTTGCTCCCCGCGCGATTTGTGAAGGCATTGGTAACTGCTACACACACGACGAAAATTTAGATCGAAGCTTACCTGCCAAAACAATCTCATCGAGCACAGGCAGATCCTCCCGTACTTGTCGAGGAAGAGGCGCTCGTGGGTGTTTTCGCGCACACATCCTTCACACCGCCAACGTAACAGCGAAGATCACCTCCGCCACTACAAATGCACCGCCACTGTATTAGTAGTGCCAAGCATAAGGCAAAAGTGAGGTGAGTATTGAAGGTATGAAAGAGAATCCGCTTAACAAGAGCAAGAACAGTTGTATGCGAATTATTTCAATCTTAAAAAAAACTATGAGATGGTCACTGTAAGCCAACACTGATCGCAGAACCTACACTACACACGCCACGGTAGTCACAACTTCCACCACAATATGTTGTTGTTCATTTGTATTTTCTATTCTGTACTGAAACTGCCACCAAAGCTAAGCCAGTCGAGCGAACAATTCAGTGGTCTGCAATCTGTACAAAATCAGAAGGCAGAGGCACCATATATGCTACTACTCCTATTTGTTAGCTGACATGCTTGACCAAAAATCTAAAGGCAGAGACCATGCCTGATTGTTTGATACATCCCACAAAATCATGAGGTCAGTAGCCACTAGTTCACCACCACCACCGGACTCCCAAAACACAGAGCCGTCGTAGATGTGTCAGGCGCAGTGCAGAGGAAATTACAAGTGCAGGCGCAGAGGGAAATTACAAGTGCAGGCGCAGCGCAGCGCAGAGGGGCAGGGCGGCGCACCATCCATGACACGTGGCTCGCCACAGGAGAAGGGCGGCAGCCACAGCCCACCGCCACAGGGGGTCGGACCGTGAGATCTTACACCCGCGGTTGGTTCCGATCCGGCGTCGTTGGCGGATCTGCCACATCCTTGCCATCTCTGTCGCCCCGTCCGCGCGAAGAGAGGGCTAGGGTTTCGGGCGCCCTCAATGAAAGAAGGGAGGGAGACAGGTCACCGGCGACAGTGGGGTTTGGGAGAGAGTTCAGCGGGCGGCGGCAGCTGGATTTGGGGATGAATCGGGGGTAGTCCGAGAGAGGAGCGTTGCGGGCTTGGTTGGGATGGTTGGGTTTGGTGGTGTGGGTGGTGTGCTCCCTCGTGCGCCGGTGGTGGAGTGGAGGCCGGGGCGGGGTTGGGGTCGCTGGGCGGCAAGCAAGCCAGCCGTGGTCGCTGGTGGCGACGCCTCTCTCTCCGACGAGGCTGAGCGGGCTAGGTCGATCTGTTGCGTGAGGTCAAACAGGCAGATGGGCCGAGCCCAATAATATCGGGCCTTTTTGTTCCCTAAGCTTCATTCAGTATTTTGGGCCTCATCCTTTCTGCGGTCCATTTCTTTTTTGGGTCTCATCTATTTTTCTTTTGGGCCTCAGCCTTTTTTCAGTCAATTTCCTTAATTTTCAGCCTTTCATGTGAATATTATTTGGTATATGCCTTTTGGATGCCAATACTACTAGGTCCCACTTGTCAGGTTCTAATTAACACGGCCCAGGTTTCAATTTCCACATTTTGAAACATTATTTCAATGAGAACAGTAAACAGATGAAAATTATCAAAACACATGCCAATTTTGGCTAATACACAATCTTTACATCGTTCATTTCACCAAGATACTATCATACTACAAATATACTTCTGACTTCTTCACTTCCAGGCTAGAGCTCTTGTAAATGTTCGTAGAGGCTGAACGAAGTAGCGTAGCAGCAGATCATCAGCATCATCCCAGGTTGGATCAGCTCAGCAAGCATCCCCGGTCGTCGCCATGACTTGAGCAGCAACATCTCCGGTTGATAACCAGATCCTCAGCGAGCAGCAGCAGCCGATCCACATTCCTGCATAGCAATAGCAAATCCGATCTGCAACAGTACAACATATAATATCAGCAACATTAACTACTCCAAATCAACAGCAACTACAACATTATAGATCAACAACTACTACAGCAGATCAGATCAACAACTATTACTACAACAAGATCAACAGCAACTACTACAAGCAGATCAGATCAACACATTTGTTTGAATGGAGTAACTTGGAGATCAGTCCAACAGATCAGTAACTTAAGTACTCCAAAAATAGATTTTGTATTGAATTGTACTCTAGCTGAAGAAGAGGACGTACCTGAGGAAGTCATGATGACCCAGATGGTGATTTCAACATGGGAAGATCCCATTCAAGATGCAGGCTACGAGTACTCAAAGAACATGCATTCAAATAGAGATCATGAGCATGTTCACTGTGATATTGTACTCCAGTTACAATCTTATGAGCATGCATTCAAATAGAGATCATGCAATCAAATGGAGTAGTTACAGTCTTAACAAGAAGATCATGAGCATGTGCTGAATAAAAATGAGCATGAGCATGTGTTAACACGATCATAAGCATGTGTATGAGTAAATGCAGAGGATAAAGAATATGTTTAGTTACAGTCTTCACAATTGATGCTTTGTAACTACAGATAACTGAAAATGAGTACAGTAGATGTACGAATTGTAGGCTCCATTTGTAACTACAGTACTCTCTTTCATTTTGTTTGAAATTTTTAGTAGATGTCATAGTAGCATGATAATTTTTTTAGTTGAAACTAAAGATGCAGTAACACTAATTACTCAAGCCTTGCTGAACAGCAAGTCTTACTTTAAACAACATGACTTAATTACTTACTCTACTACTAACAGCAAGCAAGAGAGTAACAAGGTTTAACAATTGGACACAGTTTAATTCATTAATTGAAAGTTTTTAATTCATTACAGAGCAAGAAAGATTCTGAAAATTATATTGAATTCAATTAAATTTGTGCTACTGTTGCTGTTATAGAACTACTGAAACTACTCATACTGCAACATAGCATGAGATACAGCAGCACTAAGCACCAAGATTACTACACACCAAGTCAAATTTAAGCTACTGAAAAATGGTGGAAGATTCATGACAAGAATAACAGTAGCAGAAGCTTCATGTGCTAATATTGAAGCTTCATGTGCAAATATTACTCAAGCTTTATGTGCAAAATTAGCAGTAGGTGCTGAAGCTATTCCAAAATTATCACAAAATTTAAGCTATCATCATCCTGCTGTAGAAATAGCCACCGTCCAGGCCCCCGTCATCCGCTAGGCTGCCGCCGACTCCAGCCCTCCAGCCCTCCAGCGGCACCTTGCATCAAATGACAAATGACAAATGTTTGAAATTAAATGAACTAAATTCTCCAAACGATAGTCAAAATGAGCCTATTACAGTCTTTACATCAGCGTGAGCATAAGCATTAAATCAGCAGCACACAGCAGCACCACCAGCTCAAGTGCACACCTATTCAAGCTAGTAGCAGCCTAGCAGGCTAGCAGCAGATGCATTTAAACAACTAGAGAAGCACAGTACAGCAGCACAAGCATTCAAAGAGCACAAGCCACAAGCACCATCATTAGACTAAGTAGCTTAATGGAATAAAAATCTAAAGAATAAAAGATGTATAGTTTGAGGAAAGATGAGAGGCTGCTGGGTGCGTGCGAAGCTGTGACTGCGAGCTTAGCAGGCTTGGACTGTCACATGTCTATCTTATAAACTTAGGCAAGTGTTCTCAGGTTATCCTTAACATCATGCACTAACTTGGGTAATTAGCATCAAACATACATCATATCAGTACAAGGCTGGCAAGATAATAAATACTTGGGAAAAGATAGCATGTTAAAAAAATGATACATGCCCACACCTCATTCTAATAATGTTGGTGCAAGCATGCGCTCGTTTTCCTTTCAGCCACGAATCAATCGGTTCAAAGATAGATATAGTCTAGCAAAGCATACATACACGGGAAAGATCCATCAACTGGGAAAATCATGGCTCCACGGGAGGCTTGAGCCTGATCAGCCTCCGGACCTCTGTCCTTCTCCGTGTTCCTCCAGCAGCCCCTGCATGCATCATCCCAACAGCAGAACCACAATCAACAGCAGCTCAACGAAAGGATTCACAACACCAGCCACCGGCCACATACTGGTGTTATCGCTCCCACAACGATACGTTCACCCATCTGTATTCCATTGCTGGGAGCTACAAACAAGTTGCTCCCCGGCGATTTGTGAAGGCATTGGTAACTGCTACACACAAGAAAATTTAGATCGAAGCTTACCTGCCAAACAATCTCATCGAGCACAGGCAGATCCTCCCGTACTTGTCGAGGAAGAGGCGCTCGGTGGGTGGTTTTCGCGCACACATCCTTCACCCGCCAACGTAACAGCGAAATCACCTCCGCCACTACAAATGCACGCCACTGTATTAGTAGTGCCAAGCATAAGGCAAAAGTGAGGTGAGATATTGAAGGTATGAAAGAGAATCCGCTTAACAAGAGCAAGAACAGTTGTATGCGAATTATTTCAATCTTAAAAAAACTATGAGATGGTCACTGTAAGCCAACACTGATCAGCAAACCTACACTACACACGCCACGGTAGTCACAACTTCCAACCACAATAATGTTGTTGTTCATTGTATTTTCTATTCTGTACTGAAACTGCACCAAAGCTAAGCCAGTCGAGCGAACAATTCAGTGGTCTGCAATCTGTACAAAATCAGAAGGCAGAGGCACCATATATGCTACTACTCCTATTTGTTAGCTGACATGCTTGACCAAAAATCTAAAGGCAGAGACCATGCCTGATTGTTTGATACATCCCACAAAATCATGAGGTCAGTAGCCACTAGTTCACCACCACCACGGACTCCCAAAACACAGAGCCGTCGTAGATGTGCAGGCGCAGTGCAGAGGAAATTACAAGTGCAGGCGCAGAGGGAAATTACAAGTGCAGGCGCAGCGCAGCGCAGAGGGGCAGGGCGGCGCACCATCCATGACGACGTGCTCGCCACAGGAGAAGGGCGGCAGCCACAGCACCGCCACAGGGGTCGGACCGTGAGATCTGTACACCCGCGGTGGTTGCCGATCCGGCGTCGTTGGCGGATCTCCACATCCTTGCCATCTCTGTCGCCCCCGTCCGCGCAAGAGAGGCTAGGGTTTCGGGCGCCCTCAATGAAAGAAGGGAGGGAGACAGGTCACCGGCGACAGTGGGGTTTGGGAAGAGAGTTCAGCGGGCGGCGGCGCTGGATTTGGGGATGAATCGGGGGTAGTCCGAGAGGAGGAGCGTTGCGGGCTTGGTTGGGATGGTTGGGTTTGGTGGTGTGGGTGGTGTGCTCCTCGTGCGCCGGTGGTGGAGTGGAGGCCGGGGCGGGGTTGGGGTCGCTGGGCGGCAAGCAAGCCAGCCGTGGTCGCTGGTGCGACGCCTCTCTCTCCGACGAGGCTGAGCGGGCTAGGTCGATCTGTTGCGTGAGGTCAAACAGGAGGGGTGGTGTGGAGGATAGCCAGCGGAAGGAAGGGGAGAGGTGGCGGCGACGGAAGGAGGGACTGCACGTTGATCTGAATCGGGGAAGAGGGGAGTTAGGGTTTGAGCGATTGAGTTAGTATATCCGCTCGGAGGATGAGGGGGATGAGGGCTGCCGTCGGATCCGGGATGATCCGACGGTGTTTGATGCATGATCCGCGTGAGATATCTATTGACCAATCAGAACACAGTAAAACACTTTGAAGACGTTATGACCATCTAAATTGGTCGTAACTGATTAAAATAAGTTTTTTTCACAAAAAAGCTTTTTTCATTTTTTGAGTGCCAAAAATGAGTTTTTTTATGAATGGCCTACCAAATATTTGTTGCAAAATGGCACCACACACCATTTTTAGAATTATAGACCATTTTTATGTCCAATTGACAAAAAGGTTGGGTGTCAAAGCTTTTATCCACCTCTGGTGAAAAAAAATTTCCGCCGATTCAGTAGGAAACGGGTCAAATTTGAACTACACCTGCCTATATGTTTGCTCTTTATTTTTTCCAAAATCTTTTCTAGGTACATAAGTATCTATTTAATCAGAGAAACACCAAAGTTTTCCAAAATTCACCAACTAGCTAGGAACGGTCATGCCCGCCGTTTTGACCGCATTTTGAAATGGGCATGAAAATTAAAAAAAAATCAAAAAATTGGAAAACCTTCGTACTGTGTCATTATATGTGGCCAAGTTGCCAGGAAAATAATAAACTTGTAATACGGCAATTAGTTTTAAAAGTTTTCTCAGAAATGAGCTATCATGTGTGGAGATTCATGGCTTTCAAGCCAATGATCAATCTTATGGCCACTTCATGGCATAGTTTGTTCAAATAATCTCATATCACTACTGGAATCTGGTAATTTGCCGTCTGCCACCTCTTTGCCGTCCGCTAGCTGACGGCAAAGAGCCTCTTAGCCGTCCGCTTCCACAAAGCGACGGCAACGAAAGTGCAGATGGCAAAAAGTCTATTTGCCGTCCGCTGTTTCTTTGCCGTCAGCCAGCTGACGGCAAAGAGCTAGAAGGCAGACGGCAAAGGGCCAGGTGGGCCCCATGGGGCACGGCGTGGCTAGGTCGGTTCTTTGCCGTCCGCCAGCGGACGGCAAAGAGGAGACTGGGCTACCCTAAACGGCCGCCCTCTTTGCCGTCTGCTAGCAGACGGCAAAGAAGGCCCACTTAACGGGCCAAGCCGTCTCCCCTCTCTCTCTCTCTTTCTCTGTTTCCCTCCCGCGCGCCCCGCCTCTCTCCTTCCCCACCGCTCTGCCGCCGCCAACCCCAGCCCCGCCCCCCGGACCCCCCCCACCCCTCCAGCCCTCCCCCCCCCGCCCCGTCGCCCCGCCACCCGTCCCCGTCGGCCTCCTCCCGTCCCCTTCGCCTCTAGGCCTGCTCCGGGCTGCCCCGTGCTGACCCCTCCCCGCGGCCCTCCCCCCCCCCGCCCGCTTGCCTCCCTCCTCCCCCCTCTCTCCACCGCCCCCCACCCCACCTCCCCTCCCACCAGCGCTCCCTGCAGGTTTGTTCTTCCCCTCTTTTTTTAGTTTTGTTTTTTTTTTTAGTTTCTTCTAGTTTAGTTTCTATTTTAGTTTTAGTTTAGTTTTATTTTCAGTTTAGTTTTTAGTTTTAGTTTTAGTTTATTTTAGATTAGTTTTAGTTTTAGTTTAGAAAGAAGAGGAGTAGAGAGAGGGGGAGGAAGGGAGGAGAGAAGAAGAAGAAGAAGAGAACAGAAGAAGAGAAGAAGAGAAAAAAAAAGAAAAGAAAAGAAGAGAAAAGGAAGGAAAAAAGAGGCGCCCGGGGACGAGTGGGTTAGGGGTTCCTCGTGTCTGGAACCCTAAATAGCAAGTATCGTCGGTGCGAGATACATGTGGCCGTCGGTGTCGAACACTCATCCATGTCCCACAAGTGACGCCGACGTCCGGCGTCCCAAGCACTGTTCTCGGCGTCGATGGCGGTCAAACATCATCGCGAATTTGCCTGGCAGCCTCAGCGATGACGATTAAAAGGCAAGTGTTGAAACTTGAAACACCCAAACTGACTCAAGTCGGTTTGGTTGTTTGAAATTTCAAAACTTGGCTTTAATCCTCATCGCAGAGGCTGCCAGACAAATTCGCGATGGTGTTCGATCGTCATCCCACCAGACATATTTTGTTGCGGGACGCCGGGCGCCGGCTTCACTTGTGGAATGTGGATCTAGTGTTCAACACCGAGCGCCACATGTATCTCGCACCGATGATACTTGCTATTTGGGTTCCATCGACGCCAGGACCCCCTAACCCAATCTGTTCCGCTCTTCGTGCCGATGTGTGTCCAGTAGGAAGTCAATATGAGTGATCGTGCATGGATGTACACCGGTTACACTTGTCAGAAAGTTTGGACGAGGAATGGTTACAAAAACCAAGGGTTTGTTAGAGCGCATTTGCAAATGGCCAGGAATTTAGCTGGTGCCCCTGTGCCCGTTGCGACAACTATAACAAGAGGGACGAGCTTGAATGAGTAAGACCTGCAGAAGTTTGGTTTTACGCCTGGTTACACGGTCTGGACATTACATGAGGAGGAGGGAGGAAGAGAGAGAAGAAGAAAAGAAGAAGAAGAAGGGGAATCAGAAGAAGAAGAAGAAGAAGAAGAAGAAGAAGAAGAAGAAGAAGAAAAGGAAGAAGAGGAAGAAGAAGAAAAGGAAAAAGAGGAAAAAAGAAGAAGAGGGGAAGAAGAAGAAAAAGAAAAAGACACGTTTTTATACTTTCTTATTTAGGGTTCCGCCACGTTTTGCAGTTTCTTTCTTTTCTTTAGTTGAATGTTTTTATACTGCTAGCTAGTTGCCTAGTTTGCTGACCCAAAGAAGTTAAAATAGTTATTATATGAAATTCAACTAAAGTCAACATTTTTGACGACTAGTGCTACTAATAAATTCAACTAGAGCCATCATATGTCCACAAGTGCATTGTTTTTTGAATGAGAAATGATAACTTGGTGTAGTTGATTATCTTCTGCTGCTTATCAGAGATGGGGGGAAGCCGCCACCGCAGACTCCGCTCTGCCACACCGGAGTACGAGTTGGATGCTTTCGAGTTCTTCAGTATCATACTTGGGACTTCAGTATCATCCACGAGGCAGGTATATAAAAGGAGAGATCTCCCCTTCACCCATCTCATTTTGATAACTCTGTTGTTTGCTACATCACTCATTGTCCCAAACTGCAGAGGCTGCCTGACACTTTTATGAACATGCTGGGTGAAGATTCGCCAAATAATGTGAAGTTGCGACAGGCCGACAGCGGGTTTCGCAGGCTGTGGGACGTGGAGTTGGTGATCAAGGAGGGCCACATGTACCTGTGTCGTGGCTGGGAGAAGTTCTACCGTGCCTACGACCTGCGGCAGGGGTACTTCATTCTCTTCAGGTACGACGACGACGCTACCATGCTCATCGTGAAGGTGTTCAACGCGACTATGTGTCGCATGCGCTACGCTGACGACGATGATGCCAGTACGTTCTGCCTCTTCTTATTCCTCTACATTTGGCTTTGTCTCGCATCGATTGTTAACGGTCAGTGTTGCATTTGGACAGGCAATGGGAGTAGCAGCAGCGACACTGGCTACAGCCAAAGCAGCAGTGATTCTGGCTGTAGCAAAAGCAATAGCGATTCTGGCTGTAGCAAAAGCAACAGCGATTCTGGCTGTAGCAAAAGCAACAACAAGGAGGATGATCCGGACTGGAGTGGGGAAGAAGAGGAGCAGAGTGGGCATCAGGCTGAGGATGACCTAGCGATGGTGGTGGCTGAGGATGACCTAGCGATGGTCGTGCCTGTCCTGCCTGAAGATGGCCTCGCGATGGTGGTGGTGCCTGACAATGACCTCGCGCCGGTGGTGGCGCCGGCGATCCCACAGCTGGGCGACATGACCACGCCAATTGTGGTAGAAGACTACATCCCACTTCCTCCACCGCCTCGTCGCTCTTGGCGCATCAGGCTGAGGAAGGAGAAGGAGAAGAACAATGAGAACTGAACTATGTCAGGTATGTTTGATCTCCAAAATGATCTATATATACTTAGCTTTGTTTCCTCCGAAATGACATAAGTTAGCTCTAATATGCTTAGTTACCTATGTTAGCTCTAATATGCTTAGTTACCTATGTTAGCTCTAATATGCTAAGTTATCTCTACTATGCTTACTTTCCTATAGGTTAACTCCAAAATTACTTATGTTAGCACAAAATGACCAAGTTTACATAATAAGCTTATAGTCTTCTTCTTCTTCTTCTTCTTCTTCTTCTTCTTCTTCTTCTTCTTCTTCTTATTCTTCTAGTCTTCTTCTAGTATTCTTCTAGTCTTCTTCTTCTTCTTCTTCTTCTTCTTCTTCTTCTTCTTCTTCATTTTCTTGTAGGTTAGCTCCATTTTACTTAAGTATGCTTACTTCTTATAGTCTTGTTCTTCTTCTTCTTCATTTTATTCTTCTTCTTCTAACATCTTGTTTATCATTTTGCAGATTTGATTTAATTCACGGAAGCTTGCATGGATGGAGTGCTTCTTTTCCATTTGTGCTTTTATTTTGTATCAATGAACTTGCATGGTTGGAACTTGTTATATGGATGGATGGATAACGGTGTTGGATGAACAATGTGAAACTTTTGTAATATGTAAGGATGGAACTATATATGTGTTGGTTATGTATGTATATATGATGAAACTAGTGTGTTGGATATGCTTGTTGTGTATATATGTATATCTGCGAATTGCTGTCAAATTGAATGAATTAAATTAAAAACAGGGCTGTACAGGCTGACGGCAAACATGCCACGTGGCAGCTACCTGTGATTCCTGGGACTGGCATGTTTGAGCACTTTGCCGTCTGCCAGCGGACGGCAAAGACGTTAGCCTCTTTGCCGTCCGCTAGCTGACGGCAAAGCACGCTGTTAACCCCTAACGGCCCTCACCCCACCTCACTGCCGTCCACGATCTTTGCCGTCTCCTGGCCACCAGAGGCGGACGGCACAATCCTTTGCCGTCCGTTTCCAGGAAGCGGACGGCAAAGAAGGCCTTTGCTGGCACGTGTTCATCCGGACATTTTGCCGTCTGCTGGCGGACGGCAAAGAGGTTTGCCGTCCGTGATCTATGCCTTTGCGGTCCGCCATGGCGGACGGCAAAGAAGCTGATTCCAGTAGTGTATTGTGCAAAAGGGTGCATCTTGGAACGGTAAACAATGTTGCCTAAGGGAGTTTTCATTTTCTTTGGACGAAAAATCAATTTTTCATTTTTCGAGTGCCCAAAATGAGTTTTTTTGTGAAGGACCTACCATATATTTGTTGCAAAATTAGACCAAATCATTTTTATAAAATACTAGGCCATATTTAATGCACAATTGACCAAATGGTTGGGTGTCAAAAGCTTTTATCCACCTCTGGTGAAAAAGACAAATTTCCGGCGATTCAGTAGGAAACGAGTCAAATTTGAACGGCAGCTGCCTTATAGTTTGCTTTTTATTTTTTCCAATAATCTTTTCTAGGTACATAAGTATCTATTTAATCAGAGAAACACCAAAAGTTTTCCAAGATTCAACCACTAGCTAGGAACGGTCATGCCCGCCGTTTTGACCGCATTTTGAAACGGGGATAAAAAATTAAAAAAAATCAAAAAATGAAAAACCTTCGCATTGTGTCATTATATGTGACCAAGTTACTAGGAAAAATAATAAACTTGTAATACGGCAATTCTTTTAAAAAAGTGTTCTCAGAAATAAGCTATCATGTGTGAAGATTCATGGCTTTCAAGTCAAATGATCAATCTTATGGCCACATTCATGGCATAGTTTGTTCAAATGATCTCATATTTTGCACAAGGGTGCATCTTGGAATGGCAAACAATGTTGCCAAAGGGAGTTTTCATTTTCTTTGGACGAAAAATTCATTTTTCATTTTTTCGAGTGCCCCAAATGAGTTTTATTGTGAAGGACCTACCATATATTTGTTGAAAAATGGGACCAAATCAATTTTCTAAAATATTAGGCCATATTTAATGCACAATTGACCAAATGGTTGGGTTTCAAAAGCTTTTATCCACCTCTGGTGAAAAAGACAAATTTCCGTCGGTCTAGTTGGAAGCGGGTCAAGTTTGAACTGCAGCTGCATTATAGTTTGCTCTTTATTTTTTCCAAAAATCATTTCTAGGTACATAAGTATCTATTTAATCAGAGAAACACCAAAAGTTTTCCAAGATTCAACCACTAGCTAGGAACGGTCATGCCCGCCGTTTTGACCGCATTTTGAAACGGGGATAAAAAAATAAAAAAAATAAAAATTAGAAAACCTTCGCATTGTGTCATTATATGTGACCAAGTTACCAGGAAAAATAATAAACTTGTAATACGGCAATTTTTAAAAAAAAGTGTTCTCGGAAATAAGCTATCATGTGTGAAGATTCATGGCTTTCAAGCCAAATGATCAACCTTATGGCCACATTCATGACATAGTTTACTCAAATGATCTTATATTGTGCACAAGGGTGCATCTTGGGATGGCAAACAATGTTGCCTAAGGAAGTTTTCATTTTCTTTGGACGAAAAATTCATTTTCTATTTTTCGAGTGCCCAAAATGAGTTTTTTTTGTGAAAGACCTACCATATATTTGTTGCAAAATGGAACCAGGTCATTTTTATAATATATTAGGCCATATTTAATGTACAATTGACAAAATTGTTGGTCGTCAAAAGTTATTATACACCTGTGGTGAATAAGACAAATTTTCGCTGATTTAGTTGGAAGCGGGTCAAATTTGAACTGCAGCTGCCTCATTGTTTGCTCTTTATTTTTTCCAAAAATCATTTATAGGTACATAAGTATCTATTTAATCAAAAATACATGGTTTGCTGGCGATACGTTGAGGTTTGGATAGTGGCCGTGGGCCCCAACTCCAGAGCGCGTAAACTCGCATGCCCGCCGCGTGGTCACCGCATGACCATGGCGTTGCCACGCATTCTAGGTGGCCTAGGCATGTCTAGTGGGTTGGTCACTCCCCTGATAGGCGTCAGGAAGAAGAAGGAAATAGAAGAATCTCACGAGGAGACTGAACTGAGCTCAAACATGAATTAGCATCCAAGTGTTTGATTAGTGGTGGGGAAAAATGCACATGGCCAATGGGCCTGAGTTTTGGCCGAGGATGATCATCTACTAAGGACACAGTCTTGGAAAATTTGCAGCTCAAATGGAGGAGCCTATGTGTCACTTGCTTTGCAACGTACCACACTGGACAGAAATATGAATGTTGAAGCTAGACTCAAATGAATGAATGGATTGATCTGAAATTTGGAGGAGTATGATAATTTGGGAATATGAAGGCACTTGAAAAATTTCATACCATTTGGATAAATAAAAATGGTACTTCCTTCACAGTGCTATCCACTGAACAGAAAATTGGGAAAAATGCTGAGGGAAATTGGCTAGAATAAATGAGCTAAAATTTGGTGGAGGGAGGTTCTATGGGCAGGGTCATGTTGTGGTAAATTTTCAGCAATTATAAATTAACATAAAATATAGTTGCTTCACAAACTGAAAATATCACCACAAACAAAGATTGGATGGTAAGCTCACATGGATTGTTAGATGGGGCTCAAATTTTGTGGAGAGCTATGATTTGGGAATATAGAAGATGTCGCAAAAATTCAGCTCATTAGGATATGCCTAGCTAGTACTTCCTTCACAACAGTTCGAGCTGGACAAAAACTTTAGAAATTTGCCGAGGAAGATTTACTAGGCAAATGGAGTTGAATATTGTCATGAGGCAATGATTTGGATAGTTAAGAATGCCCAATTTTTTGGGGAATTTTGGGAATGACAGAAATATAGGCTGCTTCACAATATAGTGCAAAAATTGACACATAGACATGACACATAGGCAAAACTGATGAGGTGGCACCTAGTCATAGCAATGCACCATAATTTACAAGGCTATGACCATCTATATTGGTCGTTATCAGCTTGAAATAAGGCAGCGGACCAGTGCTGTTTGCTTTACGACCATTTCGTGTAAAGAAATTACGACCTTTCTGACCAAAATGGTCGTTATGGTTTAGGGTTTGGAGCCCCCCGAACAGCTTTCGACCAATTGGTCTCAAATGGTCGTAGATTTATGACCAATTCTTCCAGGGTCACTGACAGAAGGTCACAAGTTGACATATTTCTTGTAGTAGTCCTCTATACAATGTTATATTAATTTTGATAGGATTTATGTTCACTAGTAGAAAACAGGGCTTTGGTCCAGGCTTGCCCAGCCCATTAGTCCCAGTTCAGTCACGAACCGGGACCCATGGGGGCATACGTCCCGGTTTGTGCACCCAGGGGGCCGGCCGGGCCTCGTGGGGCATTGGTCCCGGTTCGTCTGGACCCTTTTGTCCCGGTTCCAGACACGAACCGGGACCAATGGGCCTCGCTCCTGGCCCACATCCATTGGTCCCGGTTCGTGGCTGGAACCGGGACCAAAGGGTGGCCTTTAGTCCCGATTCCAACCACGAACCGGGACCAATGTTGTGCCTATATATACCCCTCGCCCGCGAGCAGAGCACTCCACTGCTCTGTTTTTTTCTGGCCGGCGAGGGGAGGGGTTTGTGGTGCTCTAGCTCACCTCCTATGCACATGACGTGTTCGATGAAATGCCCGAGCAACACTACTTGAGCTTTCTCCTCTCCAAACTCGACCCTCAAGCTCCATTTTCATCAAGATTTGTCTAGGTTTAGCGGTCCGTCACGTCCCGTCCCGTCTTCACCGCCGTCGATCGCCCGCGCCGATCTCGTCGCCGGCATAACCGTGGTGAGCCTCTTGGTCTTATCTTCTTTCTAAAAGAAAAAAATTCTTACTTGTATCATTTAGATAGATACTTGTCTAATTTTCTTACTTTTATTATTGTTTGTTATTATATAGTGCGATGGTTTTGGTATCCGCCCCCGTCGGCCCTCGTCCTGTCTATGATTCGGATGTGGTATATATTATATTTTATAACTATTTGGTTCATTTATTGTTTATGACAATTATGCCGACCAACGTGACATATATTTTTTTATCTAGGAGGTATGTGAACTGGAAATTCCAACCGACCCTATTGTCGAGAGGTTAAATTTAGTTGAAGAAGAAAACAATTACTTGAAGGAAAAATTGAAAAAAATTGAGGAGGAGAAGATGATATTGGAGTTGCATGTTGCGGATGTCGTCGATGACCACAAGATCAAGATGGATGCAATGCGCTTCAAGATTAGAAAGTATAGAAAATATGCCATTCATACCGAGGCTTGGTATCATTATGCCGTTGGATCAATTGTTACCTTGGTTGCGATTATGATCGCATTTGTTGTTGCATTGAAATGTTTTACATAGTTTCAATGTATGGTTTATTTAGATGCTCTGGAGAGCTATATATTGTTCAATGAGAACTATGTATGTACTTTGGTTTTAATGTGATGATGAACTTCTATTAATTTGGTCACTTATCTATTCATGATGTTTTGTAATGGTTTTTGACACACTTAATTATATATAATGCACGCAGATGAACCGGCAATGGATGTACGGTGACAGACGCACCTCCGAGTACATTAAGGGCATGCATAATTTTCTCGAAGTAGCTGAGGCAAACAAGCAAAATGGTTTTATGTGTTGTCCATGCCCTATATGTGGGAATACGGAGTCTTACTCTGACCGGAAAATCCTTCACACCCACCTGCTTTATAAGGGTTTCATGCCACACTATAATGTTTGGACCAGGCACGGAGAAATAGGGGTTATGATGGAAGACAGTGAAGAAGAAGAGGACGATGACAACTATGTGCCCCCTGAATACAATGATGCTGCAACGGGGGAAGCTGAAGATCAAGAGGAACCAGACGATGTGCCCGATGATGATCTCCGCCGGGTCATTGTTGATGCAAGGAGACAGTGCGAAAGTGAAAAGGAGAAGCTGAAATTCGATCGCATGTTAGAGGATCACCAAAAAGGGTTGTACCCCAATTGCGAAGATGGCAACACAAAGCTCGGTACCATACTGGAATTGCTGCAGTGGAAGGCAGAGAATGCTGTGCCTGACAAAGGATTTGAGAAGCTACTGAAAATATTGAAGAAGAAGCTTCCAAAGGATAACGAATTGCCCGACAGTACGTACGCAGCAAAGAAGGTCGTATGCCCTCTAGGATTGGAGGTGCAGAAGATACATGCATGCCCTAATGACTGCATCCTGTACCGCGGTGCGTACGAGGATTTGAACGCATGCCCGGTATGCGGTGCATTGCGGTATAAGATCAGACGAGATGACCCTGGTGATGTTGACGGCGAGCCCCCCAGGAAGAGGGTTCCTGCCAAGGTGATGTGGTATGCTCCTATAATACCACGGTTGAAACGTCTGTTCAGAAACAAAGAGCATGCCAAGTTGATGCGATGGAACAGAGAGGACCATAAGAAAGACGGGAAGTTGAGAGCACCCGCTGACGGGTCGCAGTGGAGAAAAATTGAGAGAAAGTACCGGACTGAGTTTGCAGGTGACCCAAGGAACGTATGGTTTGGTTTAAGCGCGGATGGCATTAATCCTTTCGGGGAGCAGAGCAGCAATCACAGCACCTGGCCCGTGACTCTATGTATCTATAACCTTCCTCCTTGGCTGTGCATGAAGCGGAAGTTCATTATGATGCCAGTACTCATCCAAGGCCCTAAGCAACCCGGCAATGACATTGATGTGTACCTTAGGCCATTAGTTGAAGAACTTTTACAGCTGTGGAATGGAAACGGTGTACGTGTGTGGGATGAGCACAGACAGGAGGAATTTGACCTGCATGCATTGCTGTTTGTAACCATCAATGATTGGCCTGCTCTCAGTAACCTTTCAGGACAGACAAACAAGGGATACCACGCATGCACGCACTATTTAGCTGACACCGAAAGTATATACCTGGACAAATGCAGGAAGAATGTGTACCTGGGGCATCGTCGATTTCTTCCGACCAACCATCAATGTCGAAAGAAAGGCAAGCATTTCAAAGGCGAGGCAGATCACCGGAAGAAGCCCGCCATGCGTACCGGTGATCACCTACTTGCTAAGGTCAATGATTTACACGTAATCTTTGGAAAGGGTCCCGGCGGACTATCTGTTCCGAATGACGCTGAGGGACGCGCTCCCATGTGGAAGAAGAAATCTATATTTTGGGACCTACCCTACTGGAAAGACCTAGAGGTCCGCTCTTCAATCGACGTGATGCACGTGACAAAGAACCTTTGCGTGAACCTGCAAGGCTTCTTGGGCGTGTATGGAACGACAAAAGATACACCGGAGGCACGGGAGGACCCGCAACGTTGGCACGAAAAAGACGGCATGCCTCCAAAGCAGTATGAAGGTCCTGCCAGCTACGCTCTTACCAAAGAAGAGAAGGAAATCTTCTTTGAATGCCTGCTCAGTATGAAGGTCCCGTCTGGCTTCTCGTCGAATATAAAGGGAATAATAAATATGGCAGAGAAAAAGTTCCAGAACCTAAAGTCTCATGACTGCCACGTGATTATGATGCAACTGCTTCCGGTTGCATTGAGGGGGCTTCTACCGGAAAACGTTCGATTAGCCATTGTGAAGCTATGTGCATTCCTCAATGCAATCTCTCAGAAGGTGATCGATCCAGAAATCATACCAAGGCTAAGGAGTGATGTGGCGCAATGTCTTGTCAGTTTCGAGATGGTGTTCCCACCATCCTTCTTCAATATCATGACGCACGTCCTAGTTCATCTAGTCGACGAGATTGTCGTTCTGGGCCCCGTATTTCTACACAATATGTTCCCCTTTGAGAGGTTCATGGGAGTCCTAAAGAAATATGTCCGTAACCGCGCTAGGCCAGAAGGAAGCATCTCCATGGGCCATCAAACAGAGGATGTCATTGGGTTTTTTGTTGACTTCATTCCTGACCTTAAGAAGATTGGTCTCCCTCAATCGCGGTATGAGGGGAGACTGACTGGAAAAGGCACGCTAGGAAGGGACTCAATAATATGCAGGGACGGGCATTCTTGGTCTCAAGCACACTACACAGTTCTACAGAACTCTACCTTGGTGACCCCGTATGTCGATGAACACAAGAACATTCTGCGCTCCAAACACCCGGAGCAGTGTGACGACTGGATTACATGTGAACACATCAGGACTTTCGGCATTTGGTTGGAAACACGTCTCAGAGGTGACAACACTATTTCTGATGAGCTGTACTCGTTGTCCAGGGGACCATCTTCGACTGTATTGACTTACAAAGGATACGAGATAAATGGGAATACATTTTACACGATCGCCCAAGATCGAAAGAGCACCAACCAAAACAGCGGTGTTCGCTTTGATGCAGCAACCAAGAGGGGAAAGGACACATATTATGGTTACATAGTGGACATATGGGAACTTGACTACGGACATGATTTTAAGGTCCCTTTGTTGAAGTGCAAATGGGTCAATATGTCAGGAGGCGAGGTACAGGTAGAGCCACATTACGGAATGACAACAGTGGATCTGAACAATCTTGGGTACATAGACGAACCATTCGTCCTAGCCAATGATGTGGCGTAGGTTTTCTATGTGAAGGACATGTCTACCAAACCGAGAAAAAGAAAAGATAAGGAAGCGAATACATTATACGATGAGCCAAAGCGCCACATAGTTCTTTCAGGAAAAAGAGACATCGTGGGATTGGAGGGCAAGACAGACATGTCTGAAGATTATGAAAAGTTTCATTAAATTCCTCCCTTCAAAGTCAAGGCTGACCCAAGCACCATGTTAAGCGATGAAGAATATCCATGGTTACGGCGCAATAAGCAAAGGACACAAGCAAAGAAAAAGTGAAGACTTTCTCTCCACAACTATTATGATGATGCCTTTGATCTAGAATATCACTGCAGTTACATGTGAAGAAATGAAATGCCTTTTGTAACAGACGAGTTTCCGGAAACCCTGATACTTCGAAACAGATTGTCCATTTTGTACACGAAGTGCATCCAGTTTTTACCGTGACCCTCTCAACTTTTTAGCACATGCTATGTGGGTGAAATGATGATACCAAGCCAATTTTCAACCTTTTTAGAGTTCATTTGAAGTGCTTTTCAATTTCAGGGTCATATAGCTCAAAAAAATCAGTAAATGCATGAAAAATAACAAATGAAGTCAGAAAGGGTTGAAAATTGATGATGTGGCTTTAAATAGTGCATTTTGAACACACAAAAAGTCTAGAGTTCAAATAATTTCAAAAAAATGAAATCCCTTTGTAACAGACGAGTTTCCGTATGAAACCCTGATACTTCGAAAGAGATTGTCCGTTTTGTACACGAAATGCATCCAGTTTTTGCCGTAACCCTCTCAACTTTTTAGCACATGCTATGTGGGTGAAATGATGATACCATTCCAACTTTCAACCTTTTCAGAGTTCATTTGTAGTGCTTTTCAATTTCAGGGTCATATAGCTCAAAAAATCAGTAAATGCATGAAAAATAACAAATGAAGTCAGAAAGGGTTGAAAATTGATGATGTGGCTTTGAATGGTGCATTTTGAACACACAAAAAGTTTGGAGTGCAAATAAGTTCAAAAAAATGAAATCCCTTTGTAACAGACGAGTTTTCGTTCGAAACCCTGATACTTCGAAAGAGATTGCCCATTTTATACACGAAGTGCATCCAGTTTTTGCCGTAACCCTCTCAACTTTTTAGCACATGCTATGGGGGTGAAATGATGATACCATGCCAACTTTCAACCTTTTCAGAGTTCATTTGTAGTGCTTTTCAATTTCAAGGTCATTTAGCGCAAAAAGAATGAACTAATAGCAAAAAGAATGAACTTAAAATAATCAATTAAAATATTCTGTTACGATCAACTAAAACAAAACTATAATATTCTTCAATAGCAAAAAGAATCAACTAAAAAGCTTTTATAAAACTCTAATAGCAAAAGGAATCAACTAAAAAGCTTTTATAAACCTCTAGTATTTTTTAAACTAAAATTATATAAAATTTATGCAACTAAAATTATCAAAGTATTTTCTGTTCAAAACATTAATGGCAAAATGAATTTTCATAAAGAATTTTTTTGTTAGAAACTTTAATAGCAAACTAAAATAACAAAATATGTTCTTGATTAAAACAGACATTTAAAATAACCTCAAAATTACCAAATTTAATATAATGATAAAACACAATAATATTAAATAGCAGGAAAAAGAATCACTCAAAAATCTATTATTATAGTGAAGTTATTCACAAACTAGTGATTCACATAAATTTAAAAGAATTCAAATTTAAACTATTCAAATTTGAAAATTAATGGCACTAACAGAAATTCTATAATTTTTGTGACCTAACAGCAAAAAGAATCACAGGAAAACTGAAAAAAAAAGCAAAAAAGAAAATAGAAAAAAAGAAAACAGAAAAAAAATTCCACCTACTGGGCCACCACGGCCTGAATACGACTAGAAACCCAACTAATTGGGCCAGGATTCAGGCCCGCGGAAGGCCCGGCAGGCTCACAGGCCTAGCAGTGTCAGATTAGGCCCATAGGCCTACAGTTCAAAGGAGTTCAATGGGGATGAGGCAGTCGAGCTTATAAACCGGTGCGGGGTGCTCTCAACTAGCGAGGTGGGACTAAACTCCCACCACCACGCCGCTGTGCAAGCCCATTGGTCCCGGTTGGTGCCACGAACCGGGACCAGTGCTCACGTTTGGTCCCGGTTCGTGGCACCAACCGGGACCAATGCCCCCCTTTAGTCCCGGTTCATGCTACCAACCGGGACCAAAGGTCCCTGTTTCCCGCCCATTGGGCTGCTGAAAAGAGACCTTTGGTCCCGGTTGGTGGCACGAACCGGGACCAAAGCTTCATGTATATAAGCCCACACTTAGCGTTTTCCACTCCCAGTTCATCTTCCCCCCAATTCCATCGCGCCGAACAGCACGACGCCGCCGAGCCCTCGCCGACGCCCTCGCCGACGCGCCCTCGCCCGCGCCCTCGCCCTCGCCTTCGCCGCGCGCCGTCCTCGTCGCCGGCCTCGAGCCTGCCGTTCTCGTCGCCGACGCACCCTCGCCCTCGCCCGCGCCCTCGCCCTCGCCGCGCGCCGTCCTCGTTGCCGGCCTCGAGCCCGCCGCCCTTGTCGCACCCTCGCCCCCCCGAGCCCGCCGTCCTCCTCGCCGATCAAGCCATCGCTGCGCCCCCCACAGTGAGCCCCCCATTCCCTCCCTAGCTCCCTGTCGCCGCGTGCTCTGTTTTTTTAGCGGGCATGTATACGTGTATATGTTCATGTATATGTTTTTTTCATGTATGAGATGTATGTGTTCATGTATATATTCATGTGTATCTGTTCATGTATGAGATGTATATGTGCACTTTTGTATACAAACTTTGTTTGTTTTCATACGTACGAAAATCTAGGGTGAAAACGAAAACAAACATATAAGAAAAAACAAAGGAAAAAATGAAGAAGGAAAAGAAAACCGCCCGGCCCAGCCACCACCACATTTTCATAAAGTTTTTCCACTGAGTCCACGTCGCACCGAGCACCCGCGGCGAAGAAAGTCTTTTTTTAAGGTAGTTTTTTTGTTAAATGAAAATGTTGGCATGGGCTCTATCATCACGTTGGCATCGGCTTCATCGTTTACTAAGTTAAAATGATGTTAATAGAAAGTTTTCTCTCAAAATGTATCCCCGATAACTTCGACATTAGGGGGAGACGTCGATCAACCCCCTCTCGCCCGACCAAACTCTCGAGTCCACCCAACCCCCTCTCTCGAAAGTTATTAAGTTTGATCATATGTCAAAGTTTGAATTTTGACATATGCAACATTTGATCATATATCAAAGTTTGATCATATGTCAAAGTTTGAATTTTGACATATGCAACATTTGATCATATATCAAAGTTTGATCATATGTCAAAGTTTGAATTTTGACATATGCAACATTTGATCATATATCAAAGTTTGATCATATGTCAAAGTTTGAATTTTGACATATGCAACAATATTTGATCATATGTCAAGTTTGACTTTTGACATAGATTTATCAAGAATGCCCCCATTATGGATGTGCACAAGTTGATCCAATTTTTTTTTCTGATCTCATCTATATATATATTCTTCTATATGTCACGTTGTCTATTAAAGTATTGAAGAAATCCATGGCTTCATCATTTGCCAGAAGTAACAGGCGTATGATGCTACGAAGCTCTTCAAAGTTGTTTTGGAATGGAGTTCCTAATAGAATAATTCGCTTTTTGGTACGAATTTTAGCAAAGGCCTTCCAAATAGCGATATTCGGAAGATTCTTGCTGAACTTTGTACCAAAAAGCTAATTATCCTATCGGGAACTCCGTTCCAAAACAACTTTGAAGAGCTTCGTACCATTATATGCCTGTCATTTCCGGCTAATGATGAAGTCAAGGTTTTCTTGAATTCTTTGACACTAGACAACGTGACATATAGAAGTGTAGATGAGATCAGGAAAAATATGGACCATTTTCTGCACATCCAGAATGGCGTCATTTTGTTAAATCCCTTGTCGGTCCGGACGTCGGACATTCATGAGAGGGGCGGTCCGACCCAAACCCTAGAAGCGTTGTCGAGGCCACCCCAAACCCTAGAAGCATTGTCGAGGCCACCCCAAACCCTAGAAGCGTTGCCTAGACCACCCCAAACCCTAGAAGGGTTGTCGAGGCCACCCCAAACCGTAGAAGCGTCGAGCTATATAGCTAGGTCTACGTTTGCACTAATATATCCATCTGTCATGTTTGTATATTAATTGCCATGTTGTAATATTTGCAGAAACTATGGAGCACCGAGACATCGAAGCAGAACAGTTGTTGGGGGTCATAATCCTCGACGGAGGTGATGTCTTGTCGTATCTCAATGACACCGATGGTCTGGAAGGAGAGGGTGAAGCTGGCTCCGGTGATCGAACAATGGAGGTGGAAGGACATGATTATGATGGCTCCGGTGACGGAATGCCGGTGGAAGAAGGAGACCGTGATGACTGCTCCGGTGAGCGAACGGAGGAAGGAGATGTTGCAAAGTCCGGCGAGGTATATATATTAATTAAGCCTGTGCTGACTAGCTAATTGATGCATTAGTTGTTTTGGTATGTACACATATTAACTCTCTTCTTTCTTCTTTTCTAGCCCTCCGGATCGAGCCAAACTTCGGTAACGAGACGAGGCCCGAAGAAAAGGTTGCGCCAAGATGAAAGGTTCACGATCACAGCAATCAAGGGCGATGGCCAACCAATTGAACCCAGCCGGACCAAGGAAGCATTTTCTGCTCAGTGCGGGGTTCTTGTTAGGGACATGATCCCGATCAGCATCCACCAATGGAATAAGCCTAAGAGCGAAACCCTCAAGTGTCTTTTGTCAACGATAGACAGAAAGATGATCTTTGGACCGCGCTGAAGGCAAATTTCACCCTACCGCCAAAGGAGGATCTGGATAAGCCAGTTATAGAGCCATTGGTCAAGGCTCATGCTCTTAAGAAGATGGAAGATCTATTCAGGAGGTGGAAGAATGAGTTGAAATCAATGTTTGTCGACAAAGGGAAGACTCCAGAATTCACCGGCCGATTTGAGAAGATATGAGATCACTGGCCCGCATTTGTGGCCCACAAGACATCGGAGAAGAGTAAGAAGATGTCAGCGACAAACAAGAAAAATGCTGCAAAGAAGGAGTATCACCATCGCACGGGGTCAGGTGGCTACCTCAAAGCCCGGCCGTTGTGGGACAAGGCTGAGAAGGACCTGCTTGATAAAGGGGTCGAACCAGAGACATTGAACTGGCCAGACCGTTCAAGGACTTGGTTCTTCGGGGTTGGGGGAACCTTGGACCCTGAAACAGGGAAGTGCCGTTGGACGAAGGAGCAACTTGAAATACCCGTCAAGAAGCTTCAGAAGTATATCGACGCAGCGCAGCAAGGGATGTTCGTTCCCGACAGAGAGAACGACGAGCTCACACAGGCCCTCGGGAATCCTGAGCACCCAGGACGAACACGAGGCACGGCAGGCTCCGTTGCGTGGAAGGTTGGGTTTCCCAGCGCAGGCAGTTACAAAACCCGAGAGAGGAGGAGGAAATTGGAGTAGACCGAACTGCAGAAGCTGAATGCAAGGGTACGAGCGCTAGAGGAACAAGCACTACTAGTTCAGAGCCAGCGACCTGCCGGAGCTACCCCAGAAGCTACCCCTCCATCTCAGCGGAAAAGCAGCGTGGCTTCCACCGAGCTCCTTCAGCAGCCTGACTTCACGCCTCCCAGCTACCCCGTGGATGCTATCACGGAGGCTCAAGATTGCCACCTTATGGCGCAATGGCAGCACCTCAAAGTCAAGGCGGCTGTCGGCTCTATTGCACCTCCTCAACCCGGCGCAACTTTTCACTGCCTTTCGATTCCAGAAGGCTATGCTTTTGTGATGGTCGATGAAATAACGGAGTGATTTGAGGAGCTCGAGCTTGACCACCCTACCGGTGAAGGGGAGACTCAGCTGGGTCTTGCTCTGAAGACTCCATGTCTATGGCGGAAGGAGCTCATCAACCTTCCGAACTGGACGCCTCCGCCTCCTCCTCCGGCGAGTCAGGGCACTCCGCCTCCTCCTCCGCCGCCTCCTCTGGCGAGTGATCAGGGCACTCCGCCTCTTTCTCCTGCTGCTCCGGCGCGTGGCGGCACTCTGCCTCCTTCTCCAGCTGCTCCTGCGCGTGGCGGCACTCCGCCTCCTTCTCCGCCTACTGCGGCGCGTCCGAGCAGCCCACCTCCTCCTCCGCCTTGTCAGCAACAACGGAAGACAGCCGCCGCCGCTCCGGCTGCTCTGGCGCGTCGTAGCACTCCGCCTCCTTCTCCGCCTCGTAAGCAAAGAAGACAGTCGCAGCCGCTCCGGCTGCTCCGACGTCTAGCAGTACAGCCAGAGGCGGGAGGCAATACAGATTCGGTCCGACTCTCACGCCTCTAGAGAAGTTACCATACGAGATGACCGAGGAGAAAAACGCGTAGATCTGTCAAGCCCAAGTGAGGGACTTTTTTGCAAAGAAAAATCCACCTCCGGAGGAGAAGATAGATCCGGTGAAATTGAAGCGCACTGTGAAGAACCTGAAGCGACCACCACCGCCTCCGCCGGATGACAACCATATCCGCGCTCTTAAAAAGGTAGTGGAAGGAGCGCGCCGGTCGGGAACTACTTCAATTGACAAAAGGTTACAAGAACGAAGAAGTGCCAATAAAATTCCCCAGCTCGGCGAACAGGCAAATCAATCATGCCCCCCGCTCAAGGTGTCTAGCGATATCGTCGCAAATATGCCGGGGATGCTGCCCGGTACCAATCCTGCTGATTACCTGCCCGACGATGCACATTTTGATACAATGGAGGTGGATGAACACAAATACCAGTACGGGAAGCCTCTCGTCAGACCTGGTGATCCTCCTCTAACAATGATGATGCGAAGATTCCATAAGTGGTACATGGACACCTGCAAGTCTGGGAAGGATATTTTGACGCTGAGAGTTAAAGAGGAGCACGACCTCGTTGGAATTGATCTGTTGTCTATTCCATTTGAGGAGTTCTTCCAGTTTTTCAATCAAAAGGACCTCGATAAAATAATCATCACTTGCTACTGTCTGTAAGTACTATACTTCTGTAATTAAGTCTCTATATATAGCTCAGCTCTTTCATTGCATGTATATATAATTATCCTCACTATATTATGCAGATTGAAGATCGTCGAATGCAGAAATGCACAAATCTATGATATTGGGTTCATTAACACAAATCTCATAGATGAATGGACGATTACATATAATGCGAAACAAACCGAGGCCAACTTGCTACAATCATTGCTTAAAAATCAAAACAAAGATAAAATACTCTTTCCTTATAACTTCAAGTGAGTGTTACTATCTTCTGCATATTCGGTTTCCCTTATTACTCGAGGTTATAGTAATGTAATTGATGAGTTATGCATGCGTGCGTAGCTTCCACTTTATTCTCCTAAAGATTAAGCTTGTGTAGGGACTAGTAACCGTCTTAGACTCAAGACGAAAAGATCCCAAGGAGTATGCGGCCATGACAGAAATGCTCCAAAAGTAAGTTCAATCGATCATTACCGCACCATATCGGCAACTTTGTTCATTTCCTGATATCAAGTAATTATTTTCTTTGTCTCGGAGGGTTTGGAAAGTGTTCACCGCAGAAGCTCCGGGACTGCCGGAGGAGCTGCGATTTACACACCCGAAAGTAAGTACTACTAGCTAGTTCCGCGCATCTCCCATTGATTCTAACTAGTTTCATCAATACCATTTATAATGCTTGATTATCAGTTTAATTGACCTCTATTTCTCGTAAAGTGGTTGTGGCAGGAAGGCGGGAATAATTTTTGTGGATACTACGTTTGCGAGTACATCTACAACGCGACGACCTCTAAGCGGGGCTACTCTGAAAAACAATATGAAGTGCGTAAGCAATAATATTCACAATTTTTTTTATTACCATCATCTGTGTTGAGTTTTATTCATATATATGTATTGACCCCCTTCTTCAAACTAGATTTGGCAGATGCGGGATGAACTCCTACCACAAGATCGCCTAAAAGCAATTCAAGAGGAATTGGCGGGATTCTTTCTTGACCACGTCATCAATCCAGCCGGAGAATACCATGTGGAACTTGACATCAGATGTTAGGGATTGTAAGAGATCTTATATTGTATATATGTAGCTAGTAGCGTCGGATAGATATACGAAAACTTGTTGTTCGACCAATCTCTCTGAGAAGGAGGAGGTCGATCACTTCTCTCTGTATATGTTCATGACGATCTTGTGTACTTAATGGTTTTCTTTATTTGCTTACTAGCTAGCGTGTCGAGTCCTCTCTATACGTATAGTACGTAGCGTCGATCAAGCACGGAGATAAGAGAGGACACTTCTCTCTAGCTATTAGCTAGCTAACACAATATATGAAACCCCTAAATTAACCCTACAAAACCCCCAAAACCCCCAAACCCCCCCCCCTCCCCCCCCACCCCCCCCACCCCCCCCCCCCCCCCTCCTTCTCAAAAAAAAAAAACCCAGCTCCTGAGCTGATGACACGTGGATGATCTTTGGTCTCAGTTGGTGTTACCAATCAGGACTAAAGGCCCTCCTGCCTGGGCTCGCCGCAGCGGCCACGTGGAGGCACATCTGTCCCGGTTCGTAAGCGAACCGGGTCTAAAGGTGTTGGGCTTTAGTCCCGACCCTTTAGTATCGGTTCCATAACCGGGACAAATGGGCCTCTGGAACCGGGACAAATGAGTCTTTTTCTACTAGTGGTTTTGGGTCATTTTTATTTCTCATACTATGTTACTAATTTGCATATAAAATTTTGTGGAATGATATGTTCTACTATAGCATAACTTTTCCAAGAATTTTCCAACATTCATAAATGGGAATTTTTCAAATAGGTGCACCAAATGGTTGGGTGCACATGATACTTTTACCCGATGCGACCTACCCCGCCTACCTATTCCGGCGTCGATGCAACTTACCCTGCCTACCTATTCCGGCGACACTTTCGATTGGGCCACTTTTGATTAAGTGTAAGTTACATCCACCTTGATCTGGCTGCTGCAAGGTAGAAGAGGCATTTTGTGAGCATATTTTCTCCCCTAAACATTAGAGCTTGTTCGCTTCCATTTGGTGGAGATTGAAAGGGGTTGAGCGTAATGAAATCCGCAAGTCAAAACTTCCTGAATCCCCTCCCATCACCATGGGAGAGGATTAACCGAACACAGCCTCGGCAAGTTAAAGAACACACTGGATGCTGGCATAGCTGACAAAGGATGGGAGAGGATTAACCGAACACAGCCTCGGCGAGTTAAAGAACACACTGGATGCCGGCATAGCTGACAAAGGACTTGTGCTTGATCATTTGGAGTTCAGATGATCCTTCGAGGACCACCTCCACCCCGGTGAGCACAGCCGCCGTGTCGCTGGGATTACCCTGAGAGTCTTGCTCCCCGGTGTCAAATTTTCCGAAGATGCAAAACCTGCCGGCTCCAAGGTACAGCAGGCTAGCCCTTGTCTGCACCCATCCATGAGGCGTGTCGAGGACCTGCCAGTCATGCAGCAACTTGGGAGCCTTGCCAAGGTTGGAGAGGTCCAGTGCGCACAAGTTGTTGGCATTGTTGCCGGCCATGCCGAACCAGAGGTTGCGAAGCTCAGGGACATGCTCAGCACGTCCATGGAACGGCAGCGTCCAGCGGCCAGCCTTTTCCCAGGTGCAGCCAACCGTGTCGAAGCAGTGGGTGCCGATGAGCCCAGCGGAGGACACGCAGATGGTGGAGCCATCAGCCAGCAGCATGTACGACAGGACGGCCGTGCATTCATAGGATGCGTCGCTGACGTAGGGTGGCGGCGGGAGCCGGTGCCACTCCCAGCACTTCTTGCCGTAGATGAGGGCTTCGAAGTTGAAAGCATTGCGGGCGGCGGGAATCCTGTCCATGACGTACAAGGCCTGACGGGAGGTTTCCGCACGAGTGATGGAGAAGGAGACGGGGCTGTCACCCTTGGGTTCGTTGAGGCAGGCAACGGGCTGGACGGAGCCGCTGCCGGCGTCGCAGAGGACGGTGTTGCCCGCCGAGTCCACGGAGAGGATCTTACCATCGCCGCCGCCGCTGCCGCGTCCGTAGAAGGGCAAAAAATCGAGCCTTGGACCGTCTACGCGGTACGCTTGGAATTTGAGCCTGGGCGGTGGCATCTTCGGGGCCACGGCTGGTGATGGCGGCTGCGTATTCTCCTTATTGGGTTGCGCTGCTACTGCCGCCTGTGCTTCCGCCGTGGATCGGTAGAAGAGTTGCTCCCCGGGCTTGATGCGACTCACCGTGTACAGGCTGCCACTGCCGGACCTCCGCATCACCACATTCAAGAACTGTGGCGCCTTCATTTTGATTCCTCCCACACCTGCAAAACAAGATCAGGAATTACAGTATATCATAGTATTTGATCTTCCCCTGACGTTACAGAAGATTCTTCCACAATATCTACAAAAACAATAACAAAAAACGCCAAATGGAAAAAAGAGGGAGAAAGAGTAATACCCGCGACAACACTTATTCCTTGGGACTAATCGAAGCTGGCGCTGTTTGACGAGGAGTGGCGGCGGCGGTGGCGGCGAGAACGGGATGGGGAGTGCGATCTAGGTCTAGCCTGTTAGAATTAAACACGACCTTGTGTTCGTGTCCGTCACGTACATGTGCTTGTACATGTATCGGTGTAGGTTTTCAAGTCAGTTACCGAGTAGGATTGCTAGTTGCCTATAGGTTAGCTAGTATATACTCCCTCCGTCCGGTGAAGAGTGTACATCTAAAAATTTTAGGAAAAATTATGAAGGTAAGTAAAAAATGCATTAGAAAGGTGCAAGCCATCATCTCTCCCCTCTTTAATTACCCAACCCCCAATGAGCTAAGTGCATGTACAAATTAAAAAGATCATGTGTAAATTGCTATTGGTCATGATTATCGTGTGATAAGAGAGAAGTATTTTTTTCTACTTTAAAGTGCATTGGAAAGATACAAGTACACTCTTTTGTGGACAAATTTTGAAGCCAAACATACACTCTTCACCGGACGGAGGAAGTATATACTCGTGTACCCCTGTAAACAATTGTACCGTGGATTTGTGAAGTTAATACTGATCAACAGGAGCGATACGCTCCTGCGGCAATACCCAGCTTCGCGTGCGTGTGTTTCGCTTCCGGCCGGCTGGCCGTTGTACACGCGTGAAGTACTAGCTGATCTACGTATTGATCAGGTAGCTGAGGTTGACTAGCTACACTAATACGTGGGTGTTGCTAGCTTTGTACTGTGGTGCGTCTCCGCGTAAAGCACTTCGTCGAGTTCGTCAGCGAGCTTCGTTCGTCATCGGTCGTATCATCATCACCGCAAAGTACTCGGCGTCGGGACTGGACCAACAATTGGTATCAGAGCTCATTGGTCTCGAGCGCCCACTCCATCATGGTCGCCCACACCATGAAGTTCCCACGGTCGAATCGTGGACACTCCGATCTCACCGGAGCAGCAATTACTTTAACCGCACCGGAGTACTCCCACTAGTAGAAAAATGCCCATTTGTCCCGGTTCATAAGGCCCATTTGTCCCGGTTCTGGAACCGGGACTAAAGGGTCGGGACTAAAACCCAACACCTTTAGTGCCGGTTCGCTTACGAACCGGGACAGATGTGCCTCCACGTGGCCGCTGCGGCGAGCCCAGGCAGGAGGGCTTTTAGTCCCGGTTGGTGTTGAGCATCCACGTGTCAGCAGCTCAGGAGCTGGGTTTTTGTTTTTTTTTTGAAAGGGGGGGTGGGTTTGGGGGTTTTGGGGGTCTTGTAGGGTTAATTTAGGGGTTTCATATATTGTGTTAGCTAGCTAATAGCTAGAGAGAAGTGTCCTCTCTTATCTCCGTGCTTGGTCGACGCTACGTACTATACGTATAGAGAGGACTCGACACGCTAGCTAGTAAGCAAATGAAGGAAACCATTAAGTACACAAGATCGTCATAAACATGTACAGAGAGAAGTGATCGACCTCCTCCTTCTCCGAGAGATTGGTCGAACAACAAGTTTTCGTATATCTATCCGACGCTACTAGCTACATATATACAATATAAGATCCCTAACATCTGATGTCAAGTTCCACATGGTATTCTCCGGCTGGATTGATGACGTGGTCAAGAAAGAATCCCGTCAATTCCTCTTGAATTGCCTTTATGCGATCTTGTGGTAGGAGTTCATCCCGCATCTGCCACATCTAATTTAAAGAAGGGGGTCAATACATATATATGAATGAAACTCAACACAAATGATGGTAATAAAAAAAATTGTGAATATTATTGCTTACGCACTTCATATTGTTTTTCAGAGTAGCCCCGCTTAGAGGTCGTCGCGTTGTAGACGTACTCGCAAATGTAGTATCCACAAAAATTATTCCACCTTCCTGCCACAACCACTCTACGAGAAATAGAGGTCAATCAAACTCATAATCAAGCATTATAAATGGTATTGATGAAACTAGCTAGAATCAATGGGAGATGCACGGAACTAGCTAGTAGTACTTACTTTCGGGTGTGTAAATCGCAGCTCCCCCGGTAGTCCCGGAGCTTCTGCGGTGAACACTTTCCAAACCCTGCGAGACAAAGAAAATAATTACTTGATATCAGGAAATGAACAAAGTTGCCGATATGGTGCGATAATGATCGATTGAACTTACTTTTGGAGCATTTCAGTCATGGCCGCATATTCCTTGGGATCTTTTCGTCTTTGAGTCTAAGACGGTTACTAGTCCCTGCTCAATCTTAATCTCTAGGAGAATAAAGTGGAAGCTGCGCACGCATGCATAACTCATCAATTACATTACTATAACCTTGAGTAATAAGGGAAACCGAATATGCAGAAGACAGTAACACTCACTTGAAGTTGTAAGGAAAGAGTATTTTATCTTTGTTTTGATTTTTAAGCAATGATTGTAGCAAGTTTGCCTCGGTTTCTTTTGCACTATATGTAATCGTCCATTCGTCTATGAGATTTGTGTTAATGAACTCAATATCATAGATTTGTGCATTTCTGCATTCGACGATCTTTAATCTGCATAATATAGTGAGGTTAATTATATATACATGCAATGAAAGAGCTGAGCTATATATAGAGACTTAATTACAGAAGTATAGTACTTGCAGACAGTAGCAAGTGATGATTATTTTATCGAGGTCCTTTTGATTGAAAAACTGGAAGAACTCCTCAAATGGAATAGACAACAGATCAATTCCAACGAGGTCGTGCTCCTCTTTAACTCTCAGCGTCAAAATATCCTTCCTAGACTTGCAGGTGTCCATGTACCACTTATGGAATCTTCGCATCATCGTTGTTAGAGGAGGATCACCAGGTCTGACGAGAGGCTTCCCGTACTGGTATTTGTGTTCGTCCACCTCCATTGTATCAAAATGTACATCGTCGGGCAGGTAATCAGCAGGATTGGTACCGGGCACCATCCCCGGCAGATTTGCGACGATATCGCTAGACACCTTGAGCGAGGGGCATGATTGGTTTGCCTCTTCGCCGAGCTGGGGAATTTTGTTCACACTTCTTCATCCTTGTAACCTTTTGTCACTTGAAGTAGTTCCCAACCGGCGCGCTCCTTGCACTGCCTTTTTAAGAGCGCGGGTATGGTTGTCATCCGGCGGAGGCGGTGGTGGTCGCTTCAGGTTCTTCACAGTGCGCTTCAATTTTACCGGATCTATCTTCTCCTCCGGAGGTGGATTTTTCTTTGCAAAAAAGTCCTTCACTTGGGCTTGACAGATCTCCTCGTTTTCCTCCTCGGTCATCTCGTATGGTAACTTCTCTTGAGGCTTGAGAGATGGACCGAATATGTATTGCCTCCCGCCTCTGGCTGTACTGCTAGACGCCGGAGCAGCCGGAGCGGCTGCGGCTGTCTTCCTTCGTTGCTTACGAGGCGGAGAAGGAGGTGGAGTGCTACGACGCGCCGTAGCAGCCGGAGCGGAGGCGGCTGTCTTCCGCTGTTGCTGACGAGGCGGAGAAGGAGGCGGGCTGCTCGGATGCGCCGGCGCAGGCGGAGAAGGAGGCAGAGTGCCGCCACGCGCCGGAGTAGCCGGGGAAGGAGGCGGAGTGCCGCCACGCGCTGGAGCAGCCGGAGAAGGAGGCGGAGTGCCGCCACGCGCCGGAGCAGCCGGAGAAGGAGGCGGAGTGCCGCCACGCGCCAGAGCAGCCGGAGAAGGAGGCGGAGTGCCCTGATCACTCGCCGGAGGAGGAGGCGGAGGAGGAGGCGGAGTGCACTGACTCGCCGGAGGAGGAGGCGGAGGCGTCCAGTTCGGAAGGTTGATGAGCTCCTTCCGCCATAGACATGGAGTCTTCAGAGCAAGACCCAGCTGAGTCTCCCCTTCACCGGTAGGGTGGTCAAGCTCGAGCTCCTCAAATCCCTCCGTTATTTCATCGACCATCACAATAGCATAGCCTTCTGGAATCGGAAGGCAGTGGAAAGTTGCGCCGGGTTGAGGAGGTGCAACAGAGCCGACAGCCGCCTTGACTTTGAGGTGCTGCCATTGCGCCATAAGGTGGCAATCTTGAGCCTCCGTGATAGCATCCACGGGGTAGCTGCGAGCCGTGAAGTCAGGCTGCTGAAGGAGCTCGGTGGAAGCCACGCTGCTTCTCCACTAAGATGGAGGGGTAGCTTCTGGGGTAGCTCCGGCAGGTCGCTGGCTCTGAACTAGTAGTGCTTGCTCCTCTAGCGCTCGTACCCTTGCATTCAGCTTCTGCAGTTCGGTCTGCTCCACTTTCCTCCTCCTCTCCCGGGTTTTGTAACCACCTGCGCTGGGAAACCCAACCTTCCACGCAACGGAGCCTGCCGTGCCTCGTGTTCGTCCTGGGTGCTCAGGATTCCCGAGGGTCTGTGTGAGCTCGCCGTTCTCTCTGTCGGGAACGAACGTCCCTTGCTGCGCTGCGTCGATATACTTCTGAAGCTTCTTGACGGGTATTTCATGTTGCTCCTTCGTCCAACGGCACTTCCCTGTTTCAGGTTCCAAGGTTCCCCCAACCCCGAAGAACCAAGTCCTTGAACGATCTGGCCAGTTCAATGTCTCTGGTTCGACCCCTTTATCAAGCAGGTCCTTCTCAGCCTTGTCCCACAACGGCCGGGCTTTGAGGTAGCCACCTGACCCCGTGCGATGGTGATACTCCTTCTTTGCAGCATTTTTCTTGTTTGTCGCTGACATCTTCTTACTCTTCTCCGATGTCTTGTGGGCCACAAATGCGGGCCAGTGATCTCTTATCTTCTCAAATCGGCCGGTGAATTCTGGAGTCTTCCCTTTGTCGACAAATGTTGATTTCAACTCATTCTTCCACCTCCTGAATAGATCTGCCATCTTCTTAAGAGCATGAGCCTTGACCAATGGCTCTATAACTGGCTTATCCAGATCCTCCTCTGGCGGTAGGGTGAAATTTTCCTTCAGCGCGGTCCAAAGATCATCTTTCTGTCTATCGTTGACAAAAGACACTTGAGGGTCTTCGCTCTTAGGTTTATTCCATTGGTGGATGCTGATCGGGATCATGTCCCTAACAAGAACCCCGCACTGAGTAGAAAATGCTTCCTTGGTCCGGCTAGGTTCAATCGGTTGGCCATCGCCCTTGATTGCTGTGATCGTGAACCTTTCATCCTGGCGCAACCGTTTCTTCGGGCCTCGTCTCGTTACCGAAGTTTGGCTCGATCCGGAGGGCTAGAAAAGAAGAAAGAAGAGAGTTAATATGTGTACATACCAAAACAATTAATACATCAATTAGCTAGTCAGCACAGGCTTAATTAATATATATACCTCGCCGGACTTTGCAACAGCTCCTTCCTCCGTTCGCTCACCGGAGCAGTCATCACGGTCTCCTTCCACCGGCATTCCGTCACCGGAGCCATCATAATCATGTCCTTCCACCTCCATTGTTCGATCACCGGAGCCTGCTTCACCCTCTCCTTCCAGACCATCGGTGTCGTTGAGATACGACAAGATATCACCTCCGCCGAGGATTATGTCCCCCAACAACTGTTCTGCTTCGATGTCTCGGTGCTCCATAGTTTCTGCAAATATTACCACATGGCAATTAATATACAAACATGACAGATGGATATATATTAGTGCAAACGTAGACTTAGCTAGCTCGACGCTTCTACGGTTTGGGGTGGCCTCGACAACTCTTCTAGAGTTTGGGGTGGCCTAGGCAACGCTTCTAGGGTTTGGGGTGGCCTCGACAACGCTTCTAGGGTTTGGGCCGGACCGCCTCTCTCATTAATGTCCGACGTCCGAACCGACAAGGGATTTAACAAAATGACGCCATTCTGGATGTGCAGAAAATGGTCCATATTTTTCCTGATCTCATCTACCCTTCTATATGTCACGTTGTCTAGTGTCAAAGAATTCAAGAAAACCATGACTTCATCATTAACCGGAAATGACAGGCATATAATGGTACGAAGCTCTTCAAAGTTGTTTTGGAACGGAGTTCCCGATAGAATAATTCGCTTTTTGGTACAAAGTTCAGCAAGAGCCTTCCGAATATCGCTATTTGGAAGGCCTTTGCTGAAATTCGTACCAAAAGGTGAATTATTCTATCCGGAACTCCGTTCCAAAACAACTTTGAAGAGCTTCGTAGCATCATACGCCTGTTACTTCCGACTAATGATGAAGCCATGGATTTCTTCAATACTTTGACAGACAACGTGACATATAGAAGAATATATATATATATATATGAGATCAGAAAAAAAAATTGGATCAACTTGTGCACATTCATAATAGGGGCATTCTTGATAAATCTATATATGTCAAAATTCAAACTTTGACATATGATCAAATGTTGCATATGTCAAAATTCAAACTTTGACATATGATCAAACTTTGATATATGATCAAATGTTGCATATGTCAAAATTCAAACTTTGACATATGATCAAACTTTGATATATGTCCACCGCGATATAAAATAATACATAGACTTGTTCGGGCGAGAGGGGGTTGATCGACGTCCCCCCTCATGTCGAAGTTACCGGAGTTATCTTCTAGCGGTTTGGGTGGCCTCGAGAGTTTGTCGGGTAGGGGCGGGAGGGGTTAGGAGATCGACAACGCTTTTTTTCTAGGGTTTGGGTGGCCTCGAGAGTTGGTCGCCCGGTATATCGAGAGGGGGGTGAACATTTTACCTTAGTAACTTAGAAAAATGTTATCCGGGAGGGGGTATATCGAACCCCCCCCTCATGTCGAAGTTATCGGGGAGGGGCTATATCGACAATGACATATACATATAGCCACATACACATAAAAAAATTCTATGAACATCCATACATACATATAGCCACATACATATATATGGCTATGAAAAAAAAATCATCATATAAAAAAAATGTTATCGGGAAGGGGGTATATCGCAAACTTTGACATAAATGACTTTGATCATGCACAATTTTCCTATACATACACAATATGAACATATACATAAATTGACAAAGAAAATTCTATGAAAAAAAAATCATAAAAATTCTATGAACATAAAAATTCTTACTTTTGCATATTCTTTGCATATGAACATACATACATTTTCTTATTTTTTCTTAAATGTAACTTTTGCATATATGAAGATACATACATAAATTATACATACATGGAAAAAAATTGCTATGAACAAAAAAAAACATCATATATGAACATTTTGTATATACATCCATATCCATCCATCCATCCATACATACATACATACATGGACAAAAAAATGCTATGAACAAAAACATCAATTTTGGTCCAATCTTGGCATTGAACTACAACCCAATTTTTCCTTGCTAAAAAAATTCTGAATTTTTTACATCTTGTAGTCCTTCCAACTAAACCCTTAAGTCCAGAAGGGCAGCCCCAATTTCATCTAGCAAGTCCACCAAAAAAATTCACGTAGTTTCTGTCCAGCACTAACTTTTAATAAAACTTGCACTAAGAAGTTTTTCCTTTTATCAAACCAACTTAACCATCTTCACTAACATCCAAGGAGACATCATCCTGCCAAGTTTCACATAAAACAAAGTTCCCTAGCAAGCCCTAGCATTTCATCAAACACCTTGTGGACATGGCTGAAACTTTGCACGGAACCAACTTCACCATCATCACTTACATGGAGGAAGGACAGAGGAGAGGGGTGGAAGGGAGGAGGGAGTACCGGCCTGGCCGGCGGGCACTGGTGTGGCGGCGTTGACGGCAGGGTAGGGGCGTGGCGGGGCGTCGGGGCATGGCAGGGGCGCGGCGGCGTTGGCGTCGAGGTCGAGGCAGGGGCGCACGGCGTCGGCGTCGGGGCAGGGCAGGGGCGCGGGGCGATGGCAACGAGGAGCGGGCGGCGACGGCGAACTTGGGGCGGCGATGGCGAGCACGGGCAGCCTGGCGGCGTCGATGAGCTCGGCGTCGTCGGGGGGCAAATGGTCGATGAAAACTGAAAAATTCCTAAGTCATGCTTATATACACAGAGCATTGGTCCCGGTTCGTGGCCCAAACCGAGACGAATGCCACCCTTTGGTCCCGGTTCGTGCCACCAACCAGGACCAAAGGTCTCTTTTCAGCAGCCCAATGGGCGGGAAACAGAGACCTTTGGTCCCGGTTGGTGGCACGAACCGGGACCAAAGGGGGGGCATTGGTCCTGGTTTGTTCCACCAACCAGGACCAATGCACCCCTTTTGTTCCGGTTGGTGCTACCAACCGGGACCAAAGGCCTGGCGCTGGCGCGGTGCGGTGGGATGTTTAGTCCCACCTTGCTAGTTGAGAGAGCTCGAGAGTGGTTTATAAGCACTGCTGCACCGACCCTCTCGAGCTCCTCTCAACTGCATGCTTTCGGGCCTTCTCTGCTACTCTTTGCCTGTGGGCCTGCTGGGCCTCTGCGGGCCTGAATCCTGGCCCATGGATGGGTTTCTAGTCGTATTCAGGCCGTGGTGGCCCAGTAGGTGGCATTTTTTTATTTTTTTTCTAGTTTTTTTGTTTTCTTTTTTGCTTTATTTATTTTATTTTGTTTCTACTTACAACAAAATACAAATTGTTTTTCAGTGATTCTTTTTGCTTTTAGGTAATAAAAATTATAAACTTGCTGTTAGTGCCATTATTTTTCCAATTTGAATAGTTTAAATTTGAATTCTTTGAACTTTGTGTGAATCACTAGTTTGTGATTAACTTTACTATAAAAATAGATTTTTGGAGTGATTCTTTTTCCTACTATTTAATATTACTTGTGTTTTATCATTATATTCAAAACAGTTTTTGTTATTTTAGTTTCTAACAAAAAAATCTTTATGATAATTCCTTTTGCTATTAAAGTTTCTAACAAAAAAAGTTATTTATGAAAATTCTTTTTTCTTTTAATGTTTTGAACAGAAAATACTTTGATAATTTTAGTTGCATAAATTTTAGTTGATTCCTTTTGCTATTAGAATTTCATTAAAGTTTTCTAGTTCATTCTTTTTTCTATTAGAGTTTCATTAAAGTTTTCTAGTTTATTATTTTTGCTATTAGAGTTTCATAAAAGTTGAGAGGGTTACGGCAAAAACTGGATGCACTTCTTGTACAAAATGGACAATCTCTTTCGAAGTATCAGGGTTTCGGACGAAAACTCATCTGTTACAAAGGGATTTCATTTTTTTGAACTTATTTGAACTCCAGACTTTTTGTGTGTTCAAAATGAACCATTCAAAGCCACATCATCAATTTTCAACCCTTTCTGACTTCATCTGTTATTTTTCATGCATTTACTGATTTTTTTGAGCTAAATGACCCTGAATTGAAAAGCACTTACATGAACTCTGAAGAGGTTGAAAATTGGCATGATATCATCATTTCACCCACATAGCATGTGCTAAAAAGTTGATGAGGGTTACGGCAAAAACTGGATGCACTTCGTGTACAAAATGGACAATCTCTTTCGAAGTATGAGGTTTCGGACAAAAACTAATCTGTCAAAGGGATTTCATTTTTTTAACTTATTTGAACTCCAGACTTTTTGTGTGTTCAAAATGAATCATTCAAAGCCACATCATCAATTTTCAACCCTTTCTGACTTCATCTGTTATTTTTCATGCATTTACTGATTTTTTTGAGCTAAATGACCCTGAAATTGAAAAGCACTTCACATGAACTCTGAAGAAGGTTGAAAATTGGCATGATATCATCATTTCACCCACATAGCATGAGCTAAAAAGTTGAGAGGGTTACGGCAAAAACTGGATGCACTTCGTGTACAAAATGGACAATCTCTTTCGAAGTATCAGGGTTTCGGACAAAAACTCATCTGTTACAAAGGGATTTCATTTTTTTAAACTTATTTGAACTCCAGACTTTTTGTGTGTTCAAAATGAACCATTCAAAGCCACGTCATCAATTTTCAACCCTTTCTGACTTCATCTGTTATTTTTCATGCATTTACTGATTTTTTTTGAGCTAAATGACCCTGAAATTGAAAAGCACTTCACATGAACTCTGAAGAGGTTCGAAATTGGCATGATATCATCATTTCACCCACATAGCATGTGCTAAAAAGTGTCTTCACTTTTTCTTTGCTTGTGTCCTTTGCTTATTGCGCCGTAACCATGGATATTCTTCATCGCTTAACAGGGTGCTTGGGTCAGCCTTGACTTTGAAGGGAGGAATTTCATGAAACTTTTCATAATCTTCAGACATGTCTGTCTTACCCTCCACTCCCACGATGTCTCTTTTCCCTGAAAGAACTATGTGGCGCTTTGGCTCATCGTATGATGTATTCGCTTCCTTATCTTTTCTTTTTCTCGGTTTGGTAGACATGTCCTTCACATAGAAAACCTGCGCCACATCATTGGCTAGGACGAATGGTTCGTCTATGTACCCAAGATTGTTCAGATCCACTGTTGTCATTCCGTAATGTGGCTCTACCTGTACCCCGCCTCCTGACAGATTGACCCATTTGCACTTAAACAAAGGGACCTTAAAATCATGTCCGTAGTCAAGTTCCCATATGTCCACTATGTAACCATAATATGTGTCCTTTCCCCTCTTGGTTGCTGCATCAAAGCAGACATCGCTGTTTTGGTTGGTGCTCTTTTGATCTTGGGCGATCATGTAAAATGTATTCCCATTTATCTCGTATCCTTTGTAAGTCTATACAGTCGAAGATGGTCCCCTGGACAACGAGTACAGCTCATCAGAAACAGTGTTGTCACCTCTGAGACGTGTTTCCAACCAACTGCCGAAAGTCCTGATGTGTTCACATGTAATCCAGTCGTCACACTGCTCCGGGTGTTTGGAGCGCAGAATGTTCTTGTGTTCATCGACATACGGGGTCACCAAGGTAGAGTTCTGTAGAACTGTGTAGTGTGCTTGAGACCAAGAATGCCCGTCCCTGCATATTATTAAGTCCCCTCCTAGCGTGCCTTTTCCAGTCAGTCTCCCCTCATACGGCGATTCAGGGAGACCAATCTTCTTAAGGTCAGGAATGAAGTCAACACAAAACCCAATGACATCCTCTATTTGATGGCCCATGGAGATGCTTCCTTCTGGCCTAGCGCGGTTACCGACATATTTCTTTAGGACTCCCATGAACCTCTCAAAGGGGAACATATTATGTAGAAATACGGGGCTCAGAACGACAATCTCGTCGACTAGATGAACTAGGACGTGCGTCATGATATTGAAGAAGGATGGTGGGAACACCAGCTCGAAACTGACAAGACATTGCGCCACATCACTCCTTAGCCTTGGTATGATTTCTGGATCGATCACCTTCTGAGAGATTGCATTGAGGAATGCACATAGCTTCACATTGGCTAATCGAATGTTTTCCGGTAGAAGCCCCCTCAATGCAACCGGAAGCAGTTGCGTCATAATCACGCGGCAGTCATGAGACTTTAGGTTCTGGAATTTTTTCTCTGCCATATTTATTATTCCCTTTATATTCGACGAGAAGCCAGACGGGACCTTCATACTGAGCAGGCATTCAAAGAAGATTTCCTTCTCTTTTTTGGTAAGGGCATAGCTGGCAGGACCTTCATACTGCTTTGGAGGCATGCCGTCTTTTTCGTGCCAACGTTGCAGGTCCTCCTATGCCTCCGGTGTATCTTTTGTCTTTCCATACACGCCCAAGAAGCCTAGCAGGTTCACGCAAAGGTTCTTTGTCACGTGCATCACGTCGATTGAAGAGCAGACCTTTAGGTCTTTCCAGTAGGGTAGGTCCCAAAATATAGATTTCTTCTTCCACATGGGAGCGCGTCCCTCAGCGTCATTCGGAACAGATAGTCCGCCGGGACCCTTTCCAAAGATTACGTGTAAATCATTGACCATAGCAAGTACGTGATCACCGGTACGCATGGCGGGCTTCTTCCGGTGATCTGCCTCGCCTTTGAAATGCTTGCCTTTCTTTCGACATTGATGGCTGGTCGGAAGACATCGACGATGCCCCAGGTACACATTCTTCCTGCATTTGTCTAGGTACATACTTTCAGTGTCAGCTAAACAGTGCGTGCATGCGTGGTATCCCTTGTTTGTCTGTCCTGAAAGGTTACTGAGAGCAGGCCAATCATTGATGGTTACAAACAGCAACGCATGCAGGTCAAATTCCTCCTGTCTGTGCTCATCCCACACACGTACACCGTTTCCATTCCACAGCTGTAAAAGTTCTTCAACTAATGGCCTTAGGTACACATCAATGTCGTTGCCGGGTTGCTTACGGCCTTGGATGAGTACTGGCATCATAATGAACTTCCGCTTCATGCACAGCCAAGGAGGAAGGTTATAGATACATAGAGTCACGGGCCAGGTGCTGTGATTGCTGCGCTCCTCCCCGAAAGGATTAGTGCCATCCGCGCTTAAACCAAACCATACGTTCCTTGGGTCACCTGCAAACTCAGTCCGGTACTTTCTCTCGATTTTTCTCCACTGCGACCCGTCAGCGGGTGCTCTCAACTTCCCGTCTTTCTTACGGTCCTCTCTGTGCCATCGCATCAACTTGGCATGCTCTTTGTTTCTGAACAAACGTTTCAACCGTGGTATTATAGGAGCATACCACATCACCTTGGCAGGAACCCTCTTCCTGGGGGGCTCGCCGTCAACATCACCAGGGTCATCTCGTCTGATCTTATACCGCAATGCACCGCATACCGGGCATGCGTTCAAATCCTCGTATGCACCGCGGTACAGGATGCAGTCATTAGGGCATGCATGTATCTTCTGCACCTCCAATCCTAGAGGGCATACGACCTTCTTTGCTGCGTACGTACTATCGGGAAATTTGTTATCCTTTGGAAGCTTCTTCTTCAATATTTTCAGTAGCTTCTCAAATCCTTTGTCAGGCACAGCATTCTCTGCCTTCCACTGTAGCAATTCCAGTACGGTACTGAGCTTTGTGTTGCCATCTTCGCAATTGGGGTACAACCCTTTTTGGTGATCCTCTAACATGCGATCGAATTTCAGCTTCTCCTTTTCACTTTCGCACTGTCTCCTTGCATCATCAATAACCCGGCGGAGATCATCATCGGGCACATCGTCTGGTTCCTCTTGATCTTCAGCTTCCCCCGTTGCAGCATCATCGTATTCAGGGGGCACATAGTTGTCATCGTCCTCTTCTTCTTCACTGTCTTCCATCATAACCCCTATTTCTCCGTGCCTGGTCCAAACATTATAGTGTGGCATGAAACCCTTATAAAGCAGGTGGGTGTGAAGGATTTTTCGGTCAGAGTAAGACTCCGTATTCCCACATATAGGGCATGGACAACACATAAAACCATTCTGCTTGTTTGCCTCAGCTACTTCGAGAAAATTATGCATGCCCTTAATGTACTCGGAGGTGCGTTTGTCACCGTACATCCATTGCCGGTTCATCTGCGTGCATTATATATAATTAAGTGTGTCAAAAACCATTACAAAACATCATGAATAGATAAGTGACCAAATTAATAGAAGTTCATCATCACATTAAAACCAAAGTACATACATAGTTCTCATTGAACAACATATAGCTCTCCAGAGCATCTAATTAAACCATACATTGAAACTATGTAAAACATTTCAATGCAACAACAAATGCGATCATAATCGCAACAAAGGTAACAATTGATCCAACGGCATAATGATACCAAGCCTCGGTATGAATGGCATATTTTCTATACTTTCTAATCTTGAAGCGCATTGCATCCATCTTGATCTTGTGATCATCGACGATATCCGCAACATGCAACTCCAATATCATTTTCTCCACCTCAATTTTTTTCAATTTTTCCTTCAAGTAATTGTTTTCTTCTTCAACTAAATTTAACCTCTCGACAATAGGGTGGGTTGGAATTTCGGGTTCACATACCTCCTAGATAAAAAAATCTATGTCACGTTGGTCGGCATAATTGTCATAAACAATAAATGAACCAAATAGTTGTAAAATATAATATATACCACATCCGAATCATAGACAGGACGAGGGCCGACGGGGGCGGATACCAAAACCATCGCACTATGTAATAACAAACAATAATAAAAGTAAGAAAATTAGACAAGTATCTATCTAAATCATACAAGTAAGAATTTTTTTTCTTTTAGAAAGAAGATAAGAACAAGAGGCTCACCACGGTTATGCCGGCGACGAGATCAGCGCGGGCGATCGACGGCGGTGAAGACGGGGACGGGACATGACGGACCGCTAAACCTAGACAAATCTTGAGGAAAATGGAGCTTGAAGGTCGAGTTTGGAGAGGAGAAAGCTTAAGTAGTGTTGCTCGGGCATTTCATCGAACACGTCATGTGCATAGGAGGTGAGCTAGAGCACCACAAACCCCTCCCCTCGCCGGCCAGAAAAAAACAGAGCAGTGGAGTGCTCTGCTCGCGGGCGAGGGGTATATATAGGCACAACTCCCTTTTGTCCCGGTTCCAGCCACGAACCGGGACCAATGGATGTGGGCCAGGAGCGAGGCCCATTGGTCCCGGTTCGTGTCTGGAACCGGGATAAAAGGGTCCAGACGAACCGGGACCAATGCCCCACGAGGCCCGGCCGGCCCCCTGGGCGCACGAACCGGGACGTATGCCCCCATGGGTCCCAGTTCGTGACTGAACCGGGACTAATGGGCTGGGCAGGCCTGGACCAAAGCCGTGTTTTCTACTAGTGTCCACCACCTGCTTGTTCTTCTCGTCGACCGACATGACCTTCCGTTACTAGGAGATCAACTTGGCTCTGGATATCAATTGTTGGCGAAGGTCCCGACCTCGACGGTGCTGCCGAGTACTTTTCGGCAGTACGCACTACAAGCTGCTCGATTACTTTCCGAGACGCCGGGTCGACGGTCAACGCAAAACGCACGTACGAACTAGCAGCACAAGCTAGCTAGCTTTGTCTTGGAGATTGCTTGATCCGGCGAGATGTACGAACTAGTACAGAAGGAGACACGAGATTGTTTGATGGCCAACAGTTGCGTGTCGCACCTGTTTGTTTATTTCCTGGATGATCTGGTTGGTCGCTTCAAGGCGCATGATGAGCGGATGAAGTTGAGTTACGGCGACGCGAAACAGGATGAGTACCTGATGATTACGCGCGCTCAGTGGCAGACAATGGTTTCCAAGGAGAACAATTTCGACAAGGTGTCCGGTAGCGACATCTCCGTGGTCCGGCGTTTTCTACGTGCCGCTCCACCGCGCTACATGCCGATTGTGTCAGCGATCGAGCAATGCGTTGATCTCAAGACTCTCACTTTGGTTTCTCTTGGATTTCAGAAAGCCCCACTAGAGCATGCAATGTACAAGAGAGGTGAAGGAAGGGATCGTCTACTAGTTGGCATCTACGTCGACGACCTGTTGATTACTGGAGCAGATGAAGAGGTGATTGCAAAGTTCAAGCTACAAATGAAGGAGCTTTTCAAGATGGATGATCTAGGGCTATTGAGTTATTACCTCAGGATGGAGGAACGTCAAAAGCCGGAGGGGATCACATTGTGCCAGAAGGCATACACAAGGAAGGTACTCGAAAACTCTGTCATGCCCTTTGTTCTCTTCTTGTTTTTTTAGACACTTTTTTTAGGTGAATGGATAACCCACGGGTCGGCTGGGCCATATTACCATAGGCCCACAAAGTTTCGGCCCCCTAGAAAAAACGGCGGCTACCCTTGGGGCGCCACTATATGGATTTTTTTTCAAAACTAGCACGTTTTTTATAGCAATTTCGAAAACTAGCAGTGCTAACTCGTTATTTTCAAAACTAGCACCCCGTCGGCCTGCCGTGGGCCGAGGGGGGGCCTGTCAGCCTCTAGTGGGCCGAGGGGGGCCTGTCGGCCTCCAGCCGGCCGAGGGGGGGCCTGTCGGCCTCCTGTTGGCCGAGGGGGGCCTGTCGGCCTCCCGTTGGCCGAGGGGTGTTCAAGGGCACAAAACGTGATTAAGATGGCCTCAAATGAAAAAGGTATCAACATGAAAAATCTTCGACTCGTCGAAACGGTTGATTTTGATATAAAAATCGTCTTAATCCGAGGTCGTATGCAACCTGTAGAGCCAAAACAAGGTCAGGGGCAGAAGCTGCACAGTTACTTCGGGCAGAGTACACAAATTATTCGTCTGCACCGGGAAGACTGCTTGTGTACCGCGCTTCCGGCCGGGTCTCCTTCGACGTGAGCTACGGTGCATCACCCCCGGCGTCGAGGGTACACGGTGATGTTTTTGTGTGCATCACCCCCGGCGCCGAGGGTACACGGTGACGGGCCTAAGAGGTGACCATTGCCTCTACTTTGCATGGTGGATGACGCCACCGCCGAAAGTTTTGGTCTCAATTCCTGCCATCGCAACAGAGACATTTCTTCAATGCCCGCATGTGTCTTCCCGGTGCAGACGTACAATGCCCACATCGATTTATGAGGCGGCCGGACTTCCCGTACAATAAAAGGACTAAAAATTCTATCCAAAAATCTTTGGCAATTTTTCGGATCCATTCGGAGCCTCCGAGTGGTTTGGTTCGGTCTCACCGAGTGAACGTGACCAAATTTATAGCGCACGTCATGAGCGATAAGCTATTCCAAAAGCTATATCAAAAACAGAATGTTCTGCAATGTGCATAAACTAAGACATTTGGTTTGGTCCGACCATCTTGGAGTTTTGGACATCATCAACGGAAAAAATTTGCTTGACTTTTTCTTATAGTGAGCCTTTCGTTTTTCTTAAGGACTAGAAATGTATAAGAAGTTAAACACATTGTGGCGTATGTTCCTAGGGCCCTTGGGTTTGACACCCGAATAACCCATAGGAGGCTCCGTGACTTCCCCATCTCTTCTCCTGATCCTATCTATCATCCGTATTTGCTATCATCCATATTTGCTATCATAGTAGGTTCCTTTCATTTATTTTATATGACCAATTTCGTTTATTTATAGGACCCATAGTCTATTTGACCATGTAAAATTTATTCCTTAATATGGTATCCTCGATGTGAGTTTGTGTTGCTCGATTCCACCGCCGAAGACACCATGGATCTAGGTTTACTAAATGCACTCATTTTTAGTCCCAATTAGTGTTTCATAGGACAAAGTGCAAATATACTAATATATCCTACAAGTGTTAGGGAGGTTCTTTCCCATTCACATACTTGGGCTTGACCTTGAGCATAACATGCATACGAATTCTACCCTTGATTCAAGGAAGGGAAAAGAGATTAGATATGTGTTCTGATTATGGAGGGAGACTTCAAATTATCAATGTTTTTCTTTCATCTCTTCTAAACTTATGGCACCACCGAGGAGTTTGATTAATATGCGATACGCAATCTTTGGATGAGGAAGGATTCAAAAAAGAAGAATCCACCTTTGGCTACATTTAATATAGACTGCAGGCAAAAGATTAGGAAGGTCTTGGGTCATTAACCTGAAAGTTCGGAATTTCAAACATCAAGGATGGATTGCTAGTTCAGAATTTCAAACATCAAGAATGGACTGCTCGACGCTAGGGGTGATGCACCGTAGCTCACGTCGAAGGAGACCCGGCCGGAAGCGCGGTACGCAAGCAGTCTTCCCGGTGCAGACGAATAATTTTTCGGATCAAAAATCGTAACTTTAACTCGGACAGGAATCTTTGGCAATTTTTCGGATCCATTCGGAGCCTCCGAGTGGTTTGGTTCGGTCTCACCGAGTGAACGTGACCAAACTTGTGTACTCTTCTATATTCCACATGGTCTCACTGAGTGCACCGGGTGTCCCGTGACAAATTTTCTGACATCTATTCGGTCTGTCTGAAGTAACTGTGCAGCTTTTGTCCCTGACCTTATTTTGGCTCTACAGGTTGCATACGGCCTCGGATTAAGACGATTTTTATATCAAAATCAACCGATTCGACGAGACGAAGATTTTTCATGTTGATAAATTTTTCATTTGAGGCCATCTTAATTACGTTTTGTGCCCCTAAGACCCATCGGCCAACGGGAGGCCGACAGGCCCCCCCCCCCTCGGCCAGCAGGAGGCCGACAGGGCCCCCCTCGGCCAGCTGGAGTCCGACAGGCCCCCTCTCGGCCAGCTGGAGGCCGATAGGCCCCCCTTGGCCCACGGCAGGCCGACGGGGTGCTAGTTTTGAAAATATCGAGTTAGCACTGCTAGTTTTCGAAATTGCTATAAAAAACGTGCTAGTTTTGAAAAAAAATCCACTATATGTCGCCTGTTGCTACCCATAGTGTAGCCTCGCGTCAAGACGCACAGAAATGGGCCAGGCACAGCTAGCTCAAAGAGTCCTCGGAAAAGCGTGTGTAGACCACTGATATACGTTTCCCTCATTTCTTTTTTTTATTACATTTGTTCAAATTTCTAAAAACATTTTAAACAAGTAGATTCCAGCAGCAAAAAAACTTAAAAATAAATAAAAATCTCGAATTTGGAAAATGGTAAATACAATGTAAACAAATTGTTAGCGTCATTTTAAAAAAGTGACACATTCAGAAAACTGTTGTGACAATTAACAAATGTCCGCATGTGTTAATTCTTTAACATGTATACAAAAAAATGATCGAAAATGCTTATTTGCAAAAATGTTCCTCGTGTATTTGAAAAATGATAAGCATGCGTAAAAAATGTTTCATATGTATATAAAAATTTAAGATCAAAATTTGACACACAATACGAAAGGGGCTGATAAACCAAGACGGAGGTAGTATATGAGAAATGTATAATCTGTATTAAATAAAAGTAGACATCCAAAATCTATATCTGAAAAAGGAAATCATGGATTTGAAAAATGGTAAACATGTATAAGAAAAAAAAATCGTATCTACATGGAAAATGTAAAATGTGTATTAAAAAAAGTAGACATCAAAACATATATTTGAATAAAATGTTAATCATGTATAAGAATGTTAATGTGTATAAGAAAAATATTAATCCTGTATATATATACATATGTATATATATATATATATATATATATATATATATATATTTATATATATATATATATATATATATATATATAGTAATCCTATCATCATCACCCCAGTGTTCAGAATAAGTTATTCTTCACCCGAGGTAATCTTACGATCGCTTCATAAATAAATTACATTTGGAATATAAATAGTTACATTCATATTGATTCACTATGTAAAATTTGGTATAAGAAAACAAAAAAATAGGTTATAAGACCAGAAATATCGCTTTTTATGTATGTTTTACACTATGTTTTTCGTTCGTAATTTTACGTAACATAAAATATTTTTTACGGTGAGTATATATTTTCTTACGTTCTCTTTTTACGTATGAAATAAGACAAAATTTACAAAACCTAAAAATATGGTGCATTGACCTCAAAATAGAGGGGGGCGAAGAATAAATATTCCTCACCCTGGGTGACGAATAGCGCGACCTCCAAACATATTAATCCTGTATTTGAAATATGTTAAACGAGTAAAATATTGTTCCTACTATATACAAAAAATATACAGGATGTATGGGAAAAGGCAGACCTCCAAACATAAGTTTAACAAAAATGTTACTCATGTATTTAAAAAATGATAAATGTGAATAAAAATGTTCCTGTTCTATACGAAGAATCTACAATGTTTATTTAAAGAGGTAAAAATCAAAGAAAAACAAAGACCAAAAGAAAAGGAGACACAAAAAACGGGAGAAGCAGATGCAGAACAAATAAAATCAAAGAAAAATCAAGAAAGAAACAAATAAAACAGAAGAAAAAAATAAAAAGAAAAGGGAAATCCGTAGAAACTAATGCAAAATAGCGGAACAATGTGAAAACCGATAAAATGAAAAAGAAACAAAGAAAACCAAAGAAAAAATAAAAACCCAAAAAATGACGCAAAATAGTGAACACAGTAAAAAAATGTGCTCCAGTGTTGATTCAGTCTTGTATTGTAGAGGACGGAAAACGCTTCAGGCGAGAGAACCATCTAGCTCACAGTAAGCGAGATATAGCACTCGTGGTACCCCTGCGAGGGGATCCCAATGAACATGTGGAGTGTGAGGAGGCGTGCCGCGTGGTGCGCCCAGCGTTGGAATACATTTTTTTTCAGTTTTTTTTGTTGTTTTTTGGGTTTTCGTGGTTTTTCTAGGTTTTTGTGACTTCTTGTCTGTTTTTTCTTTACTTTTTTTCATCGTAAAGCACAGATGTGCTGGATAATGAAAAGCACAGTTGTGTTTCAGCATGAAGCACATATGTGTCTTTCATATTTGTGCTTTCCGAAAAGTGAAAAACATAGTTGTACTTCTGTATGAAGAACATTTGTCTTCCTTGGAAGGTCAAAAATACCGTTACGCATTGCTTCCGTAGGAAGGATATTTGTACTTCTCGAAAGTAAAAAAACACATGGTTGCGCTTCCCGAAAAATGAAAAAACACAGTTTTGCTTCTTGAAAAGTAAAAAACATAGTCGTGCTTCCCGAAAAGTGAAAAGGCACAATTATGCTTCTGGTTTCCCTTTTTCGGTTTTCCATTTATTTTTGTTTCCATTTTATTTTATTTTATTTTTTGTTCTTGTTTTCTTATTTCATGTTTTTCGAAGAAAAAAAATTGTTCAACCAATTAATGATGAAAACATTTTGTGATTTGGATGCATGGTTCAAGAAAGAAAATGTTTGAGAAAAATAAATCTACGAAAAAAACACACAACTCACAGGTTGTGACAAGTGTCACAAATGCAGTGCGTGACTTGTCACTGTGAGAGAAGTGAGAGTGACATTTGCAACTGATACCCTCTAACTAGTGATCTCGTATTTAGCATGTGTACTATTAGTTCCTTGGTTATTGGTACACTAGTGGTTGGGGGTTGCCATTCCGGGCCGCTTGAGGAAAAGTTATTTGTCTGTTTTCCCACTTTAAAGAAAAAAACAAAAATAACCTCATCTTCATCTCAAAATAAAAATAAAAAACTTTCTCGCATCACATGTGTTTCCTATGTTCTACCATGAGGATCAGATATAGTCTTCACAAACGTCACCCAATGCATTGAGGATGTATGCTATCGACATGGTAGTACCCCATGCTGTAGTTGTGCCCGTTAACGGTGTAGTTGCTGGAGCCTCCACATCACAAGTCTCTTTAACAAAGAAGGTCGCTTGAGTACATTGATATGGTTATTAGAACCAGGTGTGCCAAAGTAAGGATGCTAACTCCACAATTCCTTCGATGTCACTACTTCAAGTATAATGGTGACCTCTTTGGTGTGACCTTTGTACTGTCCACGTAAACTTTTTGGGGAGTTCTTCCATTGCCGGTGCATGCAATCAACTGAACTGAGAATGCTTGTAGTAAGACCACAGATGTCATTAATGTTGAAATCCGATGGGAAAGACCACATGCTTGAACACTATGATGCAATTTACACGTACTATGGTGAAGGTGTTTGGACCAGAGTACCTGAGAGAACCAAGTGCGGAGGACACATAAAAATTGTTGGCAATTGGAGCGTCATGAGCTTTCTCCAGTATGCATCCCAAGAGCAACCGTGCATTTTTGTAGAGGAGAGAAGGAAAGTGGCCCGCAACAATTCTTCCTCGGCTTGACGTAGTCGTTCGCCTCTTCCACGACATTCACTACATGAAGAACAAATCTCTGCTCATCTGGAAACGACGTCAAAATAAACCTTTATGGTATGTTGGGCCATATATGAAGTAGCCCATGTACATAAGCCATGAGCCAGCGATCCTTTCCTGGAGAATAACTCCCCTGCCCTTTTATCGAGCCCCACCAGGAGCGGCGCATTGGAAGAGTGATATGTCTCCGTCGTATCTGCTTTTCCTAACGCTTTTTCTCTTATTTTGGACTCTAATTTGCATGATTTGAATGAAACTAACTCGAACTGACGCTGTTTTCAGCAGAACTAACATAGTGTTGTTTTTGTGCAGAAATAAAAGTTCTCAGATTGGAACAAAACATTTTGGAGAATTTTTATACAATAAAAGAAAAATACTGGAGATAAGAACCACCGGAGGGTGGCCCCTGGGTGAGCACAACTCACCAGGGCGCCCCCCCTCAGGCGCGCCTAGGTGGGTTGTGCCCACCTGGTGGGCCCGTAGACCCTGATTCCAACTCTATAAAATCCTATTTTTCTAGGAAAAAATCGAGGAGGAAGAATTATCTCGTTTCGCGATACGGAGCCGCCACCACCTCCTATTCTTCATCGGGAGGCCAGATCTGGAGTCTGTTTTAGGCTCTGGAGAGGGATCTCCGATCTTCGTCATCACCAACCCTTCTCCATCGCCAATTCCATGATGCTCCACACCGGGAGTGAGTAATCCCTTCGTAGGCTCGCTAGTCGGTGAGGGAGTTGGATGAGATTCATCATGTAATCGAGTTAGTTTTGTTAGGGCTTGATCCCTAGTATCCATTATGTTCTGAGATTGATGTTGCTATGACTTTGCCATGCTTAATGCTTGTAACTTTGGGCCCGGGTGCCATGATTTCAGATCTGAACCATTTATGTTATCACCATTATATCTATGTTCTAGATCCGATCTTGCAAGTTATAGTCACCTACTACGTGTTATGATCCGCAAACTCTGGAGTGACAATAGTCGGGATACTTTCCCGTGATGACCGTAGTTTGAGGAGTTCAAGTATTCACTATGTGCTAATGCTTTGTTCCGGTTCTCTATTAAAAGGAGGCTTTAATATCCCTTAGTTTCCTTATGGACCCCGCTGCCACGGGAGGGTAGGACAAAAGTTGTCATGCAAGTTCTTTCCATAAGCACGTATGACTATTTACGGAATACATGCCTACATTATATTTATGAACTGGAGCTAGTGCCGTATCGCCCTAGGTTATGACTGTTATATGATGAATATCATCCAACGAATTCACCGAACCAATGCCTACGAATTTTCCATATATTGTTCTTGCTAAGTTACTACTGTTGCTGCTACTGTTACACTTGCTACAAAATCATTGCTATCATTGTTATCGTTACTGTTACTGTTATTACTGCTATTAAGGGCCTGTTCGATAGCCCTCCTCAACCTCAAACTCCTCAACTCCTCTGCCTGCAGCCAGCAGCCAACTTCTCGTATAAACTCCCAGAGTTAGCCGAGCGTTCGGGAGCACAGCTTCTCGTATAAACTCTCAGATTTGGCCAACTTCTCCATCTAGCTCTCCTGTGCTCCGCCGTCTTCCTCCAACTGCTCCAGCGCGTCCGCCGCAGCGCGCTCTGGGACGCGTTGTGGGAGTGCGGGCTGCTGTGCGCCGTCCCGAGGGAGAGGTGGTCCTCCACGTGCCAGCTGCTCGCCCTCGGGCTCAGCTCCGTAAGGGCGAAGCGTGCTTCAGTTCTGGCTAGTGAGGAGACCGGCCGACGGCGTGGTCTCTGTGGGGTGGCGGCAGACGGCGACTTGCGGAGGAGGAGGGAGCTCCTTGCGGCGGCTAGGTTTTCTGTGGGGCATGAGGACGAGAGGGGATCGATTGGGCCGGCCCTCTGTTCGCTCAAACGCTCGCAGCCTCGTACTGGTTCGTCAAATGACTTGGCGGTGGCAGTCTCGGCGTAATTTCACTCAACTCCCGCTTCTCAGTTTTTCTGGAGCTCGGGTTTTCCAACTCCAGGACTCCGCCAAATTTGCACTGCGAGATTAGCTGGCTTCTCACCGTCAAAGCCAAGAGTTGGACAGTTCGGCTGCGCTTCGGACGTGGAGTTGAGGAGCTAAGAAGCCAGAGGGCTACCGAACAGGCCCTAAAACTATCATACTACTTTGCTACTGATCACTTTGCTGCAGATAATTAATCTTCAGGTGTGGTTGAATTGACAACTCAGCTGCTAATACTTATAAATATTCTTTGGCTCCCCTTGTGTCGAATCAATAAATTTGGGTTGAATACTCTACCCTCGAAAACTGTTGCGATCCCCTATACTTGTGGGTTATCAAGGCCTTTTTCTGGCACCGTTGCCAGGGAGCATAGTTATATTTGTTGAGTCACTTGGGATTATTATCAATTTATCACTATGAAGAATCTGAAGGATACAAAGACTAAGATTTTTCCCTCTAAGATGAGGGGAGGTAAGGAACTGCCATCTAGCTCTGCACTTGATTCATCTTCTATTTTGAACAGACTTGCAACACCACCACATGTTATTAATCCTGATATGTCGCAAGTTATTGATGATGCTACTTCTATGAATACTACTCATGATGATGCTAGTACCTTGCTTGATGATGGTGTGCCACTAGGTGATTTTCTTGATGAACAAATTGCTAGAGCTCAAGATATTGAGAATGCTGAAACTGATGAAATTGTTGAAACTAATGAAGTACTTGATACTGAAAATCTTGAAACACCTATTAGACCTAGCTCTCCTAGATATGAATTGCCTAAGTGAAAGAACATGCGGTGCCCCCATGTTTGGTTTTGGTAATTGATGACAATCTCTATGGACTAATGGTTGCCTTGAGTTATATTTTAAGGATTTGTCCATAGGCTTTTCTTGGAGTCCATTTGTTGGTTTCAAGGAGAGTTTGTGATGACCAAGATGCTATTCAAGGAATTACCTAAAGATTGGTCATGTGAGAGGTGGATCAAGACTAAGTCAAAGAGTGAATCAAGTTGATCAACACACAAAGCATAGAAGATGTACCGAGGGGGACCAAGCGATCCGATGGTATGGTAAGCATTGTCAATTACGCTTTGTGTACTAACCCATGGTCTTCATGAGAGTTCTTTGTGGGGTTAGGTTGCGGTGTGCAAGTTCAAGTGGATCATCACGAAGAGATCACATGCTTGAAGCTTGCCGTCCATTGTGGTGGCAATGGGCTTGTGAAGATGAGCCAAAGAGTGGCTCACCTATAGTGGAGTATGGGGGAGCAATCAACTAGTCTTCACCGAGTCAACGGAATCAAGAAAGGTGGTCCAACTTGAGGAAGTCAAGATCATCATCATCTAGCTCAAGTGGACATTGTGCAAGGCAAAGGTTTGCCCTTGATAGGTTTTCTATTTTTCCGGTCTCATGGTGGTAGTTGGGAGACCGGGTTATAGGATCGATTGTCGTACTATCAAGGGGGGCTCTCAATGAGTAGCTTGATCATATCGTTCGTAGAGAGCTCAAACCATTGCATCCTTGCATCATCTTTATTGTTTCTTGTTTGGTTCTTCTCCTTGTGAGATTTGGAGCTTATGGTCACTTTCATGACAAGCTCGGGTTCATCAAAAACGGAGTTCTCATGCATCTTCTATGATGTTTTCAATGTTGGAGGTTATGCCGGTTCTTCTCTGTTGGAGGTTTCACTCCTCTATAAGCTAGGCATACCTCCCGTGCCTCTTCTTACTATAACCAGCCGCTGTTTTGATGCTACTCATTGTCTTCTTTCCATCAAGCTTGAGTTTGCTCAATTCGGAGCTCATTTGCAGAAGTTATGGCAGTTCTGGTTTTATTGTATCCTTTTGTTGTCTTTAGCTGCAAAATGAAGGCCTCCAAGTGCTATAGTTCTGTGGCGTGCGGTAGTACTGCTCAACGGAGCAGTAGTACCGCAGTGGCCCACGGTAGTACCGGCCAGGGAAGCGGTAGTACCGCAAGGCCTCGTCTAGTCTCTGCCGCGGGAGTGGTAGTACCGCAAGGCCTTGCGGTAGTACCGCGGCTTGTGCGGTAGTACCGCATATCGCGGGCTGAATAAGTGGGTAACGATTGGATTTTTCCCCACCTATAAAAGGGGGTCTTCTTCCCCAATGGATTTTATCCTTAGAGCTCGTGTTCTTCCCCCATTGTGGACCTTCTTCGAGCTGGCTATCTCTCAATCCCTCCATGGATTCTTGCTAGTTTTTGGGGGAAAAGAGAGAGGAGATCTAGATCCACATCTCCACCAATCACTTTCTCCTCTAGGTGAGGGGAACCCTTTGGATCTAGATCTTGGAGTTCTTCGTGTTCTCTTCTTTGTTATTCCTCTTATTTTCCTCCCTAGCATTAGTTGCTTTGGTGGGATTTGAGAGAGAAGGACTTGGGCACTCCGTGTGCCCTTTCCATTGCATTTGGTGCATCGGTTGGAGTTCTCCACGGTGATACGTGGAAGTTACAAGTTGAGAAGCTTATTATTCTTGGGTGCTTGGTACCCTTGAGCTTGTTCCTCTTGGGTGCTTGGGCGCCCTAGACGGTTGGTGGTGTTCGGAGCTCAATCATTGTGGTGTAAAGCTCCGGGCAAGCGTCGGGGTCTCCAATTAGGTTGTGGAGATCGCCCCGAGCAATTTGACGGGTTCGGTGACCGCCCCCAAGGGTTGCCATTTGTACGGGTTCGGTGACCGCCCTCAAGGGTCCCTTAGTGGAATCACGGCATCTTGCATTGTGCGAGGGCGTGAGGAGATTACGGTGGCCCTAGTGGCTTCTTGGGGAGCATTGTGCCTCCACACCGCTCCAAACGGATATTAGCATCCGCAAGGGTGTGAACTTGGGGATACATCGTCTTCTCCGCGTGCCTTGGTTATCTCTTACCCGAGCCCTTTACTTATGCACTTTACTTTGTGATAGTCATATTGTTCTTTGTCATATATCTTGCTATCACATAGTTGCTTATCTTGCTTAGCATAAGTTGTTGGTGCACATAGGTGAGCCTAGTTGTTTTAGGTTTTGTTCTTGACAAATTAACCGCTAGGTTTATTCCGCATTTGTTCAAGCCTAAACCGTAATTATTTTAAAGCGCCTATTCACCCCCCCCTCTAGGCGATATCATCGATCTTTCACTAAGGTACCTGAAGGTGATGTTATGGATGAGGAGACAACTAGAGATTTTCTTACTTGCAATGATAGGGATTTCATTGCGTCCACCCGCTGTCGCGTCGTCATAGATGGAGAAGCCAAAGTGGGGTTCGAGGGGGTCATTTGCTCGGCTACTAGTGACACCCAGGCCAGAGTGGCAAAACAGCCTGCTAAAAACAGCTCTAATCCGGTTTAGGGGTCATTTAAATGCTATTGGAAAGGTTAGGCATTAAGAAAGTGGTTTTAAACTTCAGGAGGTGGAGTGGACGGTTTGTGCAGCCCCAGGGGGTATGTGGACTTTTTGTGAGCCGAGCACAACGGCGTCCACCGAAGGTGGTGAAGGCAGCGGTCGGCAGCAGTGCATGGTGCACGGAGAACTACACACGTTTGTAGAGAACGATGACCCAGTAGCGGCGCATCATGAGCGATGCGATCATGGTGGTGCCGAGGGGTTATAATGGAGCGGAGGAGTGAACGGTTGTATGGGGGAGTGGAGCCATGTGTTGGGTTCGTATTTTCTCAGTTTACTTTCTGTAATTTCATGGTTCCAACCAGCAATCCGATGTCCGTGGTGGCGGGCACGGCCTCCGTTGCCGGGTGCACGATGAGGCGCTCGAGGGATAGGGCCGCTTGTGGCGCAGGTGCCTGTCGTGTGTCCAAGCGGGGCACCTGAGGCAGCTGCAGCAGGCCGGCGAGTTTGGCTGATTTCAACGTCAAGGTGAGCTTCGCCCAATCATTCTTCCACTCCCTCTCTCTTTCTGCAACTCTGGAATCTTCTGCAATGTGCTCTGCTTCCATCTCTCTTTCTTTGAATCTCCGACTCAGGAGAGCATGGCCTTTAGGCTAGCATTACTGTCAAAGACCTCACCTTCCTGTTGAATTGCTTATGTTTGTTCAGCACTGATTTTTCAGAATTAGTTGTTTCATAAAAAAAGATAAGAAATATTGCAATCTTAATTGGCGCAGTTTGGCCCTTTCATCACTTGGTATATATATTTTTTAGATACACCAACAATGAAATTTTCTTAGATGCACCAAATGATGAATCAGGGCCTTGCGCCATTTGGTGTATTTTGTTACTATCAATATTCTGACTACGCTGTTCATTCTTGTTGTTCAGAGTACACCCCTGAGGTCTCCTCCTTGCCGGGCTTGTTCATTCAAGTAAGATTTTGATTGTCTCAATTTGTCGCTTCAGTTTCACATAACCATGAATTGTTGCGTGTAATTGTTGATTTCAAACAGGTTCAAGCTAATGGCGTTAGTACTCTCAGGGGAAAACTTGGTCTTTTCAGCCTAGATGTTTTCTCAAGCCTTCTGCCAGTTCTTGCTAGGTTACTGAACAGCAGGACTAAACTGAACATCCGTGTTGCTATAAGTTACACATGCTTGCCCAAGAGGATGCCAATGCATACTATATATTCTTGCAAATCTGTACTAATGAAATAGAAGACCATCTTATGTTTTTCAGACCCATATACTTATCCTGCAATATGTGAATGAATGCTTATATTGGCATCCTACTGTACAAAGTGGTTAGTTTAGTAGCAATTGTTTTGTGTCCACTAATTACGTCGCCTCAAATTTGCAGGAACGCTATTGTTGCTATTGAAATGCTATTGGATCTTATAAAGATTTTTGGACCTGTTCTTCATTTAACATTGTCGGCTAGCTCACCTGTTGGAGTAGATCTTCAAGCCAAACACAGGTATGCTCTCCGCTGGGTCCGGTCGTGTGTGGGGCTGCTGTGCAGTGGGCGTGCTGCGCTCGCATCCGCGTCGCAGATTGGGGGAGCGAGCGAGCAGCGAAATAAAAAGCGAAGCGACGATGCCTGTGACCTAACCCGCGACTTCCCCGCTGCCCCCAGCAGGTGCCTCCTCCTCTCCTGCCGCCGCCGCCGCCTCCTCTCCTTTCCTCGCCAGGGCCTCGCCCTCACCGGCCACCGGCGACCTCCCATCCCTCCTTCTCCGCCTCGTCACCCTGGCCACCTTCACATCGAGGGGGGCAGCAGCCAGACGCACCTCATCCATGTCGCGTGGTGGCCCAGATGCGGCCGCCCCGTGCTCTGCGGGCGCCCGTCCCGCCCATCTACGGCCGGAGGAGGGGAGGAGTGGATGCCAGCCGATCTGGAGGAAGAAGAGGAGACCCGAACGAAATCTACGGCTCGAGCGATGCGGGGTGACGGCCCTGGATCGGCTTCCTGGTGGAATCAGGTGCGCGTTGTCCGTGGTGGCCCGTCATGGGTGTTGCAGGGCGACCGGAGGTGGCTGCAGAGTTGCGCGTCGTCCATGGTGGCCTGTCATGGGTGTTGGAGGGCGACCGGAGGCGGCTGCAGCAATCCGATGTCCGTGGTGGCGGGCACGGCCTCCGTTGCCGGGTGCACGATGAGGCGCTCGAGGGTTAGGGCCGCTTGTGGCGCAGGTGCCTATCGTGTGTCCAAGCGGGGCACCTGAGGCACCTGCAGCAGGCCGGTGAGTTTGGCTGATTTCAACGTCAAGGTGAGCTTCGCCCAATCCTTCTTCCCCTCCCTCTCTCTTTCCACAACTCTGGAATCTTCTGCAATGTGCTCTGCTTCCATCTCTCTTTCTTTGAATCTCAGACTCAGGAGAGCATGGCCTTTAGGCTAGAATTACTGTCAAGGACCTCACCTTCCTGTTGAATTGCTTATGTTTGTTCAGCTCTGATTTTTCAGAATTAGTTGTTTCATAAAAAAAGATAAGAAATATTGCAATCTTAATTGGCGCTGTTTTTAGTTGTTTCATAAAAAAGATAAGAAATATTGCAATCTTAATTGGCGCAGTTTGGCCCTTTCATCACTTGGTATATATATTTTTTAGATACACCAACAATGAAATTTTCTTAGATGCACCAAATGATGAATCAGGGCCTTGCGCCATTTGGTGTATTTTGTTACTATCAATATTCTTACTACGCTGTTCATTCTTGTTGTTCAGAGTACACCCCTGAGGTCTCCTCCTTGCCGGGCTTGTTCATTCAAGTAAGATTTTGATTGTCTCAATTTGTCGCTTCAGTTCCACATAACCATGAATTGTTGCGTGGAATTGTTGATTTCGAACAGGTTCAAGCTAATGGCGTTAGTACTCTCAGGGTAAAACTTGGTCTTTTCAACCTAGATGTTTTCTCAAGCCTTCTGCCAGTTCTTGCCAGGTTACTGAACAGCAGGACTAAACTGAACATCCGTGTTGCTATAAGGTACACATGCTTGCCCAAGAGGATGCCAATGCATACTATATATTCTTGCAAATCTGTACTAATGAAATAGAAGACCATCTTATGTTTTTCAGACCCATATACTTATCCTGCAATATGTGAATGAATGCTTATATTGGCATCCTACTGTACAAAGTGGTTAGTTTAGTAGCAATTGTTTTGTGTCCACTAATTACGTCGCCTCAAATTTGCAGGAACGCTATTGTTGCTTTTGAAATGCTATTGGATCTTATAAAGATTATTGGACCTGTTCTTCATTTAACATTGTCGGCTAGCTCACCTGTTGGAGTAGATCTTCAAGCCAAACAAAGGTATGCTCTCCGCTGGGTCCGGTCGTGTGTGGGGCTGCTGTGCAGTGGGCGTGCTGCGCTCGCATCCGCGTCGCAGATTGGGGGAGCGAGCGAGCAGCGAAATAAAAAGCGAAGCGACGATGCCTGTGACCTAACCCGCGTCTTCCCCGCTGCCCCCAGCAGGTGCCTCCTCCTCTCCTGCCGCCGCCGCCGCCTCCTCTCCTTTCCTCGCCAGGGCCTCGCCCTCACCGGCCACCGGCGACCTCCCATCCCTCCTTCTCCGCATCGTCACCCTGGCCACCTTCACATCGAGGGGGGCAGCAGCCAGACGCACCTCATCCATGTCGCGTGGTGGCCCAGATGCGGCCGCCCCGTGCTCTGCGGGCGCCCGTCCCGCCCATCTACGGCCGGAGGAGGGGAGGAGTGGATGCCAGCCGATCTGGAGGAAGAAGAGGAGACCCGAACGAAATCTACGGCTCGAGCGATGCGGGGTGACGGCCCTGGATCGGCTTCCTGGTGGAATCAGGTGCGCGTTGTCCGTGGTGGCCCGTCATGGGTGTTGCAGGGCGACCGGAGGTGGCTGCAGAGTTGCGCGTCGTCCATGGTGGCCTGTCATGGGTGTTGGAGGGCGACCGGAGGCGGCTGCAGCAATCCGATGTCCGTGGTGGCGGGCACGGCCTCCGTTGCCGGGTGCACGATGAGGCGCTCGAGGGTTAGGGCCGCTTGTGGCGCAGGTGCCTATCGTGTGTCCAAGCGGGGCACCTGAGGCACCTGCAGCAGGCCGGTGAGTTTGGCTGATTTCAACGTCAAGGTGAGCTTCGCCCAATCCTTCTTCCCCTCCCTCTCTCTTTCCACAACTCTGGAATCTTCTGCAATGTGCTCTGCTTCCATCTCTCTTTCTTTGAATCTCAGACTCAGGAGAGCATGGCCTTTAGGCTAGAATTACTGTCAAGGACCTCACCTTCCTGTTGAATTGCTTATGTTTGTTCAGCTCTGATTTTTCAGAATTAGTTGTTTCATAAAAAAAGATAAGAAATATTACAATCTTAGTTGGCGCTGTTTTTAGTTGTTTCATAAAAAAGATAAGAAATATTGCAATCTTAATTGGCGCAGTTTGGCCCTTTCATCACTTGGTATATATATTTTTTAGATACACCAACAATGAAATTTTCTTAGATGCACCAAATGATGAATCAGGGCCTTGCGCCATTTGGTGTATTTTGTTACTATCAATATTCTTACTACGCTGTTCATTCTTGTTGTTCAGAGTACACCCCTGAGGTCTCCTCCTTGCCGGGCTTGTTCATTCAAGTAAGATTTTGATTGTCTCAATTTGTCGCTTCAGTTCCACATAACCATGAATTGTTGCGTGGAATTGTTGATTTCGAACAGGTTCAAGCTAATGGCGTTAGTACTCTCAGGGTAAAACTTGGTATTTTCAACCTAGATGTTTTCTCAAGCCTTCTGCCAGTTCTTGCCAGGTTACTGAACAACAGGACTAAACTGAACATCCGTGTTGCTATAAGGTACACATGCTTGCCCAAGAGGATGCCAATGCATACTATATATTCTTGCAAATCTGTACTAATGAAATAGAAGACCATCTTATGTTTTTCAGACCCATATACTTATCCTGCAATATGTGAATGAATGCTTATATTGGCATCCTACTGTACAAAGTGGTTAGTTTAGTAGCAATTGTTTTGTGTCCACTAATTACGTCGCCTCAAATTTGCAGGAACGCTATTGTTGCTTTTGAAATGCTATTGGATCTTATAAAGATTATTGGACCTGTTCTTCATTTAACATTGTCGGCTAGCTCACCTGTTGGAGTAGATCTTCAAGCCAAACAAAGGTATGCTCTCCGCTGGGTCCGGTCGTGTGTGGGGCTGCTGTGCAGTGGGCGTGCTGCGCTCGCATCCGCGTCGCAGATTGGGGGAGCGAGCGAGCAGCGAAATAAAAAGCGAAGCGACGATGCCTGTGACCTAACCCGCGTCTTCCCCGCTGCCCCCAGCAGGTGCCTCCTCCTCTCCTGCCGCCGCCGCCGCCTCCTCTCCTTTCCTCGCCAGGGCCTCGCCCTCACCGGCCACCGGCGACCTCCCATCCCTCCTTCTCCGCCTCGTCACCCTGGCCACCTTCACATCGAGGGGGGCAGCAGCCAGACGCACCTCATCCATGTCGCGTGGTGGCCCAGATGCGGCCGCCCCGTGCTCTGCGGGCGCCCGTCCCGCCCATCTACGGCCGGAGGAGGGGAGGAGTGGATGCCAGCCGATCTGGAGGAAGAAGAGGAGACCCGAACGAAATCTACGGCTCGAGCGATGCGGGGTGACGGCCCTGGATCGGCTTCCTGGTGGAATCAGGTGCGCGTTGTCCGTGGTGGCCCGTCATGGGTGTTGCAGGGCGACCGGAGGTGGCTGCAGAGTTGCGCGTCGTCCATGGTGGCCTGTCATGGGTGTTGGAGGGCGACCGGAGGCGGCTGCAGCAATCCGATGTCCGTGGTGGCGGGCACGGCCTCCGTTGCCGGGTGCACGATGAGGCGCTCGAGGGTTAGGGCCGCTTGTGGCGCAGGTGCCTATCGTGTGTCCAAGCGGGGCACCTGAGGCACCTGCAGCAGGCCGGTGAGTTTGGCTGATTTCAACGTCAAGGTGAGCTTCGCCCAATCCTTCTTCCCCTCCCTCTCTCTTTCCACAACTCTGGAATCTTCTGCAATGTGCTCTGCTTCCATCTCTCTTTCTTTGAATCTCAGACTCAGGAGAGCATGGCCTTTAGGCTAGAATTACTGTCAAGGACCTCACCTTCCTGTTGAATTGCTTATGTTTGTTCAGCTCTGATTTTTCAGAATTAGTTGTTTCATAAAAAAAGATAAGAAATATTGCAATCTTAATTGGCGCTGTTTTTAGTTGTTTCATAAAAAAGATAAGAAATATTGCAATCTTAATTGGCGCAGTTTGGCCCTTTCATCACTTGGTATATATATTTTTTAGATACACCAACAATGAAATTTTCTTAGATGCACCAAATGATGAATCAGGGCCTTGCGCCATTTGGTGTATTTTGTTACTATCAATATTCTTACTACGCTGTTCATTCTTGTTGTTCAGAGTACACCCCTGAGGTCTCCTCCTTGCCGGGCTTGTTCATTCAAGTAAGATTTTGATTGTCTCAATTTGTCGCTTCAGTTCCACATAACCATGAATTGTTGCGTGGAATTGTTGATTTCGAACAGGTTCAAGCTAATGGCGTTAGTACTCTCAGGGTAAAACTTGGTCTTTTCAACCTAGATGTTTTCTCAAGCCTTCTGCCAGTTCTTGCCAGGTTACTGAACAGCAGGACTAAACTGAACATCCGTGTTGCTATAAGGTACACATGCTTGCCCAAGAGGATGCCAATGCATACTATATATTCTTGCAAATCTGTACTAATGAAATAGAAGACCATCTTATGTTTTTCAGACCCATATACTTATCCTGCAATATGTGAATGAATGCTTATATTGGCATCCTACTGTACAAAGTGGTTAGTTTAGTAGCAATTGTTTTGTGTCCACTAATTACGTCGCCTCAAATTTGCAGGAACGCTATTGTTGCTTTTGAAATGCTATTGGATCTTATAAAGATTTTTGGACCTGTTCTTCATTTAACATTGTCGGCGAGCTCACCTGTTGGAGTAGATCTTCAAGCCAAACAAAGGTATGCTCTCCGCTGGGTCCGGTCGTGTGTGGGGCTGCTGTGCAGTGGGCGTGCTGCGCTCGCATCCGCGTCGCAGATTGGGGGAGCGAGCGAGCAGCGAAATAAAAAGCGAAGCGACGATGCCTGTGACCTAACCCGCGTCTTCCCCGCTGCCCCCAGCAGGTGCCTCCTCCTCTCCTGCCGCCGCCGCCTCCTCTCCTTTCCTCGCCAGGGCCTCGCCCTCACCGGCCACCGGCGACCTCCCATCCCTCCTTCTCCGCCTCGTCACCCTGGCCACCTTCACATCGAGGGGGGCAGCAGCCAGACGCACCTCATCCATGTCGCGTGGTGGCCCAGATGCGGCCGCCCCGTGCTCTGCGGGCGCCCGTCCCGCCCATCTACGGCCGGAGGAGGGGAGGAGTGGATGCCAGCCGATCTGGAGGAAGAAGAGGAGACCCGAACGAAATCTACGGCTCGAGCGATGCGGGGTGACGGCCCTGGATCGGCTTCCTGGTGGAATCAGGTGCGCGTTGTCCGTGGTGGCCCGTCATGGGTGTTGCAGGGCGACCGGAGGTGGCTGCAGAGTTGCGCGTCGTCCATGGTGGCCTGTCATGGGTGTTGGAGGGCGACCGGAGGCGGCTGCAGCAATCCGATGTCCGTGGTGGCGGGCACGGCCTCCGTTGCCGGGTGCACGATGAGGCGCTCGAGGGTTAGGGCCGCTTGTGGCGCAGGTGCCTATCGTGTGTCCAAGCGGGGCACCTGAGGCACCTACAGCAGGCCGGTGAGTTTGGCTGATTTCAACGTCAAGGTGAGCTTCGCCCAATCCTTCTTCCCCTCCCTCTCTCTTTCCACAACTCTGGAATCTTCTGCAATGTGCTCTGCTTCCATCTCTCTTTCTTTGAATCTCAGACTCAGGAGAGCATGGCCTTTAGGCTAGAATTACTGTCAAGGACCTCACCTTCCTGTTGAATTGCTTATGTTTGTTCAGCTCTGATTTTTCAGAATTAGTTGTTTCATAAAAAAAGATAAGAAATATTGCAATCTTAATTGGCGCTGTTTTTAGTTGTTTCATAAAAAAGATAAGAAATATTGCAATCTTAATTGGCGCAGTTTGGCCCTTTCATCACTTGGTATATATATTTTTTAGATACACCAACAATGAAATTTTCTTAGATGCACCAAATGATGAATCAGGGCCTTGCGCCATTTGGTGTATTTTGTTACTATCAATATTCTTACTACGCTGTTCATTCTTGTTGTTCAGAGTACACCCCTGAGGTCTCCTCCTTGCCGGGCTTGTTCATTCAAGTAAGATTTTGATTGTCTCAATTTGTCGCTTCAGTTCCACATAACCATGAATTGTTGCGTGGAATTGTTGATTTCGAACAGGTTCAAGCTAATGGCGTTAGTACTCTCAGGGTAAAACTTGGTCTTTTCAGCCTAGATGTTTTCTCAAGCCTTCTGCCAGTTCTTGCCAGGTTACTGAACAGCAGGACTAAACTGAACATCCGTGTTGCTATAAGGTACACATGCTTGCCCAAGAGGATGCCAATGCATACTATATATTCTTGCAAATCTGTACTAATGAAATAGAAGACCATCTTATGTTTTTCAGACCCATATACTTATCCTGCAATATGTGAATGAATGCTTATATTGGCATCCTACTGTACAAAGTGGTTAGTTTAGTAGCAATTGTTTTGTGTCCACTAATTACGTCGCCTCAAATTTGCAGGAACGCTATTGTTGCTTTTGAAATGCTATTGGATCTTATAAAGATTTTTGGACCTGTTCTTCATTTAACATTGTCGGCTAGCTCACCTGTTGGAGTAGATCTTCAAGCCAAACAAAGGTATGCTCGCCAACTTTACATGGGTAAGGGAGCTGGGTGTCGCTAAGAGAGATGCTGTAAAAACATGTGTTGCTTCAAGCCTACCAAGGAACTCAGTGCGAGGTGCAAGTTGGCCACGAACTTATGTTTTGCCGAAACTGTTGCCTCGAAATGAACCGCATAATTACTGCAGTCATCGGAAGCATATTTACTCTAGCTGGAACCTAATGCTCATATCCTGTTAAGTTCATGTGTATAAATCAACTGGGTTGAAGTGTGCTGTGAATTTCCTGAAGAAGATCAGTTGAGATATTATATGCATGGTATGGATTATTGAGTTTGCTTGGTTACTGGAATGCCATGCCTGTGCAGATCAGCGGGGGGAAGGTCCAGGGTGAGACCTTCAAGATGAATTTGATGTTGCTATTATTTCAGTTTGCGGGTAGAGGATGTGATTCCAGCAAGACAGAGACGACGGCGATGTCAAGTGAGATTTATGTTAAGTAGTATTAGCAGATGCTCACAGGATCACTGGAAGCATATAAAGGTATCCACAAGGATGGTTGCTTTCTTATTGCCTCGGAATTGAATTATGGTTATAGACAGTTAAGAGTACTTGTCTTTCATTTGTTAGAAAACATAGTGTACCTCTGTGATCGTAGCTGTATGCAATGATTCATCATTGTATTTTTTTAAACCGCAGCCCGTAATTGTTTGATGTCATGAAATGTCTATGTTTTGTTTTTGTTTACATTCTTAAGTTAGCCTCCATACTATCTGCATTGTAATGGTAGCCTTGGTAGGTTATAATACGCAGATCAATAATCCGGGTTCAGTTTAAGCTTTCCATGTGATTTTGTACTCGAATGTTAGGATCACAACTTAACTTAAATTAGCAGCATAGTGTCAATGGGCGTCAATCTGAAGCTAATAAGATGTTGTTTACTGAAGAACAGCTCCTTGCCACTTGTACAGTAAGTGAAAAAACACCCTAAATAGATTAAAGAAATCATACTTGACTCTGATTGCATTCAGTAGACCAAGTGTGTAATCTTCTATATTTCAAGTCCAAGCTTTCAATGCATTTTTCTATCTATTTTTTTTTCATGTCTCAGTGATCATCTGCATGGTCGCACTATGCCATTGTTGATGGTGCACATGTCTGTTGCATGGTAAACCCAGTATTGGCCCTCCTTTCAGGATCGAGATCCAGTGACATGATGTGAGCATGTCATCAATGAACAGTAATGGTAACATGCGCCCCTCTCTGAACCGCCCGATCGAGAATCAACGGACAGATCTCGAATAAACAGTGTCGGATCTACAATGTTTTGTCTACAATACCCATCCATAGTGTTCTCTGCTACAGTACCCTCTACAGTGTTTCTCCGCTATAGTATTTAATCTGGGCCGCCCCCCTGCATCCAACGGCTGCCGGCCCGCATGTTACGGCGTGACATGTTGTGGGCATGTCACCGGATCCCTGTCCCTCCTTTCAAGCTCCTGTGTTCATCCTAGAGAAAAATCTGGAAAATACATCTGAACTACCTTTTAATCTGTCTATAGTGTATTGCTACGATTATATATGGATGGAGGACAGTCTCCCCTAGAAGCATTGAGTCACTAATTACACGTTAGATGCTATGCTTAATTCAAGATCCTATGTCCACAACAATACCATCGTGCTGAACTATGTCATGTGGATAAGCAGTTCGATTTTAATTTTCTGTCACAATAAAAAATGAATTTGATTTTTTTAATAACATCAAAGCAAAGCAGTTTCCCACACCAAGTGAAAAATAAGCAATAATCTAATGAAATCAGGGCAGTGGGTCTGCAGATAGAATGTAGCTATATATCTGTTCTCAAAGAGCATTGGCACTTATTTAGCTTACAAGTTCTTTTTTCTTAAATTAAACTCAGCAGTGTGTGATATCTGTATGTGCTTTTGAGTCCCAATTCTCAAGTATGTTGCTCTGATTTCATCATTTGCATATGTACGCTATCTTCAGACTTAGTGAGATGATTACAGATTCTCTCAATCCAAGTAGTGGAGGTGATCCTTGAGAAGATCCTGGGATCGTGAGGTTAACCCGTGATGATGTGCACACCAGGAGATACGCACCATATATTCTCTCGAATGGCACATTATTGCCATTTAGCTTCAAGGTGTATCGTGCTGCTGTTAATTCAGATAACATTGATAATTTCTCTGTAGTAGATGAGAATTCTGTGCCGGCAGGATATTCTGTCCCGATATATGTTGAAGAAACTCTAGATGAATTCTTCCAGAACAAGGAAACACGATCATCTGAACACCTCATCGAGAAATGGATGAGTGCAGTCTCACACTATATGATTTCCATTGAATTTGATGGGACTTCCGGGTCCTCTAAACCAATGTCAATTGACCTTGTGGGCATTTACTTGTTTGAAGTCAACTTCTCTTCAAGTAAGAAGCCAGAATTTTTATTTGCAGGTTCGGATTCTGTACATTGATATGATGTATAAGAAATAAATAATTTATTGACATATTTGGAGATTAGCCTTTTAGTATAGGACTGTGATTTCCAACAAAAAATAGTATATGACTGATATTTCAAGATATTCATGAAAAGAAGTATTTGATAAGTCCACATTTATATAACTACATGCTCACGTGTATTTCATCTTTTTCATGATCAAATCAAGATATATGTGTGGTTTTATGTGCCGGGCAAGTTTTGGTAGGATCTTTTCTATGGTAATGTTCAAATGCTGGTTGTCCTTTTATCTATTCCAGGAGTGTTGTGAAAATATTTGAATCAGGACTACAAAATTCTTCTGATAAAGGAACTAGAGTTGTAAGTTTCTTACTTTCTCATGTTTACTTTTGCTTTGGTCAAGAATGTTTAAATTTAAATAAAGCTTTTTAGCTCTTATGTATGGGAAAATTAGTTGCATTTCTCATTTAGCATGGATATATTGATAAGTTGCTCTCCTTCAAGGCATTTTTGGCCTAGGGTGTTATTATATACGTGACATGTTATTAGCTGAATGCGATTCATACTTTACAAACTCCTTACAGTTGGAGTAGGATCCAATGAATTGCCCCAAAGCTTTATACCTTACCAATCAGATCTGAAGATGGACAAATCTGCATCCAAGCCCGTCTAATCAAACAAGAGGGCAACAATTACCAAAGGCTGGGCAGACTTTTTCCATGCAGCTCATATGAAGAAAGGAAAAATATATGCCTTCGCCTTCAAGTGCAGCCACAAGTGCCTGCGTCTCACCATGCACGCCCTTTGAGCATCGTCTTCAGCCTCCTATGCAGCCTAATTAGCATGTGGAGCTCTATATGTATAGCTTCACCCTAAGCGCATGATTTCTTTTGGCATCAGACAATCTGCTTATCATGTTGAACGCATTATATGAAGCTCTGTGTTTATAGCTTCATCTAAGGATGTACTTGCTTTTGGAACTGCTCTCTAATCACTATGTATATATTTGTAACCTTTAATGTTCATCTTAGACCCATATAATATCTATCCATACTACTTAATGCAAATATTTTCCTATGTTTAGTTCATACTCTTTCTACTTCTGTAACTGCACTACAGATGAAATACATTTATATTCTCTTATATAATCATCAGTACATACCCTATAAGACATGAAAATAAAATCTATGCTTCATAAGATCCAACTTTAACACTGCTATTGTATCTGCCATCAGATCGAACATTACAATCTTTTCACTTCAAACCAATTTAACTTCAACACTGATCTCAGCCTGTTTCATCTGATGCCTAAATAAAATCTCCTACTCACTCATGACTAACATCACCACTAACTAGCTTCTTGCGCCATCGGCGCAACCGGGTCATCTAGTAAAATAAAAGCACCTAAGAAGCTATACAGCAACGGCAGCAAATATAGTGATACAACATACTGAAGGAAATGAGCACTACTACCCAAAAACTAACATATAGCAGAAGTTGTAACTACTAGATACTGGTGGAAAGGGGGAGACACACAATTCCAATCCTCCTGGAAAAACCCGTATTGCTCCCCTTTCACCAAGTTACCTTACAAGACACATTGGATGTCATCCCTGAAGAACCTGTAGAATTAGGACCTATGGTTGACCATGATGAGTCCAGACTTCTTGTGATGCACTACCTCCACGCCAGACATCACAGCACCAATCTCAGTCGTGTTGCCAGTGTCTTCGTCCAGACCAAACTCAAAGACTTTGGTGATGCAAAACCTCCCATTTCCCAAGTACACAAAGCTGCAATCTAGCATCATCCAGTCCTCGGGCAGATCAAGGTCTGGCCAACTGTGGACACCTCTTCGAGAGAAGACGGGAGATACCCATTGCACAAAAATGGTTGGGTGCATAGCTGGCAATGCCAAATAAGAGGTTGTCCAGCTCTGGTACATGCACAGCGCGACTGAGGAATGGCAGCGTCCAGGAGCCAGCCTTAAACCACTTGCGACTGGCTGTGTTGAAGCAGTAGGTGCCAAGGCTTTCTTCTCCAGAGGAGACAACAAGAATTGAGTCACCTTCAATGTCAAGCAGCGCATGGGAATTGATAATGCAATTGTCAGCATAGGCAGGTGGTGACGGTAGCTTGAGCCAATTCCAGCCTTTCATCGTCCTGCCATTGGAAGGATCATTGTACATGAGTACCTCGAAGGTTTAGGGATCGTAGCTGGAAGGGAACCTTCCCATGACGTAGATGGCATCAGCGCGCTCGGGGTCGGAGGCTTCACGATTAGTGGCGTAGAAGCCCATGGGTCTCACTAGTAGAAAATAGAGCTTTGGTCCAGGCCTGGCTAGCCCATTAGTCCCGGTTCAGTAACGAACCGGGACCCATGGGGGCATACGTCCCGGTTCGTGCGCCCAGGGGGCCGGCCGGGCCTCGTGGGGCATTGGTTCCGATTCGTCTGGAGGCCCATTGGCCCCGGTTCATGTCTGGAACCGGGGCCAAAGGAGGTCCTTTAGTCCCGGTTCCAGCCACCAACCGGGACCAATGAGGTGCCTATATATACCCCCTTGCCCGCAAGCAGAGCACTCCACTGCTCTGTTTTTTCTGGCCGGCTAGGGGAGGGCTTTGTGGTGCTCTAGCTCATCTCCTATGCACATGAGGTGTTCGATGAAATGCCCGAGCCACACTATTTAAGCTTTCTTCTCTCCAAGCTCGACCTCCAAGCTCCATTTTCCTCAAGATTGCCTAGGTTTAGCGGTCCGTCACGTTCCGTCCCCGTCTTCACCACCGTCGATCGCCCGCGCTGATCTCGTCGCCGGCACCACCGTCGTGAGCCTCTTGTTCTTATCTTCTTTCTAAAACAAAAAAATTCTTACTTGTATGATTTAGATAGATACTTGTATAATTTTCTTACTTTTATTATTGTTTGTTATTATATAGTGCGATGGTTTTGGTATCCGCCCTCGTCGGCCCTCGTCCTGTCTATGATTCAGATGTGGTATATATTATATTTTATAACTATTTGTTTCATTTATTGTTTATGACAATTTTGCCGACCAACGTGACATAGATTTTTTTATCTAGGAGGTATGTGAACCGGAAATTCCAACCGACCCTGTTGTCGAGAGGTTAAATTTAGTTGAAGAAGAAAACAATTACTTGAAGGAAAAATTGAAAAAAATTGAGGAGGAGAAGATGATATTGGAGTTGCATGTTGCGGATGTCGTCGATAATCACAAGATCAAGATGGATGCAATGCGCTTCAAGATTAGAAAGTATAGAAAATATGCCATTCATACCGAGGCTTGGTATCATTATGCCGTTGGATCAATTGTTACCTTGGTTGCGATTATGATCGCATTTGTTGTTGCATTGAAATGTTTTACATAGTTTCAATGTATGGTTTAATTAGATGCTCTGGAGAAGCTATATGTTGTTCAATGAGAACTATGTATGTACTTTGGTTTTAATGTGATGATGAAGTTCTATTAATTTCGTCATTTATCTATTCATGATGTTCTATAATGGTTTTTGACACACTTAATTATATATAATGCACGCAGATGAACCGGTAATGGATGTACGGTGACAGACGCACCTCCGAGTACATTAAGGGCGTGCATAATTTTCTCGAAGTGGCTGAGGCAAACAAGCAGAATGGTTTTATGTGTTGTCCATGCCCTATATGTGGGAATACGAAGTCTTACTCTGACCGGAAAATTCTTCACACCCACCTGCTTTATAAGGGTTTTATGCCACACTATAATGTTTGGACCAGGCACGGAGAAAGAGGGGTTATGATGGAAGATAGCAAAGAAGAAGAGGATGATGACAGGTATGTGCCCCCTGAATACGGTGATGCTGCAACGGGGGAAGCTGAAGATCAAGAGGAACCAGACGATGTGCCCGATGATGATCTCCGCCGGGTCATTGTTGATGCAAAGAGACAGTGCGAAAGTGAAAAGGAGAAGCTGAAGTTGGATCGCATGTTAGAGGATCACAAAAAAGGGTTTCTCCTGCTGCCATTTCTCCGTCCACAAGCACCACTGCTGTCGTCGCACACCAGCAAAGCTCAAGCTAGTGGTGTCCTGCACTCAGGATATTGTAATTGGCTTAGACAAATCTGATGGCTAAGCTACAACCAAGTGTCCAATCAAAACGTTGGAAAAGCAGCAACTTTCTATGTAGAAAGGGAAAGGCTATATATAAAGATGAAACAAGAGGTAATTCAGTTGTGAGTTGATAATCTGTATTGCTGCATACATGTCGTTAATGAGTGCTCCACGGAAGAGATCTGGCTAATGGAGAAAAAGCAGCAGGAAGATCCTCTACCGAAGCATGCTAATCCTGTCCTTGATTTTCACATAAAGAAAAAGGCTGAAGCACTTGACATGTCAGTTGCTGTTCTTCACTTGGAAAAGCAAAGTTCGGACTGAATGTACTCTGTTTCTAGGCTGAATATACTAAGTTTTCAAACTGAATGTACTCTATTTTCAGATTAAAAGTGGTCTGATAATTCAGCATCATTGTTTTCAAAACTTGGCAAAGATCAAACATGACAGAAATATATGACATACACATCAGAGGATAGAGTAAATGGCATAAATGTCATGATCAGGACTTGGCAAAGATCAAACAGTTAACATGTCAAACACGACATATAAAGAGTAAATGCGATAAATGTCATGATCAGAACTTGGCATAGATTTCAAACCCTAGCTGGCTGGCCCCAAACACCTATGTCCACAACCCTAACCCCAGCACCAAACAGCCGCAATCTTCCCAAAAATCAAAATGTTACCAACGCTGTAACATTGGGAGTGATCGAGATTGGGTCCTAACCTGCTCGTTGTCGTGTGTATGCTTATCAGGCGGCGATCATCCCGTCGACCCGCTGCAGCGTCGTCATAGACAAAGAAGCCGAAGCGGTGCAATCTGGGTCGTGGTGGGGTTCAAGGGGTCATTTGCTCGGCAATAGCGACGCCCAGGCCACGGTGGCAAAACAACTTGCTAAAACCCACTCTAATCCGGTTTAGGGGGTCTTTTAAATGGTATTGGAAAGGTTAGGGGATTAAGAAACTTGGTTTTAGACTTCAGGGGGTGGAGTGGCTGGTTTGTGCAACCCCGGGGGGTTATGTGGACTTATTTTGAGACGAGCACAACGGCATCCACCGGAGGCGGTGAAGGCAGCGGTCGGCAGCAGCCCATGGGTGCACAGAGAACTGCACACATTTGCAGAGAACGATGACCCAGTAGCGGCGCATTATGAGCGATGCGATCATGGTGGTGCCAAGGGGTTATAAGGGAAGAGAGGAGTGAACAGATGTATGGGGAGTGGAGCCATGTGTTGGGTTCATGTGTTCCAACCGACTTGTATTTTCATGGGTTCCAACCAGCTCGTATTTTCTAGGTTTTCTTTCTGTAATTTTCTTTGCGCTGCTGTGTGGATGGATTGTGGTGTAGGAAAGGGGGGTGGAACCATCACGACGACCGCAGACTCCCCTCTAATAGTAGAGATTTGCCCACTTTTAGCACACGTCTTGAAAATCCAGCTCTAAGATACAACATTGCTGCACCAAATGGTGTTTCTATCCGATAATTTGCATAATCACTAATTTCACGATACATTATATGAACGTTCCAGCTTTTCAAACCATTCAGGCTTTTACCAGTTAAACCATATCATAATTTCATCAAGATTCTAGTCCATCTAATAATAAAATAAAAGCACCTAAGGAGCTATGTATACAGCAATGGCAGCAAATATAGTGATACAACATACTGAAAGGAAATGAGCACTACTACCCAGAAACTAACATAGCTGAAGTTGTAACTACTAAATACATATGGAATGGAAAGGGGAAGACACACAGTTCCAATCCTCTAGGACATACCAGTTTATTTGCTCCCCTTTCACTAGTGAGTTACCCTTACAAGACACACTGGATGTCATCCATGATGAACTTGTAGAATTTGGACCTATGGTTGACCATAACGAGTCCAGACTTCTTGTGGCGCACTACCTCCACACCAGACATGACAGCACCGGTGTCAGTCGGCTTGCCAGTGCGTTCGTCGAAACCAAACTCAAAGACCTTGGTAATGCAAAACTTCCCAGCTCCCAAGTACGCAAAGCTGCAGTCTAGCATCCTCCAGTCCTCAGGCAGATCAAGGTGTGGCCAACTGTACACCAAAGGCGGACCACTGTCCGAGCGTAGAGGGGAGATATCCATTGCACAAAAGTGGTGTTCATCATTGTCAATGCCAAACAAGAGGTTGTCGAGCTCTGGTACATGCACAGCACGACTGAAGAATGGCAGTATCCAGGAGCCGCCTTAAACCACTTGCGACTGGTCGTGTTGAAGCAGTAGTTTTGTTCTCCAGAGGAGACAACAAGAATCGAGTGGCCGTCAATGTCAAGCAGCGCATGGCAAATGACATTGTAATTGTCAACAGAGACGGGTGGTGGCGGTAGCCGGTGCCAATGCCAGCCTTTCAACCTCCCGCCATTGGATGGGTCGCTGTACATGAGTGCCTCGAAGTTGCAGGGATTGCAGCTGACACGGTACCTTCCCATGACGTAGAAGACATCGGCACACTCGGGGTTGGAGGCTTCGGCGTTAATGGTGGAGAAGCCGATGGGCCTGCTCCCCTTGGGACTGTTGAGGCATGGAATCGGCTGGAGGGAGCCGGCGTCCATGTCGTATAGGACGGTGTGCCCCTCGGCGTCCACGCAGAGGATCTTGTTGGCGCCGCCGCAGCCTCGTCCATGAAAGGGCAGGAAATCCATCCTTTTGTCGTCTGAGATGGAGCGTTCGAGTCTCAGCCTGGGCGGAGGAATTCGTGTGATGGTCTCCATCCTTGGTGGCACCACGCCTGGTGATGGCCACTCCATATTGAACTTGGATTTTGCCGCTGCCCGTGCTTCCGTCATGGATCGGTAGAAGAGTTGCTCTTCGGGCTTGATGCGACTCACCGTATACAAGCTCCCACCACGATACCTCTGCATCACAACGTTCATGAACTGCCGCGCCTTCATCGCTCACCACTCCTACCAAAAGAGATGAGTTCATGAACTGCCGCGCCTTCATCTACCAACAGCACTTCCACGAAAACAAACAAGATCGAGCAACGGGCAAGAGAAATAAGGAGCAATATTGATACCTGCGGCAGAGGGTTCCAAGTGTCTTCCCCTCCAATTCTACCGAATCGAAGGTGGCGGTCGCAGCGGGGACGGCGGCGGCGGCAGCTGGGATCGGATGGAACAAAGATCAGGTGACACTCTGCAACTTGCCCCCTTTATCTGACGTCCATTCAAGATCTAACGGAGGGAATCGGCGCAAGGGGAAGAAAGCCCACGCAGTCAGTTTTCAGCAGAGACGTCTGCACTTGCAGTTTTAAGCACGGGCAACAAAATCTATGCACTAAGCACTCTTCATATTTAGATTCTCAAAAATAAATTCGAAAAAAATAATAACTGAACCTATTATGCACGAACATACTCCCTCTGTCCCAAAATTAGTGTGTCAACATTGTACTAAGTCTAATACAAAATTGTACTAAGCTTGAGACACTTATTTTGAGACGGAGGAAGTATTAAAGAATAAAAAATTGAATAATTCAATTGCACTTGTCATTAAAATTCAGAAAGCATTTAGTGTAGAAGCTCGTAGCACTTGGCATAAAAATTCAGAATAGTGGGACAATTGTAGTTGCACTAACCATTAAAACGGCACTAATTATACAATTTGACGGCCTTAAAATCAGAGAGCTTGCTTCTGACTTTACAACGGAATCAAGCGGTGCGGTAGATAACCGGAAAGGAATCCACGAAAGTGTTGACTCTCCTTCTATCCCAACCAAGGTTTTGGCTACCGAGGGGCACTTTTTTCTCGTGGGTCACCGAGAAACTCGGTTACCACGGTTACCGCGAAATTCCGAGCAAATTTCGGACGATTTTTTTTGAATTTTTTTGAATCCAAACAAAATCCATTCAAAATTCATTCAAATTCAAAATTTCAGAATTTTTCGCTTGGGAAGTTGATTTCTCGTGGGGTACTGGGAAACGCGGTAACCGCCCGGTAACCGGTTTTCTCGGGCGGTACCCAAAACCATGATCCCAACAATGCCGGCCCTCCACAGACGGTTTTGCAGCCTTTAGTCTACTGCTCCCCAATGGCGGCCCCTCCTCCACGGCAGCACGACTCGCCTTCCCCTCCTATATGACGGGGCCTCGTCGGCCTCTTGACCCTCCTCTGCTGTGTTGCTCACCCTCAACCCTCTCCTCAGCGGGTGCAACGTGGGAGAGAACATGCTCGTTGAACCTGCTTGGAGCGTTGTCATGTGTTTATGTAAGAAATTTGTTGCTGAAAACTGCGAAGTGTGGGTTGTTACCCTTGGTCCGATCCTTTCCGTTCGATATATGATGGACGTTAGATAGAGAGAGCCAAGTTGCAGCGTGACTTGCTAGAGGCAAGTCTCCTGATGTCTTATCATTTCCTTCTCCTTTTTTTAGAATCACATGGTGACTTTATTGCTCTATAATAAGGGGTACAATAGACGGATCACATGGCTAAAGAAGCCAAGATAACGACCATGATCGAGGGAGAGAACACTCTTTACAAGATTATGCGCCTTGCAGTTCGACACTCGACCCTCGTGATAAACCTTACTAAAGTGAATGAACTTGCTCTTTCCTTGATCTCCACAAGCACTGAGTTAGCATCAGTTTTCTTTCTTCCTATGGAAGAAGAGGACCCTTTGGCTAGGGTTTACCGTGCCTCCCACCGGTGCCGCCGCCGATCTATCTCGTTTCCTGTGGTCTCGGGGCCATGGAGGCGTGGTGGATCCCGGCCCTTGCCGGCTGGAGGGCTCTGTTTTTTCATGCTCTTTTGAGTTTTGTTAGGGTTTGTGTCCAATTAAGAGAGGTGAGGCGCCAACAGCTCTCTAAAGATGGAATAAGGTTCTCCCCGCCTAGTCCCCACATCCCGGTGGTGTTTCTTGCATCGTTGGACGGCGTGTGGAGGTTTGTCTCCGGCAGATCTCGCGGGATTCGGTCAGCATTTGTCTTCGGTGGATCCACGTGGATCATGTCTTCATTCGTCTGTGTTCGAGTGCCTACAGATTGGATCCTTCCGGTGTACGCTTCTCTTCATCGGCGGCGGTTGCTATTCTGGTGCGCTGGTCCTGTGGGGCCTTAGCACGACGACTTCCCACTGTCTACTAGAACCAGGGTTGCCCGGCTCCGATGAAGGAGGGGCGATGACGGCGGCGCGTCTTCGTCTCACTCCAGTGCTAATATTGGTTGCTAGGTGGTCTATGAACCTAGATGCAAATTACTTCTAGTTTTCTTTGTACTACCTTGACAGCTGATGAATAGATCAGAAGTTATCCTTGCAAAAAAAAGGTACGCGCACCACACCTGCTCCCTTGATTGATCTTCTTTACTACGGTGGATGCATCACATGTGATAACAAGTTCCTGCAAGTTTAGATCCTTTGCATAAGGCGTCGCAACATGCTACACATTTTAGGGTGGCTGGAGCAGTGCAGTTGTCAAGAACTTGTGTTGATGACCCAAGGTATCACCCGCGTAGTCTCGACAAATGACGACAGCTTCCCCCTTGGGATGTTGTTCTTGTGAAGTTCAATACACAACTCTTTGTTCCGCTTTCTTCATGGCACCGATCTAAAGCAAGATGCAGTCACTAAGGGGCCAACACTAAGGATGGCCACCAAAGTTAATTAGTTGAGGCCCAAGGTCCCTGAATTCTGTGGCCTCACGAAGTCTATTGTGATGTCAACTCCTCATGATGATGTTGATGATGAAGGTTGTTGGAAATATGCCCTAGAGGCAATAATATTGTATTATTATGTTTCCTTGTTCATAATTAAGAGTTTATATTATATGCTATAACTGATATGATCCTGGAATGTGCGATTAAGTGGAAAACTCATATGCACGTGTGGAATGGTAAACGGTAAAATAAGATTCCTTGTCTCGCCTCTAAGACTAGCTCAAGTATTGTTGATGATCATGATTTCCGGATCTTAGGATATAGTTAAGTGTAACGATAGTCCTAAAACAACTTTGAGAATATGACGTTAGAAGAATGATCGTATTGAATTAACCCAAACTTGTTTGTTATACTTTGGGATACAATTGTCAGTAGTCAATTGTTATAACACGGAGTGCTAACGTGTGATTTAGTTCCTTAGACCATGAGAGTATCATAGTCACTTCTTACCGTACAATGGACTATGGGGTTGCTCAAACGTCATTTGTAACACGGTGATCATAACGATAACTTATAGGTTCATCAGAAAGTTTGACAAAGACTAGATAGCTCAAGAGTGGGACTTGCTCCTCCGATGATGGAGAGATATTCTTATGGTCTTCTCGGTGTGACAACATCCATCATCGTCTGGCCAGACACAAGTGACTAGGTCACGGGATGCCGGAACATGTCAATGAGGAAGAAGAACAGAACTGGTAATGAGGAGACCGGTATAGTGAGCATGTGTATGACTCGAGAGGATACCGATATATCTCACCTCGAGTTTTGCAAAGTTTCACGAAGGAAAGTAAATACCAAAGGTTCAATAGAATTTCATTCGTGTACTCATAGGGATCGATATGGACGTCCACGGTTCCACGGTCGGTCAACATAACGGTTTTGTTCATGTCTATGTTTTTATCAAACCTACAGGTCACAAGCTTAAGGTAATCACGATCTGCCGAGTGTTATTAGGACAGGAGCAATGTGGAAATACTAGTGAAATAGTTTCACTAATATTTGAAATAGTTTCGAGAGGAACTAGAAGAGTTTCGGGGTCACCGGAAGGGTTTCAGGATTTATCGGGCAATACCGGGTATTACCGATAAAAGTATATTGGTAGAAATGTTTCCAGAGATGTTAAATTAATAATAAAAAGCTCTAATAATAGTTAGGAGGCTTTTATATTTAATTTAATATCAACGGGCCTTAAAAGACCAAGTGGTGGAAAGCATATTGGGCCACTTGGGCCCAACAGGTGGAGGTGACCCCTTCCTCATTGTAGAAGGAAGGGGGCGTCGAATTGGAGGGGATTCCCCCTCCTTGGCCGGCCAAAGGTGGAGGGTTTCCTTCCCCTTGTGGTGCCCCTCTCCCCTCCCTCCAGCCTATATATACTTGAGGATTTTGGCCCTTTGGATACACAAGTTTTGGGGCCTACAATAGTTCTCTAGTCTACACTACAAAAAAAAAGACACATTCATGACATTTTGGCCCGAACGGAAAGTTTTTCTGTCATGCTTATGACACTTCTATGACGATAATTGTGACAAAACCATGTATCGTCATAGATGTGATGGGCTCCTACTTCTATGACAAAAAATCATGACAGAAAATGGGCTTTTCGTCCTGGGCGGGTCGGGGACGCACCTGCATGACATTCTTTGGGCCGTCCATGACATAAAAATCGTGATAGAAGTGAGGGCGAGGAAATTTTCATGGAGTTCCCGGTTACGGTGGGTTGGTCGGGGCCGAGCGATGCAGTGTGGTTTGCACTTTTCTCTCGTACGTGCGCGTGGTGCGAGCCGTGCCGCTATAACTGAACCCAAGCGAGAGGCGTTCACTTACTGAACCCGAGCGATCGCGTGCTGCTACGTACTGAAGCCGATCGATCGATCCCTTCGCTGCTAACTTAACCCGACCGACTCCTTCGCTGCTAACTGAACCCGATCGATCGCTGCTGCTGCTTACTGAAGCCGATCGAACCCCCGGGCGAGACGTAGCAGCTAGCCGGTTGGGTTGCCTCTGGATGAACAGTGCCTGTTGCTGCCGCGCGCGCGATACGTAGAACGAGTCGAGACTTGGTGAGTCGAGCCGGTTGGGTTGGCTATGGATGAACAGTTCCTGGTGGGGGTTGGATGAACAGGACCCCAGCCGTGTGTAGGCGGTTACCGCTGGATGAACAGGACCCCGTGGTAGTACGCGGTTGCCGCTGGATGAACAGGACCCCGTGGTAGTATGCGGTTGCGCTGGATGAACAAGACCCCGTGGAGGCTGGATGAACAGTAGCCCGTGGATGAACAGTGGTGGTGGAGGCTGGAGGAAGTCGACGGTGGATGAATAGTAGCCCGTGGAGTCCCGTTTTGCGGTACGCCACACACCCCTCCGATGAACAGGACCCCGTTTCGATCGTAGGTAGTTGAGAGAAGTCCGTTTCCTCCGTTTTGATGTACGCCAGACCCCTCCCAATGAACAGGACCCCGTTTCGACCATAGGCGGTTGGAGAGAAGTCTGTTTCTTCCGTTTTGTGGTACACTAGACCCCTCCCGATGAACAGGACCTCATTTCGACCGTAGGCGGTCGAAGAGAACTCCGTTTCCTCCGTTTTGCGGGACGCGAGACCCCGAGTCGATGAACAGGACCCAGTTTGGGCTACTCCGTCCAAGTTGGTTGGCTCCCGATGAACAGGACGCATTCCGACCTAGTCGCTTGCCTCCCGATGAACACGACGCGGTTTTCTCCATTCCAACCCAGCCGATTGGCTGCCAATGAACAGGACGGCATCGCTGTACGCGTTCAAGACCCCGCCGTATGTACGTACGTAGCTGTATTTACTTTCTTACAGCGTGGCTGTACATACGTTTACACGATTTATATAGGACTGCCTCAACTGCTATGTCACATGTGTCGCTCCTTGCTCGGCCATGGTTCATGCTTGCAGAGAGACCGATCGGCCAGTATGTACGTACACGTTTGCAACCAGAGAGATAACCCTACATACGGTTCGACCGGGTGGGTCCCAGCTATCAGGGAGGATAAGGAGGCACTTCCTTGCGTGCGAAGATATAGCTGATGGGTCCCAGCTGTCAGGGGGAGAAATCATTTTTTTTCTCGTAATAAGGACGCACTTCCTTGCGTGCGAAGATGTAGCTGGTGGGTCCCAGTTGTCAGGGGGAGAAAATATTATTTTTCAGGGTAAAAGGATGCAGTTGCATGCATGCGTCCATGGGCGTGGTGCGTCCCCACTGTCAGCCTCTCCACGTACAGTCATCTTCCGACGACTCTTGTTTGTTGACCACGTTGACCACACCGTGCCGAGCACACCAAGACCGGTGGACGACGCCGAGGCCCTAGACTGGAATGACCCGGAAATGGGGAAGACGCGGCAGTGGGGTCGTAGACAGAGAGGAGTGGAAAACTTGACTAGTTCGGGTGCGGGATGGGCCTACACTCGACAGAGAATAACATGAGGTGCGGAGGAGTGGAGGGATGGCCTGGCCGTCGGTGGGTAGCGTTTTGGCAGCGCTGGAGGAAGAAGACGAGATATTGAAGAAGAATGTCGGCCGTTGGATGTAAATCCAACGCCTTGCTTAGGCTTCTACCTTTGTATTTTTTTGCGAAAGTGCTTAGGCTTCGACATACTGGCCCGCATGTCAGTCAGTCCATTTGGTTTTTTTAGTCCATTTGGTGGGCTGGGTGAAACAATGATGTAGCGTCTATGCAGCCCGTTTATATATTATGTAGAATTTAAAGCACATTTGCATTTTTTTTCGAAATCCACGGATTTGCTGGGCTAGGTGAAAAATATCATGTTGGGCTGGACGGAGAAATGTTATAAAAATATAAACACATGATTGCACGTGTATTACTGATTGGTCAGTAAAATCTTTGCAAGCTTATGTACGCAATCCCCAGGAGTTAACTTGCCAAGTTATATATAAACAATTATTATTATTATTTTGTAAGAACTTTTGATTTACGAAATAAAATATCATTTTAATTTAATGAGTTAATAGGACGTGGGGTATTATTATTTTTTAGGCTATACCTGGGACAGTTGAGTTGGTTCTAGGGAAAAGTACTGGGAGAAAACTCAGATTACATCGTAAAAGAAAGTGGGAGAAAATTCAGATATAGGATTAATAAAAACGAAAAATAAAGGAAGTGGGAAGTTCTATACAATGGTTGGACGAACGAAAGGTTTAACGAAACCTTATGTTGTTTCTATTATATATATGTAATAAAATAAGATACAAATATAAATATAAGTATATATATACTATTATAGAATGAAAAACATAGGTTCAATTTTGCATTCTTATAGAAAAATAGAACTGAGCTATGCGTTGTCTTGAAAAAACAAACATAACTTGGGATGCTGATGTTATAGACAAGTTAGGCTGGGAGGCCTAGAGGCCGCTTGATACCTGCTGGACCCCCAAAAAAAAAGTTGAAACCTGCTGGATCAACTATGTCTGGATGTCGTGGGCTGCGCGTGTTAAACAAAAAAACCTAGGCCATGGACCTGGTGGGCCCATACTGTCAGCCTCTCGACGAACAGTCGTCTCTCGATTCCTCTCGTTTTGTTGACCATGTTGGGAACGACAGATGGCGGCGCCGCGGCGAGAGCTCCAAGGCGGAGGACGACGTCGAGACCTCAGACCAGAACGAACCGGAGTCGGGGAAGACGTTGTCGGAGGGAAGTACGAGGGTTGACTTGTTCGGGTGCAGGGTGGGCCGTGGAGCTGCCGCCACCGGAGAATGCGTGGGAGTAGAGAGACAGCCTGGCCAGCGCCATAGGCTAGGATGGGTCACCGAGGCGTGCATGGCAGCGCCGCCAGCCGCTGTAGGAAGAGGACGAAAGATTGAACAAAATAAAAAAATACAGATGGATAGGTGGTTGGTCCCAGATGTCTATGTACGAGACCTGCTAGGTCCACCTGAGAAGGGGAATATGTTGGGAGGAAGGAGATTCAAAGCACGGCAGCCCAGTGAACTAGTTACATACATAAGCAAATAGCCACTCAAAAAAAAGCAAACAAGTTAATGGGTTCTTAGACGAAATATTCGGACAAAACTGATAATTACGACACATAAGCTAATGCATGAAACGCTCAGATGATAAAGGTGCTTAAACAGATAAAGTACATCATCTAGACCTTCCTGGCACGTTTGATCATGACGCTGCGGCTGTCCGTGTACTCGTCGGTTACGGGAAGCAGACATGCCCTCATGTCCAAGATCCGCCTGTACATGTCGTAGTATGCGTATGCGTCCTTGGCCACGTAGGTTATGTAGGCTAGATTCAGAGGTACCTCCCATGTGTTCAGGTCCTTGGTATCGACGTCTTCTTTCATGTTGGCATAAGAGGGGTTGATGATGGTCGCGGCAAGGTCAACCACAGAGTCCTTCTCCTGCCCGTTGCCGATGATCTTGTATTGCTTCTGGATGTCAACAAGCTTGTTGCACCAGATGGACAAATCGCAAAGCACAGTCGCGTTCTTCCTGCTCTCCACCGTAGCAAAGGTGCAGTTGGTGGTGCCGATGAAACGGCCGAATGCTCCAGAACCTCTGATGGCCCTACAGCAGTGGTAGACGAGAACCTCGTCCCGCACGCATGATGTCGCTTGAACTATGTCGGTATTTCCCCAAAGAGAAAGGGATGATGCAGCACAGCTACGGTAGGAATTACCCTCAGTTATGAAACCAAGGTATCAATCCAGTAGGAGAACCAAACAAAACTATGTAAACGGTATGTGCACACAAAGAACAAATACTTGCAACCTGACGCGTAAGAGGGGTTGTCAATCCCTCCACGGTAAAAAGATAGATAACTTTGTGGTAGATTGGATAAATAGCTCTCGATAAAACACGAAATAAAATAAGTAACAAAAAAATGCAGCAAGGTATTTTTGGATTTTTGGAATAATAGATCTGGAATTAAAAGCGAATAAAAATTGATCTCAAAGCAAATATGATAAATAATAGACCCGGGGGCCGTAGATTTCATTACTGGCTTCTCTCGAGAAAATAGTATATGGTGGGTAGACAAATTACTATTGGGCAACTGATAGAAGATCGAATAATTATGACGATATCCAAGTCAATGATCAATATATAGGCATCACGTCCAAGATTAGCAGACCGACTCCTGCCTGCATCTACTACTATTACTCCACACATCGACCGCTATCCAGCATGCATCTAGTGTATTAAGTTCATGGAGAAACGGAGTAATGCAATAAGAATGATGACATGATGTAGACAAGATCTATTCATGTAGGAATAGCCCCCATCTTGTTATCCTTAATAGCAACGATACATGCGTGTCTTGCTGCCTCTTCTGTCACTGGGAAAGAACACCGCACGATCGAACCCATTACAAAGCACCTCTTCCCATGGCAAGAAAAATCGATCTAGTGGGCCTAACTAAACCAAAGATTCGAAGAAGAAATATGAGGCTATAAATAAACATGCATATAAGAGATCAAAGAAGACTCAAATAATAGTCATGGATATAGATATGATCATAAACTCAAAGTTCATTGGATCCCAACAAACACACCGCAAAAAAGAGTTACATCAAATAGATCTCCAAGAGACCATTGTATTGAGAATCAAAAGAGAGAGAGGAAACCATCTAGCTACTGCCTACGAACCCGTAGGTCTATGATGAACTACTCACGCATCATCAGAGAGGCACCAATGAGGATGATAAACCCCTTCGTGATGGTGTCTAGATGGGATCTCGTGGTTCTGGAACTTGCGGCAGCTGGAATTGTGTTTTTTTGACTCCCCTAGGGTTTCTGGAATATTTGGGTATTTATAGGGCGAAGAGGCGATGCGGGAGTCCACCGAGGTGGGCACAACCCACCAGGGCGCTCCTGGGCTCCTGGGTGCGCCCTGGGGGGTTGTGCTCCCCTCGGGCCTCCCCTCTGGTACTTCTTTGGCCCATCTTGTGTCTTCTGGTCCAAAAAAATTATTCAAAAAGTTTTGCTGTGTTTGGACTCTGTTTGGTACTGATATTCTGCGAAGTAAAAAATAAGCAAAAAAATAGCAACTGGCACTGGGCACTATGTCAATAGGTTAGTCCCAAAAAATGATATAAAGTTATTATAAAATGATTGTAAAACATCCAAGAATGATAATATAACATCATGGAACAAGGAAAAATTATAGATACGTTGGAGATGTATCAACGCATACCTAGGCGATGGTGATCCGCTGGTCCCTCTTAGGAAATGAATGGATGGGCACAAGGTCTAGTCCCGCGACCTTATGATTTCTCCTCCTGTAGGTTCTGCTTGAACTTGGCGAGGCAGAGCTTCATCGAGTCCAGATCGTTGGTGTACATCACATTCAACTTGGTGCTGTGATGACCCACAAGTATAGGGGATCAATTTTAGCTCTTTTCGATAAGTAAGAGTGTCGAACCCAACGAGGAGTAGAAGGAAATGACAAGTGATTTTCAGCAAGGTAATGTCTGCAAGTGCTGAAATTGTAAGTAATAGAGTAGTTTGATAGTAAGATAATTTGTAACGAGCAAGTAACGATAGTAGTAACAAAAGTGCAGCAAGGTAGCCCAATCCTTTTGAGGCAAAGGACAGGCCAAAACGGTCTCTTATAATAAGCAAAGCGTTCTTGAGGGTACACGGGAATTTCATCTAGTCACTTTCACCATGTTGATTCGATTTGTGTTCGCTACTTTGATAATTTGATATGTGGGTGGACCGGTGCTTAGGTGTTGTTCTTACTTGAACAAGCCTCCTACTTATGATTAACCCTCTCGCAAGCATCCGCAACTACGAGAAAAGTATTAAGAATAAATTCTAACCATAGCATTAAACTTTTGGATCCAATCGGTCCCTTACGGAATAGCGCATAAACTGGGGTTTAAGCTTCTGTCACTCTCGCAACCCATCATCTACTTACTACTCCACAATGCATTCCCTTAGGCCCAAATATGGTGAAGTGTCATATAGTCGACGTTCACATGACACCACTAAGGGAATCACAACATACATACTATCAAAATATCGAACACATATCAAGTTCACATGATTACTTGCAACATGATTTCTCCCGTGACCTCAAGAACAAAAGTAAGTACTCACAAATGATAATCATGCTCAAGATCAGAGGGGTATTAAATAGCATATTGGATCTGAACATATAATCTTCCACCAAATAAACCATATGGTAATCAACTACAAGATGTAATCAACACTACTAGTCACCCACAAACACCAATCTATAGTTCCGGTAACAAGATTGAACACAAGAGATGAACTAGGGTTTGAGATGAGATGGTGCTGTTGAAGATGTTGATGGAGATTGCCCTCCCCAAGATGGGAAGTTGTTGGTGATGATGATGACGATGATTTCCCCCTCCGGGAGGGAAGTTCCCCCGACGGAATCGCTCCGCCGAAGGGCAAAAGTGCTCCTGCCCAAGTTCCGCCTCGAGACGGCGGCGCTCCGTCCCGAAAGTCTTCTCTTTATTTTTTCTAGGTCAAAATGACTTATATACCAGAAGATGGGCATCGGAGGTGGGCCTGGGTGAGCACAACCCACCAGGGCGCGTCTGGGCTCCCTGGCGCGCCCAAGTGGGTTGTGCCCACCTGGTGGACTCCCCTGGTACTTATTTGCTCCAATATTCTTCAAATTTTCCATAAAAAATCTCCGTAAAGTTTCAGCTTGTTTGGAGTTGTGTAGAATAGGTGGCCTGATGTAGCTTTTCTAGGTCCAGATTTCCAGCTGCCGGAATTCTCCCTCTTTGTGTGTACCTTGCATATTATGAGAGAAAAGGCATTAGAATTACTCCAAAAAGAAATATTATGCATAAAAACATCATAAATAACAGTATGAAAACCTGATGCAAAATGGACGTATCAACTCCCCCAAGCTTAGACCTTGCTTGTCCTCAAGCGAAAACCGAAATCGAAAAACATGTCCACATGCTTAGAGAGAGAGGTGTCGATAAAAACAAAATACGGACATAGAAGCATCATGTAGATTATTATAACAGCAACAAATTTAAACATAAGACTTTTACCATAGAACTTTTATCATAAACTTCTCATGAATAAGTGGCAGTTCATCACACAATTGAAGTATAAAGCATAAACTCTATTAGAAACCAACAAACTATGTTCTCAGTCAACTTTGCAACTACAATTCATCATCTTTTCAGGAAGGGTCACGTATCGGCGCCTTTAGGCAAGTCCACATACACAACCATCATATAGTCTTCTATGATTGCTAGCACTCACCACATACACATGAGCAAAACGTTTCAGCCAGACACATAGAAAGATAGGGGCTTATAGTTTTGCCTCCCAACATATTCACCTCAAGGGCGATGTCAACAATAATAACGTATGCCACCCATATTCAACTGGACATATGTGCCTAGATCTTTCCTCACCACATGATGCTTGCCAAAGGATAAAAATAAAAGAAAAAGAGAGAAGAACTTTGACTCTTTGCATAAAAGTAAAAGATAGGCCCTTCGCAGAGGGAAGCAGAGGTTGCCATGCGCTTATTTTTTTGTATGCTCAACCCCTTAGTGCAAAAGAATGTCACGTTGTATTGCCCCTTGTGATGGCAACCTTTATTATGCAGTCTGTCGCTTTTATTCTTCACCATCACAAGTTCGTACAACGCTCAATTTTCCTTTACACTAAATGATCTCACACTTTTAGAAGCAATTTTTATTGCCTTATTGCACCGATGACAACTTACTTGAGGGATCTTGTTCAATCCCTAGGTAGGTATGGTGGACACTTGAAAATAAGATTTGGGTTTAAGGGTTTTTGGATGCACAAGTAGTATCTCTACTTAGTGCGGAATTTTTGGCTAGCAAAGATAGGGGGCAAGCACCACATGTTGAAGGATCTATGACAATATAACTTCTATGTGAATATGAACAAGCATAAATCATTACGTTGTCTTCCTTGTCCAACGTCAACAATTTTGGCATATAATAATTTGATGGGGGCTCACAATCACAAAAGATTTCTAGGATAGTATGTTTATATGTGAATCTTTTCTTCCCTTATTATTTCTTTCATGAGTCGCATCATTGACCAACGCTATGTTTGTCAATCTCTAATAAAATTTTCTACTGATACTTTTCCTTATGTGGTGCCATCACCTACCATAAGTTTAGCATATGATCTTTTTCTTTTATTTCCTTTCCCCCCTTTTTTTATTGCAACATGAAAGTAAGAAAGCAAAAACTCAAACTAAACTTTATTATATATCTTGCACACGATTACAAGGATAGACCACTAAACAAGCTCTCGAAAAGAAAGGATCGAACTAAACTTTTATTCATCTAAAGCAAAAGATCAAACTAGAATAAGTAAAGGCAAAAAGATAGTGGGGATGATACGATACCGGGGCACCTCCCCCAAGCTTGGCGGAAGCCAAGGGGAGTGCCCATACCTGAAACTCAATTTTCCTTTGGTGATGAAGAATAAGGAGGTGGTGATGAAGAGATCCTGTCCTTCAAGATCAAGAGATTCTCCAATCTTCGGATGGCGCTTCGGAGGTAGATGATATGCTCTTGATGCAGAATATTTTCACGAGTGAGATATTTATTCTGCACATGAACCATTTCAATGATCCGAAAGGCCTCAATCTCAGTAGGGGTAAGATGAGCATAATAAGGTTTAAGGATATCTTCTTCTTCTTCCTCCTCGGCCGAAAGTGCTTGCTTGATCCCCGGGGCTTGATCTACGGTAACCTCCTTATTATTGTCTCCCTTGACAGCTTCTGCTGGCTCTTCCCTCTTCAGCTCGATCTGCATCAACCAAGCATCTTCTTCCATGTTGTTGGAGGAAGAGGAAGACATGATGCTTGGCTTGATAGATCTGACCGAAAACAGCAAGAAAAGAGAACAGAAGATTTCTCCGTGATACGGTGGTCAATAGGTTCGGGGAGTATATAAAGATTTTTTATCTTGGGAAACAAGCAAACGGAAGAAAAACGGAGTCCGGAAGGTGTCCCAGGTGGGCACAACCCACCTGGGCGCGCCTGGCAAGCCAGCCGCGCCCTGGTGTCTTGTGCCCACCAGGTTACGCTTCCTGGAAGTTTCTTATTTTCCTAAATTTCTAAATATTCCAAAACTGCAAAAAATATTTTTGCGGATTTTTCAGAGTCCGTTTACTTACCGTATCACGTACCTCCTTATTTTCACGATTCTGGAGTGTTCCGGAAGGACTCTATTATGTGTTCTTCCGGTGTCAAAGTTTGGATAATATTACTTTCAACATTAATGGGCGTACCTGAGATATAATGTTTTATTTGTTGCCCATTAACAACCTTCGGGTTAGTACCTTCGGCATTATTTATTTTGATAGCTCCAGACCGATAAACCTCCTCGATAACATACGGTCCTTCCCATTTGGAGAGGAGTTTTCCTGCAAAGAATCTGAAATGAGAGTTGTACAAAAGAACATATTCTCCAACTTTGAACTCACGCTTTTGGATTCTTTTATCATGCCATCTTTTAACTTTTTCTTTAAATAATTTGGCATTTTCATAAGCTTGGGTTCTCCATTCATCTAGTGAGCTAATATCAAATAACCTCTTTTCACTGGCAAGTTTGAAATCGTAGTTGAGTTCTTTAACTGCCCAATATGCTTTATGTTCTAGCTCAAGAGGCAAATGACAAGCTTTTCCATAAACCATTTTATAAGGAGACATACCCATAGGATTTTTATATGTTGTTCTATAAGGCCAAAGTGCATCATCTAATTTCTTAGACCAATTCTTCCGGGACCTATTGACAGTCTTTTGCAAAATTAATTTTATTTCTCTATTGCTAAGTTCAACTTGACCACTAGACTGAGGATGATAGGGTGATGCAATTCTATGGTTAACATCATACTTGGCAAGCATTTTATGGAAAGCACCATGAATAAAGTGTGAACCACCATCAGTCATTAAATATCTAGGGACTCCAAACCTTGGGAAAATAACTTCCTTAAGCATTTTAATAGAGGTGTTGTGATCAGCACTACTGGTTGGAATAGCTTCTACCCATTTAGTAACATAATCAAAAGCAACCAAAATATGTGTATACCCATTAGAGGAAGGAAAAGGTCCCATGTAATCAAATCCCCAAACATCAAATGGTTCAACAGCAAGTGAATAATTCATAGGCATTTCTTGATGCTTACCGATATTACCTATTCTTTCACATTCATCACAAGATAAGACAAACTTTCGGGCATCCTTGAAGAGAGTAGGCCAATAAAATCTAGATTGCAATACCTTGTGAGCAGTTCTGTCTCCAGCATGATGCCCTCCATAAGGTTCGGAGTGACATTTCCATAGGATATGTCCCTGTTCTTGCTCAGGTACACAGCGTCTAATAATACCATCTACTCCTTCTTTATCAAGATGTGGGTCATCCCAAAAGTAATGTATTAAGTCATAGAAGAATTTTTTCTTTTGTTGGTAGGTAAAGCTAGGTGGTAAATATTTAGCAACAATATAATTAGCATTGTCAGCATACTAAGGAGTGTTATTAGAAACATTTATTGCAGCTAACTGCTCATCAGGAAAACTATCATCAATAGGTAGTGGGTCATCAAGCACATTTTCAAGCCTAGACAAGTTATCAGCTACGGGGTTCTCATCTCCTTTCCTATCAGTGATATGTAAATCAAATTCTTGTAGCAAGAGAACCCATCGAATAAGTCTAGGTTTAGCATATTTCTTTTCCATAAGATATTTAATAGCACCATGATCGGTGTGAACAATTACTTTTGAATCAACAATATAAGATCTAAATTTATCACAAGCAAACACCACTGCTAGAAATTCCTTTTCAGTAGTAGCATAATTCCGTTGTGCACTGTCTAGAGTTTTACTAGCATAATGAATAACATTCAGTTTCTTATCAACTCTTTGTCCTAGAACAGCACCAACAGCATAATCACTAGCATCACACATAATTTCAAAAGGCAAGTTCCAATCAGGTGGTTGAATAATAGGTGCAGAAATTAAGGCTTTCTTGAGTGTTTCGAAGGCTTCTAAACAATCATCATCAAAAACAAAAGGAGTATCCTTTTGCAAGAGATTTGTAAGAGGCGTAGAAATTTTAGAAAAGTCTTTGATAAATCTCCTATAGAAACCAGCATGACCTAGGAAACTACGAATACCTTTGATGTCTTTAGGACATGGCATTTTCTCAATTGCATCAACCTTAGCTTTGTCCACTACAATACCTCTTTCAGAAATTTTATGGCCCAAAACAATACCTTCATTAACCATAAAGTGGCACTTCTCCCAATTCAAGACAAGATTTGTTTGCTCGCATCTCTGCAAAACTCGATCAAGATTGCTTAAACAATCATCAAAAGACTTCCCATAAACAGAGAATTCATCCATGAAAACCTCAACAATCTTTTCACAAAAGTCAGAGAATATAGCAGTCATACATCTTTGAAAGTTAGCAGGTGCATTGCATAAACTAAAAGGCATACATCTATAAGCATAAGTTCCAAAGGGACAAGTGAAAGTGGTCTTTTCTTGATCAGGTTGAGAAACAGGTATTTGTGAAAAACCAGAATATCCATCAAGGAAGCAAAAGTGTGTGTGCTTAGATAATCTTTCTAGCATTTGATCAATAAAAGGCAGAGGGTAATGATCTTTTCTAGTTGCTTTATTTAATTTTCTAAAATCAATTACCATTCTATAGCCCGTAACAATTCTTTGTGGAATAAGTTCATTCTTATCATTAGAAACAACAGTAATACCTCATTTCTTAGGAACACAATGAACAGGACTTACCCATCTACTATCAGCTATAGGATAGATTATACCTGCTTCCAAAAGTTTTAAGATTTCCGTTCTTACCACTTCCTTCATTTTCGGATTTAACTGACGTTGGTGATCAACAACGGGTTTAGCATCAGGTTCCATATTAATCTTGTGCTGACATAGAGTGGGACTAATTCCCTTTAAATCATCAAGAGTATACCCAATAGCAGCTCGGTGCTTCCTTAGAACTTTCAATAATCTTTCTTCTTCATGTTCTGAAAGGTTAGCACTAATAATAACAGGATATATCTTCTTTTCATCAAGATAAGCATATTTCAAAGTGTCTGGCAATTTTTTTAATTCAAACACAGGATCACCATTAGGTGGAGGAGGACCTCCTAGAGTTTCAATAGGCAAATTGTGTTTAAGCAGAGGACGTTGTTCAAAGAAAATCTTATCTATTTCATTTCTCTCATGCATATGTAAATCATTTTCATGGTCTAGCAAATATTGTTCTAAAGGATCAGTAGGAGGCACAGCAATAGAAGCAAGACCAACTATTTCATCCTTACTAGGCAATTCTTTTTCATGAAGCTTTCTACTAAACTTGGAAAAATTAAACTCATGAGACTCATCACCAAAGCTAACACCGACAGTTTGTTTTTCACAATCTTTTTTAGCGTTAACGGTGTTCAAGAAAGGTCTACCAAAGATAATGGGACAAAAGTCATCTTGTGGGGAACCAAGAACAAGGAAATCAGTAGGTTATTTTATTTTCCCACACAAGACTTCAACATCTCTAACAATCCCAATTGGTGATATAGTGTCTCTATTAGCAAGTTTAATAGTAACATCTATGTCTTCTATTTCTACGGGTGCTATGTCATTCATAATTTCTTGATATAAGGAATAAGGAATAGAACTCACACTAGCACCTATGTCACATAGACCATGATAACAGTGATCTCCTATTTTAACTGAGACAACAGGCATGCCAACAACAGGTCTATGATTATCCTTTTTATCAGGTTTGGCAATTATAGCAGCTTCTTCACAGAAGTAAATAACATGCCCATCTATGTTTTCTTCCAGGAGATCCTTAATCATAGCAACACTAGGTTCTACTTTAATTTGTTCATCAGGTTTAGATGTTCTAATATAACTTTTGTTAACCACAGTTGAAACTTTAGCATGTTCCTTTATCTTAACAGGGAAAGGTGGTTTCTCAATATAAGCAGTAGGAACAATTGGATCAACATTATAAATTATGGTTTTCTCTTTAATTGGTACTGGTTCTTTAACTTCTTCTTTAATAGGTGGGTGATATTTGAACCACTTCTCCTTAGGGAGATCAACATGACTAACAAATGATTCACAAAAGGAGGCTACTATCTCAGAGTCAAGTCCATATTTAGTGCTAAACTTTTGAAAAGCATCGGTATTCATAAAAGATTTAACGCAATCATACTTAAGCTTAATACCTGACTCTTTACCTTCGTCGAGTTCCCAATCTTCAGAGTTGCGTTTAATTCTTTCCAAAAGATCCCACCGGAATTCAATAGTCTTCTTCATAAAAGAACCAGTACAAGAAGTATCAAGCATGGATTGATCATCACGAGAAAGCCGAGCATAAAAGTTCTGGATAATAATTTCTTTTGAGAGCACATGGTTGGGGCATGAATATAAAATTGACTTAAGCCTCCCCCAAGCTAGAGCGATACTTTCTCCTTCACGAGGCCAAAAATTATATATATAATTCCGATCACGATGAACTAGATGCATAGGATAATTTTTTTGGTGGAACTCCAATTTCAATCGATTCCAATTCCAAGATCCAATATCATCGCATAGCCTATACCATGCCAATGCTTTTCCCTTCAAAGATAAAGGGAAAACCTCTTTCATAACTTCATCTCTGGGTAAACCTGCAAGCTTAAACAATCCACAAATTTGTTCCACATATATCAAGTGCATATCGGGATGTTCAGTTCCATCTCCTGCAAAAGGATTAGCTAGCAGTTTTTCTATCATACCCGAAGGAATTTCATATTCAATATTTTTAGTAGGTGTAGTAGTTTGAGGGGTAGCTAATTGTGGTTCCGGTCGAGGTGAAGATACCCCGAACAAACCCCTCAAAGGATTGTTTTCCATAGTAACAAGTGACAATAAATTTCAGCACACTATATAAATGTTTCATTACCAAATTCCACTTACCAAAGGCGCTTCACTCCCCGGCAACGGCGCCAGAAAATAGCCTTGATGACCCACAAGTATAGGGGATCAATTGTAGCTCTTTTCGATAAGTAAGAGTGTCGAACCTAACGAGGAGCAGAAGGAAATGACAAGTGGTTTTCAGCAAGGTAATGTCTGCAAGTGCTGAAATTGTAAGTAACAAAGTAGTTTGATAGCAAGATAATTTGTAACGAGCAAGTAACGATAGTAGTAACAAAAGTGCAGCAAGGTAGCCCAATCCTTCTGAGGCAAAGGACAGGCCAAAACGGTCTCTTATAATAAGCAAAGCGTTCTTGAGGGTACACGGGAATTTCATCTAGTCACTTTCACCATGTTGATTCGATTTGTGTTCGCTACTTTGATAATTTGGTATGTCGGTGGACCAGTGCTTAGGTGCTATTCTTACTTGAACAAGCCTCCTACTTATGATTAACCCTCTCACAAGCATCCGCAACTATTAGAAAAGTATTAAGAATAAATTCTAACCATAGCATTAAACTTTTGGATCCAATCGGTCCCTTACGGAATAGCGCATAAACTGGGGTTTAAGCTTCTGTCACTCTCGCAACCCATCATCTACTTACTACTCCAAAATGCATTCCCTTAGGCCCAAATATGGTGAAGTGTCATGTAGTCGATGTTCACATGACACCACTAAGGGAATCACAACATACATACTATCAAAATATCGAACACATATAAAGTTCACATGATTACTTGCAACATGATTTCTCCCGTGACCTCAAGAACAAAAGTAACTACTCACAAATGATAATCATGCTCAAGATCAGAGGGGTATTAAATAGCATATTGGATCTGAACATATAATCTTCCACCAAATAAACCATATAGTAATCAACTACAAGATGTAATCAACACTACTAGTCACCCACAAGCACTAATCTATAGTCCCGGTAACAAGATTGAACACAAGAGATGAACTAGGGTTTGAGATGAGATGGTGCTGTTGAAGATGTTGATGGAGATTGCCCTCCCCAAGATGGGAGAGTTGTTGGTGATGATGATGACGATGATTTCCCCCTCCGGGGGGGGGGGGGGGGAAGTTCCCTTGGTGGAATCGCTCCGCCGGAGGGCAAAAGTGCTCCCAAAAGTACTCTCTTTATTTTTTTCTAGGTCAAAATGACTTATATACCAGAAGATGGGCACCGGAGGTGGGCCTGGGTGAGCACAACCCACCAGGGCGCGCCTGGGCTCCCTGGCGCGCCCAGGTGGGTTGTGCCCACCTGGTGGGCCCCCTCTGGTACTTATTTGCTCCAATATTCTTCAAATATTCCATAAAAAATCTCCGTAAAGTTTCAGCTTGTTTGGAGTTGTGCAGAATAGGTGGCCTGATGTAGCTTTTCCAGGTCCAGATTTCCAGCTGCCGGAATTCCCCCTCTTTGTGTGTACCTTGCATATTATGAGAGAAAAAGCATTAGAATTACTCCAAAAAGCATTATTATGCATAAAAACATCATAAATAACAGTATGAAAACATGATGCAAAATAGACGTATCATGCTGCCATGGGTCTGAACGACGAACTCAAAGGTGAACTCCTTGCTAAAGTCCATATCCAGCAGGCTCACCCCTCGGATAGCCATTGGAGTATCTTCTCACGCAGAGTTGATGTGGCGGTTCTCGTTTTGAGGGGATTGGGGGCAGGGGGAGATGAAGACGATCGGTGTGTGCTGGGGTACTGGGGGGGGGGCACTGCGGCAGCAGTAGTTCCTTTTTCCAGCTGCAAGTGAACGAGTGGGTAGGCGGCGGTTGTAATTCATTTTCAGCTTTTGGGGAACTGCATTCAACAGTAAACTGAGTGTATAGGCGATAGCAGTTACTACCCCTCCCTCTCCCACTGCACGCCCGGCAGAACATGCGCCCTCGACGCATTCAAACGCCTCCATTAAACCCGCATGGAAACCAACAAACCTATTCCGTCCACACGTCCGTTCACGAGCGGGTCTGTATTGGTACTGTAATAGCAAGTGTTAGTGGTCACTTTACTTAAATTTTATTAGCTTTAATTAAAATTTATTCGTAAAACAAGCAAAGCATTGGCTCGTTCTATCAGTGCCACAGGATCAACATGCACAACAATTAGAATTATTATTCTCAAGATGCACACAATCAGCTCATTTGCCGTAATTTCACATAGACAATACTACCAAGTTTGAACAACTTGTTATGGTTGCTGTCCTCTACATCATCATGCCGTGTTTCCCATCTTGCAAGATTCAGAACCAACCAATAAGATTCAAATAATAAGTACAACAAAGATGCCTACACATCTCAATGATTCCCAGCTTGCAAGATTCAGAACCAACCCATTAGAGCCTTTGGATAAAGTGAATCTCGGGATTAAATCCATCTTGGCTAGCCGTGTCATACAACCCAAGAACTTGGTGAATGCTTTTGACCATCACAACATCTGTAGTTAAGTACTCATGTTTGCACAGACAAGAAAGATCATGATTACTATAATAGTGGCACTAGTTGAAGCAACTTTATTTCGAAAACGAGAAAAGATTGCGATAGAATAGCTTTATTTAAGAAATACAACGTTAGCACAGTATGACAAAGCACAATCATGTTGATAAAGGACAATACTGACCTGTGTGAGATGACTTTGGGAGATCAAGTTATTCTTCATGTTCCCGTATCTTGCCATGAAGGTGATTCGTTGACATCCATTAACACCCCAGTGTGGCAGTAGAAAGAGGAGCGTCGACTCATTTCAATCACTTTTTTTGTGCAGTTCAACTAAAATTATGGCGCCCGCCAGTTAGAGAGGGGGCCTGCGCCACCTCAACGGTAGGCGTGATGGACTCAACTAGTTCAGTGCAGCTATGTGATTGATGTAGTGCACATGGACTTGATTCTACAGGATAGGCCTTCTGCAAGTTATCTACATTGGAGTTGAAATGGTAGCTAAGATAGTAGCTCTATTTTAAATGTATTATTACTTCATTTTATCAGTGGCAGTAGTGGTGCTAAAAGATTGCCTCAAATTATTAATGGCATTAAATTAAGATGCAAAAACAATATCATTATTGCTTTCTCATAGCAGTGCCAAAACAGTAGCACAAGATCACTAGCTGGATGCAGAGTCAAAATCAACCAAAAAGGAACATACCCGGTCATGGGAACCATAACTGAGGGAGGGGACCTACGCCGCCACGACTCGATGTGGTGAACCTGTAGTTCACCTGAAATGAAGCAAATATTGCATCAGGCAGCTAGCAAGAAGTACTTGCTCTCATGAGCTCGCAGTTTCTTCTTTAGAAGTTGCACTAAAATTGAGCAACATTAAGGTTGCTGTCCTGGTCATGCAACATGCAACTATAATTTGCTTATCCTTTTCTGCAGCTCCACTAAAATAAAGTGCCATTGTGGTGACAGTGACGGCTCATCTTGCAAAGGCTAATAAAATATTGCACGAGATTACCAGCAGAGTTTGACGAAGATGTTGGAAACTCCAATCACCATTTTGTGCAGTTCCACCAAAATTGAGAGACGTTGCCCACGTGACATTTTAGTTGAATTGCACAAGACACTCATTCCAAAAAAAAGTATTTTGTGCAGTTCACCAAAAGGTCACAATGGCAACGAGGTGAAATGGATATCCCTATTCGCAAAAAAGATAGAAAGGAAACAGTTACTGGTCAATAACAAGATACGAAAAATACACAAAATGAAAAGAAGCATCTTGATTATGTTCATGGCAATCACGCAAGGACAGTAGAAATTTTAAAACGGCAGCATTGCTTCATGTTACCGGAAGCATTACGATCAATAATGACATTCGTGAAATATGGGATTATTTTAATGGTGGTATTGCTTGTTTACCAGATACAGTAGATCAACAGCAGCTAAAGAGTTGGTTTAAGGGGATGGGACAGTGGGGACACCAGGACACCAACAGCGTAAAGAAGCAACTTACTTATCATACTGGGAAAAATAGCAGGAGTACCATTTGTAACATAGTTTAATTGCATCATATTACTGGAGGCATTAGATTAACAATAACATTTGTTAGACATGTCCTTACGGTAACAGTGTGATTGCTTCATTTTACATGCACCCTTACATTAACAACAGCAAAAAGTTGGTACAAGGACATGCGACAATGGGCACATCAGCACAATGTACCTACAAGGAGGCATAAAGTGGTGATGCCGAGTTTGTTCATACTCTGTGAGGGCAGCAAATCTAATCCTGGAGACCTTTTACTATGTGAGGTCAGCCAATCTAATCCTGGACATACTCGGTTGACTTGTCCACCAGCCGCCACTTTCTATCCTTTTTTCAACCAATAATAGATTTATTCCTTATCCAGTTTGTACTGCCTTTTCCCTTTATTTCCCTTTTCAACCAAGAGACCGGTTGGGTATCCAGTCTCTACTACTTTCCCCCTGTTATTTCCTCTTTGAATCAAGTCCTAGATTCATGCTACAACTTTCCCCCTTTCTTCGCGGTTTGAACCAAATCCTAGATTCGACTGCATGAAGTAGCTTTACCTCTAATAATACTGAAAATTTAGGTGGCTTTGGAAGAGCTGATGAAAGTAGAAAAAGATCCACCTGCAGCCTCGTGGGGTGCTGGGGCAGTAGAGCAAGGCCACTTTCGAAGGAACTTATACCTGAGGGTCGTCGGGATGTGGCTAGGAGTGCGCCGGAAGGTTGGATCTGCCCACAATACGGCAGGGAGGAAGAAGGGGTCCGAGGACCTCCTGAGCCAGCGCTGTGTCAGAGAGAACGTCACGGGCAGAGGATCGGGACCCGCCGGCAGCTGTGGGTTTCCTCCCTTGCTGCTGATGACCGCATGAACGATGTACCTAGTCCCCTACACACCCCAGCCGAAGGGATCCGGCCGGATCTGTGACCAGCAGTGAGCAGAGAGAGAGTCGCTACCGCTATCATGTTTAGATTTGCAGAGGATGAGAGAATGAAGAGAGCAACTCTAGTAAATCAAGCGCTCAGGCTCCTGCCTATATATATATTTAGTGGAGTGATTATCTTTTTCTCTTCGCAACAAGCATTTCAATTGGTGTACGTGGCATTAAAGAAAAGAAACTCTCTATTGAACGTGACTAACTGCACGTCGCACTTTGTATTGTACTATACTACTCCTACTTACTACTACTAGTAGTATCGTGCACTTGTGCTCCCTGACCCTCCATTCATTGAGCAACTCCACGGGTGAATAAACATATAAGGCTCATTCGGTTTGGAGGATTTCATAACGTAGGAATTAGGACTAGTATAGGAATTTTATAGGATGGCACTTGCCATCCTAAGGAATTGACTCGCCTCTTTCCTACGCGCAAAATGAGCTTTGAGGCCTCCTTTGGTTCATAGGAATATTGTAGGAATTGCAAAGGATAGGAACTTTGTAGGAAAAATTCCTCTAGAGCCCTTTGGTCTGTAGGAATGGAATCCTATTCCTATGTAGGATAGGAATCAATCCATCACATTTCAAAGGAAAAAAAAATTGGCCTGGACTCAATGGAAAAATTCCTATCCTATGCATCAAATGACATCTCTTTATCTATAGGATTTGAGATGCATGTCATCTCACTTCCTATGATTTTCCTATTCCTATGGAAAACATTTCCTCCGGGATCCTTGTTCCTATGTTTTTCCTATGGAAATCCTCCAAACCGAATAGGCCCATAGTACTAGTACTATTTATATAGAACGAACAAGCTTGAACTATTTTGGCTTTGAGATATCGATGGTACAGTTTTACCACATTGCATCAATGGACTCAGTATTTTGAAGTAACCTATACATATAAACACATGCATGGTTTACATTCTGAATCACTAGCTAGAGCTTGAACTATATTTGTTTACATGTACCACCTTTTTATTTTGGTTTTCTGCTCCATGGTGCAATTCATCGATACAAAATTATATTAGGAGTATTTAAAAGTTGAGGGCGGGGCTTTTCCCGGGCAGTACGCGCGGCAGTTTTCACGTAGCCGGTTTGATGAAGAGCCGAGGAGGGTGAGGGAGTAGCGGATTAAACTTACTTCTGGAAAGGCAGGGATGTGTGATTTGACGGCTCGTTACTGCTGGAAAGATGGGGTCTTGTGATATGACTGCTCATTATAGTCATTATTACTGCGGCGCTACGACCTGGGTGATGCCCTTCCCCACTCTAATCTTGTGCATGACACGTCAAGCCGGGTGCTGGCTCTCCCACATGTCGGCGACGTAAGAAGGAGCAAAGAATCATGCGGTATATATAGGCCATGTTTGGATCCATGGGTTAGAGTTAGTTTGAGCTAGTTTGGGCTCAAATAGCCCTAAAGTATCCAAACATGAGGGCTAGTTTGAGCAAGTTGCATTTAGCCCACCAATAAAAACTATCCCACCCAAGAGGTGCTAATTGGAGCTAGTTCTCCTAATGCATTTATTGTCAATCTAACCCTGTCATCCAAACACCACTTTGGTTAGAGTTAGTTTAGGGTTAGTCATGAGCTAGAAACTAACTCTAACCTCTAGCTAAGTTAGAGTATGGTTTATTGGTCCCCATTGTATTTCGTGTCAAATTTTGACTATAGATTGAACCAACAAAATGTTCATGCATGTTACAAAAAATTATATCATTGAAAACTATGTTCAAATATGAATCCAACGATATAAGTTTTGTTGACATGCATTAACATTTTGTTAGCTAGATCTTTGGTCAAAATTTGGCACAAACTACAAAGGTGACCTATAAACCAGGACGGAGGTAGTACGTAGTACTAGTATATACTACTACTCACGTCGGAGGAGTGCGAAACACGGCAGCCCTATGAACCAGCAGGCGATAGGCCATAGAAAACATGTGGTGATATGACCATAAAATACAATGTACTACAGTCCAGTCTCTGGCATGTAAAATATTCCTCCTCTTCCTCCTCCTCTCGGTTCATCACCACCATACTTTCCCCATTCCTATGTTTTCAGTATCCTGCAAATCAAAGAGGCCCTTAGACTGGGTTAGATACTCCTATTCTATCAACATGAGTCCCATCTGACAACAGCGTCCGTGCTACAGCTAGCTCTTCTCCCTCGTTTCTCTCTTCTAATTCTAACTCAGCCGACAGACCACATTCGCTTGACAAACTCTTATTTTAAGCTAGGATGCATACTCTCACCATATTGAGCCTGACAAACTCTTCTTGTAAGCTTGGATGCATACTCTCAACTAATGCATTCACAGTAGTTTGTTTCCTGCTCAGGGCGTCAGCGACCACATTTGCTTTCCCTGGATGATAGTTTATCCCAACATCATAGTCCTTGACTAGCTCAAGCCATCTTCGCTGCCTGAGGTTCAGGTCGGGTTGAGTGAAAATATACTTGAGACTCTTATGATCGGTGTATATTTCACATCGTTGTCCAATGAGGTAATGCCTCCAAATCTTCAGGGCATGAACCACAGCAGCTAGCTCCAAATCATGTGTGGGATAGTTCTCCTCATGAGGTCATAGCTGCCGTGATGCATAAGCCACAACCTTCCCTTCTTGCATTAGCATGCATCCGATTCCACGCCTGGATGCGTCGCAATATATGTCGAAATTCTTGTGAATGTCCGGAAGGACTAAGACAGGGGCTGTGGTTAGCCTCGTCTTTATTTCCTGGAAACTGCTGTCGCACTCGGCTGTCCAGATAAACCTTTGGTTCTTTTTCAACAATTCTGTCAGTGGCTTGGCTATCTTAGAAAAGCCCTCAATGAAGCGACGGTAGTAGCCTGCCAAGCCCAGGAAACTACGGACTTCAGTCACCGTGGCTGGTGTCTTCCAGTTCAAGACCGCAGTAACCTTTCTTGGATCAATAGCTATTCCCTTCTCTGACAGAATATGTCCAAGGAATCCTACCTCTTTTAGCCAAAATTCGCACTTACTGAACTTGGCATATAAGCGATGGGTTCTCAACCTTTCTAGGACAGCTCTGAGATGTTGCTTATGTTCCTCTTCATCCTTGAAGTATATGAGTATGTCATCAATGAACACCACTACGAACTTATCCGGAAAGTCCATGAAAACTTTATTCATCATACTCATGAAATAGGCTGGAGCGTTGGTCAATCCAAACGCCATAACTGTAAATTCATATAGTCCATATCGAGTGGTGAACGCCGTCTTGGGAATATCCTCCTTTCGGATTTTCAATTAATGATATCCCGTTCTGAGGTCGATCTTGGAGAATACCCGTGCTCCACTCAACTGGTCAAATAAGTCATCAATTCGAGGGAGCGGGTACATGTTCTTGATAGTGACCACATTAAGTTGACGATAGTCTACACACATTCGTAGACTTCCATCCTTCTTCTTGACAAATAATACTGGTGATCCCCATGGCGAGATGCTTGGACGAATGTATCCTTTTTGTAGCAACTCGTCCAATTGCTTCTTTAGTTCTGCTAGTTCCGGGCCTGGCATACGGTAATATTTCTTCTATATTGGAGCTGTACCAGGAATCACTTCAATGGCAAACTCCAACTCTCGGTCGGGCGGCATTCCAGGTAATTCCTGTGGAAACACATCCGGAAATTCTCCCACTACCGGAATCAGATTCATATCAGTAATAGTGGTCTGATATGCCATGCCCTTTCTTGTTATCATTCTGCTAGCCAGGAATTGAACGGTCTGTCCGGCGGGGTTCACCATTGTCACCGTTCTGGTGGCGCAATTGATACACACTTGGTGCGGTGCCAACCAGTCCATTCCCAGTATTATATCCAGTCCTGGGGAGTCAATAGCAACAAGAGTAGCTGGAAACCTGACTCCATGGATTGAGATTTCCAGATCCTTGTATACTATATTTGTTCTGAGCATTGAGCCAGGGGATTGTACCACCATGATTTTGTTCAAAAGTGAAGGAGAAAATTTATGCAAGGTGGCAAAACTCCGCGAAATAAACGAGTGAGAAGCCCCAGAATCAAATAAAATTACTGCAGGTATGTTATGGACGGAAAACATACCAAGGACAACATCTGGAGCTTCGCAGACTTCTTCGGCAGAGATGTGATGGACGCATCCATGGTTGAAGTTACGGTTGGGGTGGCGTCCAAGGTGATTGACTTGTGGCTTGTGGTCAGCTGATTGCTTTCCGTTATTAGTAGGACACTATTTAGCGTAGTGTCCACTCTGGCCACAGTTGAAACAAGTGTTGTTGCACTGGCAGTCATCTATGACTGGCTGCTTGCCGAAGGTCTTGCTATGGTTGACTGGCTTGTTATTGTAGTTGCCACCATTGTTCCACACTGGTTTGTTCTCAGATGACCCTGGCTGCCAACTGCGCAACTTTTGTGCATATGGTTCCTTGTTGTCTTTCTTGGGCTCGAACTTCCTCTTACGATCATCATTTCCAGACTTGTGCTCTTGTTCGGTGATGAAGGCCTTATTCACCAATGTCTGGAAATCGGGGAAATCCAACATGCATAGCTGACATCGGAGGGCGTGATTAAGTCCTCCGAGGAACCGGTCTATTTTCCTCTCTTCGGTGGCCACATCATAAGGAGAGTACCGGGCCAAGTTGGTGAATTTGTTTAAGTATTCTTCGACAGTCATGTTGCCTTGTGTGAGGGCTAGAAATTCCCTCTGCTTCACTTTCATGAAACCTGTGGGAATATGATACTTACGGAATAGCTCCTTGAATTTCTCCCAGGACATCTCTTCAGCAGGCTATATTAACTTGGTGTTATCCCACCATATGGCTGCTGGGCCTTCAAGATAATGAGTGGCAAATGGAACTTTATCTGCTTCTTCACAACGGGCTATGTCCAATTTATTTTCCATGGTTCTTAACTAGTCATCAGCCTCAATAGGATCCATAGCCTGACCAAAGCTGGGTGGTTTGGTGCGCTGGAAGTCAGTCAGTTTATAACGTACCCCATTGGCATTATTCTGACCTACTATTGTCTACATACTCTTGAGAATTTCCATGAGGTCTTGGTTTCTCTTTTCCTCAAACATTCTCATTATCTGATCGGTGGTTGGTGCTTGAGGTGGTGGTGGTGGTAAGTCCTCGGGTGGTTGCCCTGCTTGCCTGGCGGATCGACGGATGGGATTTCCATCGCCGCCTTAACTGCTACTTCCTCTCTTCATCCTAATTTTTGTTCCCATGGCAAAGACCGAATCGATGAGCAACATCCATACGGATAAATACAGTAATATGACACCGAAGAAAATTCATAGAAAAGGTAAATAAAGAGAACAACATAATTATACAATATAACCCAACATCATACATGGCAAGCTAGTAGGGGAATATCATGGCTAAACTGCTCATACGGCAGTTGACATATGCAAAGACGCATGCATTACTACTCGAGCTCCAGTCTAGGGGCGTCGGTGACACGAACACTGCCCATCTGAAGAGCCCTCGTCCTCAGATCCTGAGTCGGAATCAGAACTGATGTTATGAGTCACCGGGTTAAAGGAGACACGGCGTCGCTGCTGGGTCGGCTCTCCTTCCGCGGAAGACAGAGCACGTCGCCTCAGCATCGGCGGAGCAGTAGTAGCTAGAAGTGAGGCCCACTCAGCTGGGGTCTCAAATCGACTACCAGACGATAAGCCTGATGGTCCAGAAGAACCAGAAGGGATATCCAGCACACATGGAGGTGGAACTGGTGGTGGATAACTAGGTGGAACTACAGGAGGAGGTGCTGGAGTCACTGCTGCAAGTGCCCCCTGGATGCGGCACAACTCCTCAGCCAAGGAGATGATCATACTGTAACTGGCGTTCAGGTAGCGAGACAAAACACCAGCCACATGATCACACGCCGGCTCTATAGGTGAGAAAAGGACTCGCCCTGTCGTAGGTGACAGAGTGGGATAGTGGAGGAAACCTGGATGGGTCTGCATCTCAGCCTCATGGAAGCACAAGTCAGTAATAGCCTCCATGGCAGCAAACTGGATTGCCAACTCTGGAGTAGAAGCCACTCCGCCCTTGGAAGAGCGAGAAAAACTTCCTATATCCGAAGTCGCGGTCATGTAAGCCACTGCATGGTACTCATATACCGACTCACCCAACTGCTCCCGAAACATCTGATACACCGGGTCATCACCGTAGGGATACAGTCGAAGCCAGACGCTACGAAGCAAGACTGGAAAGGTGTGGGCTTCTGGCTCATGATGGTATTGATATGGAACTGGTGCCATCTACACTCACAATGCCAAAGGTAAATAACATAATGAATTATGATGCACGATGCATGACATGCAACCATCAAATGCAACAAGCAAGATGCACACTCAAGGTCCTATGCTAGTCGTAGTCCTAACACGGTTACCTAGGGTGTCCTACAGTCAGCACGGCTCTGATACCAAGCGTTGTGGCACCCCGGCTCAGAGAACCGGTTTACCCGTGTTTCCAACCCAGAGATCATGTCTTCTGGGAACACACAACAACTTGGAACAGAACATAGTTGAACTTTTATTAATAATAGTCGGTACAAGCTCACATATATTACATGATCATCGAGGCCAAAAGCACATCTAGTGCTACGACAATATCTACATTATTTATCCAACACATCAGGGCCTCGGCATTACTACGGAATACTACAGCGGAAGACTACAGCGTAGCGGAACATGATAGAAACTCCATCCACAGGGACACTGCTGTGGACACATCCTAGGCATCGCAACATGGACCTTGTGACCTTCGTCTTAGTCTTCTCCTGCATCTGGCATGATACGCCAGGTGAGTACTTTGAATGTACTCGCAAGCACATGACAACCAAATATGCAGCAAGTAATAGCATGGCAATAAACAGGTTAAACTTCAAGTGATTCACTTACTGTTACCAACTTACTCACCTCCGAGTTGCCTCACAACCCTCAGAATACTCGATACCAACGAGTACTTCCACTCGAAAGACAAGTTCTTCCATCATTACTACAGTTATTACGGTTGATCACCTAGAGAGGTCTGGTCGGGCTGTCCAATACCGTGGACACAGCTATTCGAATAGATTTTACACTCTGCAGAGGCTGCGCACTTTACCCACACTATGGAGCACTGACCTCGTGATCCCATTCGGGTGGACCAGCGTTGCTCCAACGAAACCTGTCTGACCCGTGACTCTTTCGTCGTACCACCGGCAATCGCACTCCCCCGGAGTCAAGCCTTGGGTGGCCCCGTGTCACCCCATGACACCTGCCACCGTCGTGGCCTAACTAAACTGTCCCAAATGGGGACGCCGGCAAACAACTCAACTGGGCTCACAGGGTTATCGCTGTCTACCTGATCAGGGCAGCACGCACGCATAACCCTCCCTCTTTGGAGGTACAGGTAAAAGAGCACCGAGCCAGACCAAGTCTAGGTCATCCCATACCGGCGAATGTGGCTGCACGGGTAAGCCAGGATAGGTGACTCTTGATCAACCAACTATGTTTCACTTAGCAAGCATAGTTATTGATAGTATCAATCTGAGTTATCAACTTTAAGCATTTAAATAATTTTCTATGAATTATCTATATTAAACATATGCAAGAAATGAATATGAATTATGCAATGCTATGAAATGCTTCATAATATGGATGTCCTGGCTTGCCTTGATCAGTTGGGTTGTTCAGAAACTCCTGGTCTTCAAATCCACAAGATTCCCCTTCTGAAAATATTTTCAAATAGCAAAAAAAAATGTCACATAACACTGTTTGTTTCACCAGCCATTCTGTGAGTGAGAGAAAAATACCAAACTTCGTGGAAAAATAAAGAATCATATTATGAACCCAATGCAAAAAGAATTAGGTCATTTGGACCTTTCTATAAAAAGTTATTCAAGGTCAAAGTTACTGGTCAAATCAGTTTATTGAAAATCAAAATTGAATTAACAGAAAAGCCCAGGATTGGGCCACGTAGAAGGTGTAAAGGCCTAGGGCGCCACCACTTACCCCTTCGTTCAAAACAGAGGAGGAAGAAGGAGCAGAGGGGGGGGGGGCGGCTCTCCGTCGGTGGTTGCCGGCGATCCTGACGGCGAAACGGCTCGGGGATGACGGGGATGGTGAGGGAGTCCTGGATTAATGGGTCCTCGGGCGTTCGGGCTACGTAATGTGGGCCGGACTGATGGGCCATGAAGATACAAGACAGAAGACTCTCTCCCGTGTCCAGATGGGACTCTCCTTGGCGTGGACGGCAAGCTTGGCATTCGGATATGAAGATTCCTTTCTCTGTAACCGACTTTGTACAACCCTAGCCCCCTCCGGTGTCTATATAAGCCAGAGGGTTTAGTCCGTAGGGGGGATCATCATCACAATCATAATCAGACAGGTTAGACCTCTAGGGTTTTAGCCATCATGATCTCGTGGTAGATCAACTCTTGTAATACTCATATTCATCAAGATCAATCAAGCAGGACATAGGGTATTACCTCCATAGAGAGGGCCTGAACCTGGGTAAACATCGTATCCCCCGTCTCCTGTTACCATTGACCTTAGACGCACAGCTCGGGACCCCCTACCCGAGATCCGCCGGTTTTGACACCGACATTGGTGCTTTCATTGAGAGTTCCGCTGTGTCGTCGCTAGAAGACTCGATGGCTCCATCAATCATCCACAACGATGCTGCCTTGAGGGAGGTCTTTCTCCCCGGCCAGATCTTCGTATTCGGCGACTTCATGCTGCGGGCCAACTCGCTTGGTCATCTAGAGCAGATCGATAGCTACGCCCCTGGCCGTCAGGTTAGGTTTGGAAGCTTGAACTATGTTGCTGATATCCGCGGAGACTTGATCTTCGATAGATTCGAGCCCATGGCAGCCGCTCCCTGCCACCACGATGAACATGACCTAAATCTGTCATCAGACTATACCCGAGAGATAGCTCCTATAACTGCCCTGGCCCTAGATCTGGAGCAGATTGTGCCATCCGAGGACGGGAAGCTCAACCCCGCCACAGAAGCTGCAGACTCAGCGGCGTTGGAGCCGCACACAGACCCAACTTCGAACAAGATATGTGTCATCGGAACCTCGGGCTTGTCTCCGGCAACAGGTTCCGAACAGCGTGTGTCCGCGCCCGTCAAGCTCAATCGGGCGCCAATCGTCGAGTTAAGCTCCACGGTCATCTTCCGGCACTCACCGTTGGGTGATGTGCTTAACTCATTAAAAACCCTCTCCTTAGCGGGGGACTCGCAGCCGAACTATATCCGGTTTGAACTGGGGGCTGAGGACGGAGAATTTTGCTTCCCACCCACCGCCCACTTCATTGCCACTGTCGAAGATTTAACCGACATGCTCGATTACGACTCCGAAGACATCGACGGTATGGACGCCGATGCCGGAGAGGAGCAGGCCCAAAACCCGCCGTTTACCGGGCGCTGGACAGCCACCTCCTCGTATGACGTGTACATGGTGGACACCCCCAAAGAAAATAACGGCGATAACAAGAAAGATCAAGTCGAGGATACACCTCCTGAGACACGGCCAAAGTGCCGAAGTCAGCGGCGCCGCTCTAAATCACGCCATAGAAAAGACAGCAATACCGGCACGAGAGAGAACAATACTCCGGATGAGGCCGAAGACAAAGAAGATCCCGTCGAGCTGACTTTCGAATAGGACGATAGGGAAGATGGGCAAGCCAGCCCTGATGAACAGGCCATAAACGAAGACTCGGAGGACAGCAACTATCTTCCACCCTCCGAAGATGAGGTAAGCCTCGGCGACGAAGACTTTATCGTGCCTGAGGAACCCGTCGAGCAGGAGCGCTTTAAGCTCCGGCTAATAGCCACTGCGAAGAGCCTGAAATAGAAACAGCAGCAGCTTCAAGCTGATCATGATCTACTCAACGACAGATGGACTAATGTCCTGGCAGCCGAGGAATACAAACTCGAGCGCCCCATTAAAAGTTATCCGAGGCGTAAACTGCTACCCGAATTCAACGACGAGGCACTTAAACCCATGCCATCAACACATAATGCAGCTGACCAACCACCACGTGGCCGGGACAAAGCGGCAACTCAAGCCAAACACCAGCCCATACTACCTCACCGCAAAGGCAGAGACATAACAGCCCGGGGTCATACGTATGACCTGCTGCAGGACCTGGACAATAGAGCAGGTCAGTCCAGATCAATCTACGGATCGCGGGGGCATGCTCTGGCGCGCAACGATGGCTATCAAGCCAGACGTGACAAACATAACCACGCCCGGGCTGAAGACTGTCGACGAACTCAATCTGAGCTACGTCGCGACGTGGCCCGATATAGAGGTGCCGCACACGCCCTATGCTTCACTGATGAAGTAATGGAGCACGAATTCCCAGAAGGGTTTAAACCCGTAAATATCGAATCATATGACGGAACAACAGATCCCGCGGTATGGATTGAGGATTTTCTTCTCCATATTCATATGGCCCACGGTGATAACCTTCACGCCATCAAATACCTCCCATTAAAACTCAAGGGGCCAGCTCGGCACTGGTTAAACAGTCTGCCTAAAAACTCTATTGGCAGCTGGGAGGACTTGGAAGACGCCTTCCGCGACAACTTCCAAGGCACATATGTATGACCTCCGGATGCCGATGACTTAAGTCACATAGTTCAACAGCATGGAGAGTCGGCCAGGAAATTCTGGACTAGGTTCCTAACTAAAAAGAACCAGATCATCGACTGCCCGGATGCCGAAGCCCTAGCAGCCTTTAAGCATAGCATCCGCGACGAATGGCTCGCTCGTCACCTCGGCTAAGAAAAACCGAAGTCCATGGCAGCCCTCACGGCACTCATAACCCATTTTGTGCGGGCGAGGATAGTTGGCTGGCTCGTAGCAATAACACTGCAAGCGATGCCGGTACCTCTGAAGCCAAGAATGGCAATGGCAAGCCCCGATGCGGCAGGAACAAGCGCCGAAGCAATGGTGGCACTGCCGATGACACGGCGGTCAATGCCGGTTTTAGTGGCTCCAAGTCCGGCCAGCGGAAGAAGCCATACAAAAGAAACAATACGGGCTCATCCAGCTTGGACTGCATACTCAATCGTCCATGCCAGATTCACGTCACCTCTGATAAACCAGCCAATCATACTAACAGAGACTGTTGGGTTTTTAAACAGGCCGGCAAGTTAAATGCCGAACACAAGGAGAAGGGGTCGCAAAGCGAGGACGATGACGAGGAGTCCCGTCCGCCGAACACAGGAGGGCAGAAGAAGTTCCCTTCCCAGGTTAAAATGGTGAGCATGATATACGCCACTCATATCCCCAAAAGGGAGCGCAAACGAGCGCTCAGGGACGTCTACGCGATGGAGCCAGTCGTCCCAAAGTTCAACCCATGGTCTTCCTGCCCGATCACCTTCGATCGCAGGGACCATCCGACCAGTATTCGTCATGGCGGTGCAGCCGCACTGGTCCTCGATCCAATTGTTGATGGATTCCATCTCACGCGCGTCCTCATGGACGGCGGCAGCAGCCTGGACCCGCTCTATCAGGATACAGTGCACAAAATGGGCATCGATCCCTCAAGGATCAAACCCACAAAAACTACCTTTAAAGGAGTCATAACAGGTGTAGAGGCCCGCTGTATGGGCTCAATCACACTGGAGGTTGTCTTCGGAACCCCGGACAACTTCAGAAGCGAAGAGTTGATCTTATATATCGTCCCCTTCCGCAGCGGCTATCATGCACTACTCGAACGAACCGCATTTGCTCGATTCAATGTGGTGCCACACTATGCTTATCTCAAGCTCAAGATGCCGGGTCCACGCGGTGTCATAACAGTTAATGGAAACACGGAGCGCTCCCTCCGTACTGAGGAGCACACCGCGGCCTTGGCAGTGGAAGTACAGAGCAGCCTTACCAAGCAGAATCTTAATTCAGCGGCCAAACTCCTGGACACTATCAAGCGGATCCGGACTACTCCGCAGCATAACAGTCCGGCTCGTCAGGAGTTAGACTAGCAATCCAGCCTCTGTCTCCGTCCCGGCCAAATGGCGGCATACGTACCACACGTACATAACTACGCACTTAAAATACCATGGGCCTAGACGGAGGCATAACTATATTGTGGTCCATAATACGGCTCGACCTCCCCTGGATACATGTACTCTCACTCTTTCTTTTTCATCCTTTTCAGGTTTTCCACAGGCCCCTCAAGACGGCCTGATCGTCGGTCCTTTCGAAGGATAGATACACCAAGATAGCAAGAAGCATTGCGGTATGCGGGAATCTCTAGGAAGTATTTTTGATGGTCACTCTACCTGTTCTAAGGACCCTCACGCAGCTCTCCCTTTGTCATGGCATGTAAAATAGCCCTGTTGCTTATCGCACTACTTATACGCTTTTACGTATCCATAAATTTGTAATGGAAACAGTTCGCGGCCCAACTCCTGCGGCACTAGCTTACTACTTTTTTTTCCTCTTGATAATCTTATCCATTGCACCCGTACACTTTGGTACGGCCTAAATTTGCCAGGGGCTTTATTGCGCCCCATAATACGGCAACAAAGTCCGAACACTTTTTATAGTATAGTTCGGCACCCCGAATTTAGCATTATATGCATTGGCTCCGAATCATGTCTTTGGTCAATAGTTGGGTTGCCCGGCTCCTGTGCTTACTACCTTACGTTCCGCTATATTGGCTAGGGTAGTAAAGGGAGAACTACTGCGATTGTGCCCTGGTTCGTCCGGATGAGCACCTCAGTAGAGAAAGCCGAAAACTGACTGTCATGATGGGGCGTGAGCCGGTCAGCTCTTCGGAGGTTACAAATCTTTTGCGATTTTTTCCGCATTATGCGACGAATCGGTCTTTACCCGATCCGGTGTTTATAGCACCCTAGTTCGGATTCACGAATACTAGGGGCTGCACCTAAAGTTCTATAAAACTCCTATGGCTAAGTGAGGGTGATAAAGCCACATAGTCCGGTTGCCTGGTTCGTTGTGCTAAACACCTCCTTCAAGGACCAAAACTTTGGATAAAGAGTGTTTAGATTTTATCCCGAACACCCCCGTACTACATACGTGGGGGCTGAAGCCGACGACTGGCCAACTCTCAGATTTAATAAAACGGCTGCATAGGAGGAAAAATCTTGATATAAACAACTAACATTATATTACATATCAGTTTCGTTTTATTGTGCAGGACAGCATAACATATTCATCCGAAGATAATGTCTTTTACGCATTGCTCCACTACAATGCGGGATCCCTCCAGGCCATCATCAAAATATCGCTCGGGCGTGCGGTGCTCCTTGCCCGCGGGCGGTCCCTCGGTTGCGAGCTTGACGGCGTTCATCTTCGCCCACTCTATCTTGACACGGGCGAAGGCCATCCGCGCACCTTCGATGCAGACCGACCGCTTGATGGCATCATGCCGAGGACAGGCAGCAACCAGTCGCTTCACGAGCCCGAAGTAGCTTTGGGGTATGGCTTCGGCAGGCCATAAGCGGATTATCATATCCTTCATGGCCAATTCGGCCGCCCTATGCAGTTCGGTCAGCTGTTTCAGCTGATCGCTAAGGGGCACCGGATGCTCTGGCGCAAGGTATTGCGACCAGAACAGCTTCTCCGTTGAGCTCCCCTCTTCGGCTTGGAAGAAATCTGCAGCATCTGCAATGCTGCACGGCAGATCTGCAAACGCTCCTGGAGAACTCCAAATCCGGGTAAGTAAGAGGTACCTTTTCTTCACAAATTTGCTTTTCATTATAAAGGCCTTACCCGCCGCGATTTTCCTGGCCTCTTGTATTTCCTGGAGGGCGCCCTGGGCTTCAACCCGGGCTTCTTGTGTGCTTTGGTGGGCCTTAGCAATCTCGGACTCTTGATCCGTCATCCTACGCTCCAAGAACTCGCATTTCTTTACAGCGTTCTGGAGCTCTTGTTGGACCTCACTGACCCTGGCCTCGTGCTTTTCGCGGACGGATTGTTCCTCCGCCGCTCTCTTCTGGGCCTCGGCCAGCACCTTTTTAAGGGCCTCCACCTCAGTCATCGCTCCTACAAATATCATGGCACTATGGTCAATGCAAATCATCTATCCTTTCTGATATACAGAAGGTCATGGCATACCTTGCTTATCCTCCAGCTGCTTTTTCACATGGCCGAGTTCTTCCTCGGCCCGCTCCAGACTCTGCTTCAGTCCAGAGACTTCGGCAGCACGAGAGGTCGCATCCAACAGTGACGCCTGCTTTTTCACATAGACATGTATGGTTAGTCTCCTGCGAAAATTGTTTGATCCTTTGTCCGGCTTTTCTTTTCGACCACCGGACAGTGTCTCAGGGGGTACTGTCCATACTGTGATATTCTTTTTACATAATTATGTTTCACATCTCAAAACCTGTTAGAAGGCTTGTGCAGGCTTCAGTCAGTCCACTCTTCACGGACTGAATCTTCTCAATCACTACCCATAAGGGCACGGTGTTCCTCTACAGTGGAAGCACTTCGCAGCGCTTCCAGTAGGGTGTTCGGTGCCTCTGGTTGGACAGAGGTCACCGGCGAAATAGGCACACCCCCTTCTTTCGAAGGAGGTTACTTGCCGGATTCTGGAGCCGTATTGGTCTCCGGGATCGTATTCGGCTGAGGGCCGAATTGGACCTGGCCCCCATTGCCAGGCTCCATGGGGATTTGCTCCCCCATGTGTCCGGCGGCCGAGGTTTCACCCTCTGGCGCCGCGCTGACGACCTCCTGCGTCTGTCCCTGGCCTGGGATCCTTTGGGATAACACCTCGGTGTCATCCATGGCCTTGGGAGAGGAGGCCGCCGGAAGGGACCCGCTATCCATCACCTTCGGGTCCAGCGAATTTCCCGAGGAGGAGTATCGCTCAATGTCGGAACGAACTGGACTGCAAGTACATGATTCAACATGTTAATACTATGGAGACAAGAGGCTGGATATATGAATGCATCAGGGTCTTTGAGTACTAACGATCCGGCCAGGGCTTATCTCGGGGGCGCCGTTCTGGGCTGCTGTCGACATCCCACGCGGAGTTATCCGCGAGGGAGACCTTCCCCTTCTTGGACGCCTCTGCCTCCAAATTTATGGAGGCCGCCCTTTTCTTCCTTCCCCCCTCAAGGGGTGAGTTGCTTTCCTCCTCCTCCTTGTCGTCCTCTGCAGCGGAGGAGTGAGTTTCGGCGTCTTCGGACGTCGTGTCCGAAGTTCCCTTGCGACGGAGGCCACTTCTGGTCTCCTTGGCCTTTTTCTTGGCCTTCTTCTCCGGTGCCTGGTAGGGCGCTGGGACCAGCACCTTCGTCAGAAGCGGGATGGCTGGTTCCTCGGGCAGCGGAGCCGGACACTTGATCCGCTCTGCCTTCTTTGTCCAGACCTGAAAAAATAAATAGGGAGGCTTAGGCATTTTCCCTGAGCAAGCAAGTAAAGGATACACCTTGAAAGCACGAAAAGCTTACCGGACTGGCGGGATGGGCCAGGTCGTGCCCGCGGTCCTCGGTCGTCTCCGGCCATTTCTCACTGGCCTTAAAAAGGACCTTCCAGATATCTTCGTGCGTAGTTCCGAAGAACTGTTGCAAGGTCTGGTGCTCGGCCGCATCGAACTGCCACAGATGGCAAGTCCGGCTTTGGCATGGAAGGATCCGGTGAACTAGCATCACCTGGATCACATTGACAAGCTTGATGTCCTTGTCTACCATACTCTGGATACATGCCTGCAGCGCTGTCAGCTCGTCCGACGACGACCAATTCAGGCCCTTCTCTAGCGAGGCGGTGAGCCGCATTGGGGCTCCGGACTTGAATTCGGGAGCCGCGGCCCAGGTAGCATTGTGGGGCTCTGTGATATAGAACCACAGTTATTGCCACCCGTTGACGGTTTCCACAAAGGTACCTTTGGGCCATGTGACGTTGGGCATCTGGCTCACCATGGCGCCTCCGCACTCTGAGTGTTGACCATCCACCACCTTCGGCTTCACATTGAAGATCTTGAGCCACAGTCCAAAGTGGGGTGGGATGCGGAGGAAAGCCTCGCACATGATAATAAATGCCAAGATGTTGAGGAAAGAATTTGGGGCTAGATCATGAAAATCTAGCCCGTAGAAGAACATGAGTCCGCGGACAAAAGGGTGGAGAGGAAACCCTAACCCACGGACGAAGTGGGGGCTGAACACCACTCTCTCATGAGGCTTGGGGGTGGGGATGATCTGTCCCTTGGCCGGAAGCTGATGGGCAATTTCCTTGGCCAAATACCCCACCTCTCGGAGCTTCATGATGTCTTTCTCCTTGACGGAGGAGGCCATCCACTTGCCTTGCGCTCTGGATCCGGACATGGTCGGAGTGCTTCTTTGAGGCGGAAAAGATGAGAACTTGGGCGCTGGAGCTCGAGAATGGAGAGGCAGAGAAATAGAAGGCATGGGTGAAAGGGGTGAATCCTTATCTCCTTATAAAGGCAGTGAATATCAAGCGCCTCCCCACTCGCCTTAAAACTCGCCTATTCCCAAGGGCCGTGCAGATGGCACGATTGGATTACCCACGCCTGTATTGATGCGAATCCCGTAATAAAGGAACAGGATCTCTGTTGTGACAAGGCGTGCCACTGGAAACCGCATCTTAAAGGAACGTGGTATCACGTTATAAAAAGTTGTCAGCGGATTGGATTCATGAAATATTATACTCTCTGTGGTTGTGTGTGGTACTTGTTTTGCAGAGCCGGACATGTTTTTCTCTGTTCGAAGTCTATTTTGGAGTATTCGGAGGAGGAACCCACCTTGCAATGCCAAAGACAATCTGCGTGTCAGACACATCATCATTGAAGCCTGGTTCAGGGGCTACTGAGGGAGTCCTGGATTAAGGGGTCCTCGGGCGTCCGGGCTACGTAATGTGGGCCGGACTGATGGGCCATGAAGATACAAGACATAAGACTCTCTCCCATGTCCGGATGGGACTCTCCTTGGCGTGGACGGCAAGCTTGGCATTCGGATATGAAGATTCCTTTCTCTGTAACCGACTTTGTACAACCCTAGCCCCCTCCGGAGTCTATATAAACCGGAGGGTTTAGTCCGTAGGGGGGATCATCATCACAATCATAATCAGACAGGTTAGACCTCTAGGGTTTTAGCCATCACGATCTCATGGTAGATTAACTCTTGTAATACTCATATTCATCAAGATCAATCAAGCAGGACGTAGGGTATTACCTCCATAGAGAGGGCCCGAACCTGGGTAAACATCGTGTCCCCCATCTCCTATTACCATCGACCTTAGACGCACAGCTCGGGACCCCCTACCCGAGATCCGCCGGTTTTGACACCGACAGATGGGTCGAGCTCGGAGTGGCGGTCCTCCTCGTACCCGTAGCATGGCCGGAGATGCACGGACGGCGTCACCCCCTTCGTCTCTGGCGGGCGGCAGCTGCGGTGGTCGGCGAACCCGAGCAATCCGGCAGCAATTGGCCAAGTTAAGGGGTCGGGGAGCACTACTGGTCTTCACAGAGCTCGACGGTGGGCTTGGTTGGAGCGAAGGAGGGATGGAGAGGGCGGGCGGAGGAGAGGGGTGCTGCGGTGGAGCTCTGGTCGAGCTCGAGGCTAGAGGCCTCTCTGCCTCGATTGCTGCTGCTGGCTGTGGCTATGAGAGAGGTGGAGTTGGGTGAGGAGCTTGGCAGCGCCGGGGTGGCTATATATAGCCGGGAGGAGGCAGGCGGCGAGCTCTCCCGAAGCTCGTCGATGCGGGCCATGGCGCCAGTGGACGTACGCCGCGCTGGCTGGCTCGACGCGGGCGAGATGACAGGTGAGGGCAGTAGCATTGAATGCAGGAGAGGACGGCACGGGAGGAAGATGACGGCGCCGCAACACTGTGGCCGCACGGGCAGAACATTCCGGCGATGACGCGGCGGCCGGCGAGGGCGTCTCCGGCGCAGGTGAAGGGTCCAGATGGCCTAGGTGTCACCGGGGAACATTGTCGGCATGCTCAGACAACGCTACGCTGCACGAGCGCTCAACTCCAACGCGACCCGAGCCCTGCGCAGCACAGAGCGCGGCGTCAAGTGTGCCAGCGCCGTGCTCACCACGGTAGCTCATGTCCATCGGCCACGTTGGCCTGGCAAACATTGTCTGGCGTGTCAACCGTCGTTGCCTCACTTCACCTGAGCACTTGGTTTGGCTTGGTTCGGTCTGAGTTGAATGGTAGAATCAGCAACAGTCTCTGACAGATTACTTGGGGCGGTTCTGGAGAGTAGTTGAGGTGGAGATTGAGCCAAATCTGGTGTCTGGAGTGATCTATGTTGGAAGGACTACAAACTGGTCAAGTTTGAAGTGGTTTGGATAAGAAATGAGGGTAGTTCTTGTACAAACCACATTTCTGGACCAGAATCAAAATGTTGAATTGCTGCTCACTAGAATGATCTCCTGGGGTTGAAACTTGGTGTAGGAAGGTTGTTTGGGGGTGTCCTCATGCTATAAAAATTTGAAAGCAATTGGACACTCCTAGCATACACTTCCTTCACAAAGGTCCAGACTGACCAGGAGCTAAAAGGAATTATTTTGCAAAGTATATGAAATATTTTATGGAATACTTTTGGATATTGGAGCAAGATATAGTCCAAAGGATTTTTAAGAATTATTTGAGAATTTTCTGAGCATCCAAACTATAGGTTGCTTCATAACCCATAGTAATGCCCTAAATTCCCAAATAAAAGAAAAGAGTTATTGAAAATGATTTAAATTGGGATTTGGGTTCTTGAGGTACTTGGCAGAGTTTTGGCAAGGTGATGAGACTTTGGATCACTTGGTAAGAATTCAAAAATGTCCAAGTCCAAAAGGGTTCAAAATCATTCAAATTTAAATAAAACCAAGAAAAGTTTGAAAAGAAAAGGTTGCCAAAAATCAGGGTGTCACAGCTGCCCGGAGATCCGTCCGGGGAGCATACGAGGGAGTACATCCTCGTGGTTGGGAGGTTGTAAATCCTAGCTGCGGGGATCTGCACCGCCGATCGTCATCGACTCTACTTCCGCTGCGCTACGAGTCGGTAACGAAAAGATCAAACCTTGTATGCAGTCTCCATAGTGGTCCTGGGCTGGTGCGCAAGTCGGAAATTTTTTGTTTTCTGCGGCATTTCCCTACAGTTCAAGCATGTCACCAAAGTTATATCATTGAAAACATGTTCAAATATGAATCCAACGATATAATTTTTGTTGACATTCGATAACATTTTGTCAGTTAAATCGTTGGTCAAAATTTAGCACAAATTACAAAAGGGACTAATAAACCAACACGTAGGTAGTAAACTAGGATGAAGACAGTGATACTACATATAATTAACGCCAAATAAGAGCAAGGGATCACACATGTCATTTACGACTGGAATAAAAATACCATACACTAACACATTAAGGCCACAAGGCGATGCAGTGCTGGTTACATGAGGCAAGAAGAAATATGCATCCATCGACGACCTCCTCCTCCTCGACTCAGGGCGCCGGCCCAGCGAACGGCGGCTAAGTAGCAGCGGCTTTCGTGGCTAGGTCAACGCGCTTCTGAACAATGGGTTCCAAAGATTCCAGCCGATGGAAGAAGCCCAATGTCTTTCTGTCCTCACTGGCCTTGTAGTGGCCTATGTAGATGATTTCGTAGACGTGGATGTGCAGGTCGACGGTTTCTTGCATGGCGAGGCGCTGCACGGGGAGCGCGGCCTCGAGGTGCACATTCTTCGTCGTGACCTCCGGCAGCTGCAGGGCCACCAGTTCTTCAAAGAGTTCGTCACTTTGGAGGCCGATGAGGGTGGCAGGTAATGAGGAGCCTGGGGGCGCGGGCTAGAGGAGTACGGCAAGGTCATCTGCACACTTCTTGACGGCGGTGAACTTGCGGATGGAGCGGACCATCATCTCGCCCATGCGAGAGGCGAAGCCGGCGTCGACGAGGGCTATGACGCCGGCGGTCGCCAGCACCGTCTGGAAATGCTGCGCGGTGCGGGGCCGCAGGTCGGTGTCCTGGATGATCTGGCACAGCCGACTGCCGCTCGCATACATCGACACCATGGGTGCTTGTGGCTTCTGGTCACTTGGTCTTGGTCTTGGATTGGAGTGAGTAGTGTTGCGCAGAGACTAGGAGTAGATAGGTTGGAGTGGTAGGGTGCCTTTATATGAGAGTCCAAACTATGTTGCATTCATATCGTGCTGGCTCCATTCTGCTTCTCCAATTACTTCCCTCTGCATGCTAATTGAATGAGGAGGCATCATTGACCGTTCAACATTTCGGGAACCGCTACCCTCTCCCTCGTTGGCATTCAAGCCGTATCAACGTAAATGCATGTCAAAAAGAGACTAGTCAGTAGTAGTAGTACTCAATATTGTGCACCGCGACAAGGCGGAGAGGAAAACGAGAGAACTTAATATTTACTCCCTCCATCCCTAAATATTTACGGTGTAGATTCACTCATTTTGCTCCGTATGTACTCATTTATGGTGTAGTCACTCGTTGAAATCTGTAGAAAGACAAATATTTAGGAACGGAGGGAATATTTGCTAATTAATACCATTGCATGCAATGAACTGACGGTAGCATGCTGTGCTAGGTACGTCTCAAGGCATTAAAAACATACACGACCCACGTCTCTTATTGGTTAATTCCTATTAATGTCTCGAAACAAGAAAGGTGGTCGGGTTTGTTTTGGGATTATTTGATTTTCATAAGATGACTATAACTAGCAATCGCCACAATAACTGTAAGATCTGCATCCGACGGTGGCACCTATTGGACGCAAACAACAATAGAAAAGAATTGCCACAAAACTGCCACACCACGCCCCACCCCTACACATAAGACTGCCACGCGAGCATTCGTAACTGCCATGTTTGGGCTGTGCTTGGCTCTTCGCCTCTTCGAGAAGTCGAACAATGATGTTACTACTTGTACAGTCTCGAATCAACTGCTGCATGTCCGTCCACCGCGTGGGGGAGGGATAGCTTGTTGTAGGAGTAGTAAGCAAAAGCTTCTCCTCGCCTGCGAGCCACCGCGTGCATGGGCGAGGGAGAGGGCGTACTAGTAATATAGCTTCTCCTTGTTGTACGAGTTGACACGACACATCATAACACGGGCCCCACATGCTTGCCTCTAAACTTGGCTAAAAGACCCGCAGTGTACAATATTTGCTGCAACCTCTAACATTTACCCCACCACAAATTAAAATATATATTCCTCTCTTGACCAGATCAGCGTGCAAACTACAATCACCAGGATGACAGGTAGGGCCAGAAGATTATTTTAATCAAAAAAATGCTTCGAGACGGCCTCATAGCATGGAGCCAACTCCAACAATTTTAAGCTTAGAGGCACGCTACATGCTATCCTAGACTATGTTACTATACGAGCATGGTTAATAATATAGCCAACGGTTGGCTATAAGGAGTTGCCATGTCATCTAGAGCCAAGCTTATAGCTGGCATGTACAATAGTAAGTTTTAAATGTATACTAATTTATTAATAGTTGGCCCACCTTACATCCTCACAAAGTGTCTTGGGTCTCGTGTTGCAACTGGCTAACCAAGAGCCCGCTTCTCTTCTCTCTCCTCTTCTCCCTCCTCCAACTAAGCAAAGATATATAATTTTATTCCTTATAGCCTGCTTATGTCACCTTATTGTACTTGCTCTACTACCTCCCCTACACATGAAACTGCCACACGAGCGTTCGGGTTGCGCTTGGCTCATCGCCTCTTCGGGAAGTTGAACAATGATGGTTCTACTACAGTGGAGTACTACTAGTAGTATGCTTCTGGACATCTGACACCGAATGAACTGCTGCATGTCCACCATGCGCTGGAAGGAGAACGTGTAGCTAAAGCTTCTCCTAGTCCTGTGAGCCACCATGCACATGGGCGAGGGAGAGGGCGTTGTAATCAAGCTTCTCCTTGTTGTACGAGTTGACGCGACACATCAACGCAATGCACTCGATATATTTCAATAATTTGCGTTTACCGATGCATTAATTACAACGCATGCATGCATGCCGTGACTTTCCTTTTGATACTTGCATGTGTTGATTTAATGCACCTTGAAGTAGTATGAATATGTGATGGTAAAACTTTCTAATGCCCCGGCCCTAAAGCGTGAGATGGTGGTGCACGAGGAGGTCGAGATCATGCTAACGGAACAGGACCCGACGATGGATGTCTCTATGGACCTCACCTTGCTCCACTGCCCCTTGAAGCCTTCAGTGTACGAGGTTCGAATACACCTCGTCCGTTCGGCTAATCGAGCAAGGTGCAAGTTTCTTGATTGATGTGCTGTTCGATTGATTTGTGCAGTGGAAGGGAGGGCACCTGGCCTGCGTGGACTACCGCGGCAAGCGCCCCGGGAACCAGCGGCAGTGCCAGAAGTGCGAGCGCGGAGGCGGCTTCGACGTGCGCAACAAGGCGATGGACGTCGTCCTCTCCTCGGTGAGGGTGGAGTGCCCGCAGGAAGGCTGTGGGCTCTATGTCACTTACCACAAGCTCGCTGATCACCAGAGCATGTGTCCGCTCGCGCCCTGCAAATGCCTCGTGCCCGTCTGCTGCTATGAAGGCCAGCCGCTGGCGCTCCCCCTCCACATCAGCACTATGCATCCCATGCCCGTGCACAGGATCCAGTACGGCAAGGTGCTCCAGCTGCAAGTGCCGGTGTCGGAGCCGCGGCACTTGTTGTTTGCGGAGGAGGACGACCGCGCGTTTTTTGTGGTCGGCGGCGTGCTCGACATAGGCGCGCCTATCGCCGTGTCGGTCGTCTGCATCAGAGCGGGGCGTCACCACCGCTGCACTACGCGGCCAAGGTGTGGGCGAACGTCCCGCCGGGGGAGCCCAAAGGCAGGACCGACGCTGTCAAGGTGGAAATCGAGGTGACAAGCAGCAAGGACCCCGGTGCCGTCGCCATGCAGGAGCTGACCTTCTTCACAGTGCCGCCCAAGGTGCTGGCCGGGGCTGGGTTGTCAACGATGGTGTCCCTCCACATTCAGATTGACAAGCTCACCTCCTAAATGATTCTACAGTGCCTTCCATTTATCTTAGTAAATAGTAATATGCTAATATAGGATTTAGCTGGGTCTACTTTAGGTTAAGAGATGGTGGATTTTGGTGGCGATGCAGCAATTACTTCGACATCAGATCAGCAGTTAAATTAATTTCCAACAGTTGAAGGGATATTTTGTGTCTATTGGATATAAAGATCCTTTAGGTAAGGAGTATAAGATGCTTATATGCTTGTTTCTTGAGGAAGTGTTGCATACTTCTGCGAGTTGACGCAACACATCAAAGTAGTACTACTACTAGTAGTACTCACCTGACTACGCACCAGGCAAACCAAGCTCGTGACATGTTGGTGCCGTGTGCGGCCCGCACATTAACAAAACCTCGCGCCTCCAGCTTAGCCTCTGCGTTTTAAACTTCTCAATCTCAAGGCCAAGGAGCAACGTGAACCTATGATAGAGCCAATCGGATGGTTGAGAACACTACAATTCGTAGCTACAGATGCGTGTGTGAGAGAGGATGAGTGCATGTGTGCACCTCTTCTCTTCATGTACTACGTACTAAACACAGAGTACAACTATATGTGGGTGGCATCGACCTTGAGAGATAGAGATGGTGCGTGCAAGAAGTCCCGAGAGACTAGGTGTGTGCGTGGGAAAGAGGGAGAGAGATGATATGTGTCGATGTAATGTGTGTGAAAAAAAGACTAGTTAATAGCTCGCCACGAGGCTATTCCTGGCGAACTCCCCAATAACCGTAAGATATGTATCCGACGGTGCTAGTTATTGCACGTACACAACAGTAGAAAAAGAAGTGTTGTGGCATATTACAAAACAGCACACCACGCCCCTCCCCTACCCATGAAACTGCCACTCAAGCGTTCACAACTGCCATGGTCTGCTCCTATGTGAGATCTTCATTTTTTTAAATGGATCTACAATAAAAGGCTGGGCTTTTGGCGCGCGGTAGGTGGGGGAGCTTGGCCTGTCGGTTTGCTACTGCTCACATGCGGTCGAACATAAGTGATGTACCAAGTCGATGCACGTCGCTTCGGTGAGCGGCGGGCCGGACATACCGTCTGTTCATGCTAAGCGGCGGGACGGACCGACCATGTGTCGGTGCTACCTCTTACATGCGGTCTCACGTGTCAGTGATGCACCAAGCCGATGCGCTTCCCTTCGGTGAGCGGTGGGCCAGACCGACCGTGTGTTGGGGCGACGCCAGTGCGACGAGCTGTAAGTTTACCGCCTAACTTAATTTGTAAAGGGTAACACTTGCTTTTCCTCCTTAACGAGATCAGTCGCTAGAAATCCTCATTACATACGTTTCTCGGACATGTACGTGGGCCCGCGTTCTCAGAGGCCATCGTGGCGGAGCCAGACGCCCGCAACCTCTCGGAGCAAAAAATGAGTAGCCCGCTGCTGGTTATTTCTATAATCAGTTTAGAAATTCTTAATTTCACGCATGACGTGATATTCGCCGTTCATTGATGTTGATCCAACGGTCTAGGTGCCTCGGAATGGCTGGGATTGGCGTCTACAGTAACCTCATTGTACCCAGCAGTGTCTACGTTCTTCTGGAAGCTTCAGCACATCAGTGTGATCAATCCACGCAAGAATGACAAACAACCACTCCACATGTGCCACGTGGCTTCATTGAGCTCCCCCATCATTTTATTCAAAATATATTGATTGAAAAAGAGAGATATCTGATACGTCTCCAACGTATCTATAATTTTTTATTGTTCCATGCTGTTATATTATCATTCTTGGATGTTTTACAATCATTTTATAGTCATTTTATATCATTTTTTGGTACTAACATATTGACATAGTGCCAAGTGCCAGTTGCTATTTTTTTGCATATTTTTTAAATCGCAGGAAATCAATACCAAACGGAGTCCAAACGCAGCGAAACTTTTTGTGGATTTTTTTGGACCAGAAGACATCCAGTGGGCCGGAGAAGCGCCTGGGGGGTGCTCCGAGGGGAGCACAACCCACCAGGGGGAGGCCTAGGTGCGCCCTGGTGGGTTGTACTCACCTCGGGAGCCCCCCGAACTGCATCTTTGCTCTATAAATACACCAATATTCCAGAAACCCTAGGGGAGTCGACGAAAATCAATTCCAGCCGACGCAAAGTCCGGAACCACCAGATCCAATCTAGACACCATCATGGAGGGATTCACCACTTCCATTGGTGCCTCTCCGATGATGCGTGAGTAGTTCTTTATAGACCTATGGGTCCATAGTTAGTAGCTAGATGGCTTCCTCCCTTTCTCTTGATCTTCAATACAATGGTCTCTTGGAGATCCATATGATGTAACTCTTTTTGCGGTGTGTTTGTTGGGATCCGATGAACTTTGAGTTTATGATCAGATCTATCTTTTTATCCATGAAAGTTATTTGAGTCTTCTTTGATCTCTTATATGCATGATTGCTTATAGCCTCGTATTTCTTCTCCGATATTTGGGTTTTGTTTGGCCAACTTGATCTATTTATCTTGCTATGGGAAGAGGTGCTTTGTAGTGGGTTCGATCTTACGGTGCTTGATCCAAGTGACAGAAGGGCAACCGACACGTATGTATCGTTGCTACTAAGGATAAAATGATGGGGGTCTATTTCTACATAAATAGATCTTGTCTACATCATGTCGTCATTCTTATAGCATTACTCCGTTTCTCCATGAACTTAATACACTAGATGCATGCTGGATAGCGGTCAATGTGTGGAGTAATAGTAGTAGATGGAGGCGGGAGTCGGTCTACTAATCTTGGACCTGATGCCTATATAATGATAATTGCCTGGATATCGTCATGATTATTTGAAGTTTTATCAATTGCCCAACAGTAATTTGTTCACCCACCGTTTGCTATTTTTCTCGAGAGAAGCCACTAGTGAACCCTACGGCCCCTAGGTCTCTTCTTTAATATATTTGCCTTTGCGATCTATTTTCCTTTGCTTTTATTTTAAGATCTATTAAACCAAAAATACAAAAATATCTTGCTGCACTTTATTTTATTTGGTGTTCTATCTATCAATATTTACTACTCTCTCACATTCATTTGCCAATTTCTGGCGCCGTTGCCCGAAAGGGATTGACAACCCCTTTTACACGTCGGGTTGCGAGTATTTGTTATTTGTGTGCAGGTGCGGTTTACGTAGTGTTGCTTGGTTCTCCTACTGGTTCGATAATCTTGGTTTCATCACTGAGGGAAATACCTACCGCCGCTGTGCTGCATCATTCCTTCCTCTTTGGGGAAATACCGACGTAGCTTCAAGCCACATCAAAAGGAATTTCTCGCGCCGTTGCCGGGGAGGATCTTCAACATATACCAGGTTCCTAATCACAAATCTCATCTCCTCGCAATTTACATTATTTGCCATTTGCCTCTCGTTTTCCTCTCCCCCACGTCACAAAAATTTGCCGTTTTATTCGCCCTCTTTTTCGTTCGCCGTTTTCTGACCGGATCTGTTTTTGAGTGCAATCTTGTTGCGTAGTCACAATGACTCAAGAGAACACCAAGTTGTGTGATTTCTCAAATACCAACAACAATGATTTTCTTAGCACTCCGATTGCTCCTCCAGCCACTAGTGCGGAGACTTGTGATATTAATACTGCTTTGCTGAATCTTGTTATGAAAGATCAATTTTCCGGTACTCCTAATAAGGATGCCGCGTCCCATCTTAACACATTCGTGGAATTATGCGATATGCAAAAGAAAAAAGATGTGGACAATGATGTTGTGAAGTTGAAATTATTTCCGTTTTCTTTGCGAGATCATGCAAAAATTTGGTTTTCTTCTTTGCCTCGTAATAGTATCGATTCTTGGAATAAGTGCGAGATGCTTTTATCACCAAGTATTTTGCACCCGCAAAAATTATTTCCCTTAGAACCCAAATCATGAATTTCAAGCAACTTGAACATGAGCATGTTGCACAATCTTGGGAAAGGATGAAAATGATGCTAAGGAATTGCCCAACCCGTGGGTTAAATCTTTGGATGATCATACAAAATTTTTATGCGGGGTTGAATTTTGTTTCTCGTAATCTTTTAGATTCCTCCGCGGATGGTACTTTTATGGAAATTACTTTGGGTGAAGCCACCAAATTGCTTGATAATATCGTGGAAAATTATTCACAATGGCATACCGAAAGAGCTCCTACTAGTAAAAAAGTTAATTCGGTTGAAGAAATTTCTTCTTTGAGTGAAAAAGTTGATGCTCTTATGAAATTGGTTGCTAGTAAAAGTCCTCCTATTGATTTTAATGATGTGCCTTTGTCTACTTTGGTTGAGCAAAATAGTGATGCCGTAGATGTGAATTTTATCTCGCGAAACAATTTCAATAACAATACTTATAGAGGTAATTTTAATCCTAGGCCTTTTCCTAGTAATTCCTCTAATAATTATGGTAATTCCTATGGTAATCCTTCTTATAATAATAATAGGAACACCTCTGATCTGGAGAATAATATTAAAGAATTTATCAATACTCAAAAAGTTTTCAATGCTTCGATGGAAGGAAAGTTGAATAAGATTGATGATTTGTCTAGAAGTGTTGATAGAATTTCTCATGATGTGGAAAATCTCAAGATGAAAATTTTTGTGCCTAAAGTTGAGGAATCAATTAAAGCTCTTTATGTTTGTATGGATGAAAGTAAGAAAAGAACTGCTATGCTTAGAGCTAGAAGAGAATTTTTAGAAAAGGCGTTTTCTAGTGATTGCTTTCATAAAAGTGATGAAGATCTTAAAATGATTGGTGTTTCTTCTATTGATTCCTTGTTTAGTAAAATTAAGACTAATGAAAAAGGGACTGGAGAAGAGTCAACTTTAGTTAGAAGGCGTCCCGATAAGTTGGAGGCTGAAAATCTTGTTGAAAATTTTGATAAAAGTGGGTTTGAAGAGGTCAAGACTTTAACTAGTGATGTGCCCACTATTTTGGATTACAAATACTTTAATTATGATAGCTGATCATTGATTGATTGTATTTCTTTGTTGCAATCCATGATAAATTCACCCCATGCTTATGAACAAAATAAAGCTTTTACTAAACATATTGTTGATGCTACGATGAAAGCTTTGGAAGAAAAGTTGGAATTAGAAGTTTCAATTCCTAGAAAATTACATGATGAGTGGGAACCTACTATCAAAGTCAAGATTAAAAATTATGAGTGTTTTTCTTTATGTGACTTGGGTGCTAGTGTTTCTACAATTCTGAAATCTTTATGTGATGTGCTTGGTCTTACCGATATTGAAGAATGCTCTTTAAATTTGCACTTGGCGGATTCTACTATTAAAAAGCCTATGGGAAGGATTAATGATGTTCTTATTCTTGAAAATAGGAATTATGTGCCCATAGATTTTATTGTTCTTGATATTGATTGTAATCTGTCTTGTCCAATCATTCTTGGTAGACCGTTTTTACACACTATTGGTGCCGTGATTGATATGAAAGAAGGAAATATTAAATTTAAATTTCCACTAAGGAATGATATGGAACACTTCCCTAGAACAATAATTAGGCCTCCATATGAATCAATCATGAGGGCATCTTATGGATCTCGAAACAAAGATGACAAAACTTAGATCCTTGCTTTATGCCTAGCTAGGGGCGTGAAACAATAGCGTGTTGGGAGGCAACCCAATGAATAAAATTTATTTTTGCATTTTTCTTTCTGTTCTTGATTGTTTGCACAATTATGCTACTGTTATAATTTTGTTTTAATTAGTATTTGTGCCAAGTAAAGCCTTTAGGATTATGTTGGGTGATAGTTGATTTGATCTTGTTGGAAAACAGAAACATTTGCGTCCAGTAAAACAATTTTGAAAATTAACAGAAAAGACGAAAAATTCTGAATTTTTTTACACAAGATTTATATAAAATTTCCTCTGTTGTCCTAATTTTTAAGAATTTTTGGATTTTCATAAGTATTCTAAATATCCAGATTACTACAGACTGTTCTGTTTTTGACAGATTCTGTTTTCTTTGCATTGTGTGCTTGTTTTGATGATTCTATGGTTTTCTTTGATGTGTTTTTGCCATAGAAAAGTTGGAATACAGTAGATATAATGCAACAATAAAATATTAATTGGTTTGCTACAGTACTTATATTAGTGATTTGCTTTCTTATACTAACGGATCTCACGAAGGTTTTGTTGAGTTTTGTGTGATTGAAGTTTTCAAGTTTTGGGTTATCTTACGATGGATGAAGGAATAAGGAGTAAGAAGAGCCTAAGCTTGGGTATTACCATGGCATCCCAAGCTATTATCCAAAGAGAAGCAAGCAACTAAGCTTGGGGATGCCCCGAGTGGCATCCCCTCTTTCTTCTAACGACCGTCGGTATTTTACTCGAAGCTATATTTTTATTCGTCACATACTATGAGTTTTGCTTGGAGCATCTTGTATGATATGAGTCTTTGCTTGTTTTGCTTTGTGTTCTAAGTTATGAATCCTTGCTGGACACACCTATTTGAGAGAGCCAAAATTATTCCATGACTTGTTAGAATTGCTCTCTATGCTTCACTTAAAATTTTATGAGCTATGGATTTACTCTAGTGCTTCACTTATACCTTTTTGAGCACGGCGTGCTTAGTATTTTTGAAGAAATGCTCTCATGATTCACTTAGATTTATTTGGGAGTTAGTAAATTTTTTAAGAAATTATCTCTTGTTTCACTTAAATTAGTTTGAGAGAAAGAAGTATTATGCTCATGATCTTCACTTATATTTGTTTGAGCTTATCGAAAGCAACACATGAAAATTAGTTCCAAAGTGATAGACATCCAAGAAGGATATAATAAAAACTTTAATGAAGATCATTGGACAAAATAAACTTGATTCCTTGTAATAGTTTTGAGATATGATGATGTGATATGTGAGTTATGTTGATGAGTAATTATGCTTTAGTAAGAATATTGGTGTTAAGGTTTGTGATTCCCTATGCAAGCACGAAAGTCAATAGTTATGCAATGAAATTATATCCTACTTGTGGTGCATTATTCGGTGTTAATTATGCTTAATGCTCGCTTATGAGATTATTCGTTTTTTTTGGTTGGTCGCTTCTCAATCTTTTGCTAGCCTTCATTTTGCACTAAGTATGATCACTACTTGTGCATCTAAAACCCTTTAAACCAGTTTTGCGACATGAGTCCACTATATCTACCTATATGCGGTATTCGTTTGCCATTCTAAGCAAATTTGTATGTGCCATCTCTAATTTTCAAAATAAACTTCTCTTTTGTGTGTCCGTACCGCTCGCGAGGCGGTGAGGGGTGGCTAATATTTTCCATTCTAGATTTGTTATTCTCACGATGAGTGTTTATTCACTTGTCATTGCACGAGAGTAAGGCAAAGGTATTAGGGATGCCCAGTCCCAAAATGAAAAATGAATTTACTTTATGTTGTCAAATAATAAATTCCTTGGAAAGTGTTGGTATGGAGGGCACCCGTGGATACGGCTAGCCATGGAAACTGAAAGAAATGGTGGAAAAAGGAATAAACTTTATTTTCTGTTTATGAACCGCCTATGATATATCTAGCATGGAAAGTGTTGGGAACTCTAAGTCGTTTTCGTTGGTGGGAAAAGCACACCTCCCAAAATGTTTTTATCTCTAGTTTTTTGCTTTGAGCTCTGGCACCTCTACAAATCCCTACTTACCTCTGCGAAGGGCCTTTATTTACTTTATGCAATTTTTATTTTTAATTTGAGTCTCCATCTTCTCTTGTAAAGCACCAACTAGGAGGCACTATGATCGTACTTGAGCATTGGGTGTAGTTAATATGCGAGTGTGTTTCATGAATGGATCAATGGTTGAGCATGATGGGCTAGGGATAACTTATTTTAGCGTTGATATTTTGAAAGACATAGTTGCTTATTGATATGCTTGAGTATTTAAGTAATCATGTCAAAACTAGACTATTGCTTTGAATCATATAAAAGTCCAAATGTCCATGCTATAAAGGAAAGAATATGAGATGACATGTTAGGCAGTATTCCACATCAAAAATTCTGTTTTTATCATCTACCTACTCGAGGACGAGCAGGAATTAAACTTGGGGATGCTGATACGTCTCCAACGTATCTATAATTTTTGATTGTTCCATGCTGTTATATTATCATTCTTGGATGTTTTACAATCATTTTATAGTCATTTAATATCATTTTTTGGTACTAACCTATTGACATAGTGCCAAGTGCCAGTTGTTGTTTTTTTGCATGTTTTTTACATCGCAGGAAATCAATACCAAATGGAGTCCAAACATAGCGAAACTTTTTGTGGATTTTTTTGGACGAGAAGACATCCAGTGGACCGGAGAAGCGCCTGGGGGGTGCTCCGAGGGGAGCACAACCCACCAGGGCGTCCCTGGAGGCCCAGGCGTGCCCTGGTGGGTTGTGCCCACCTCGGGTGCCCCCCGAACCGCCTCTATGCTCTATAAATACCCCAATATTCCAGAAACCCTAGGGGAGTCGACGAAAATCAATTCCAGCCACCGCAGAGTCCAGAACCACCAGATCCAATCTAGACACCATCATGGAGGGGTTCACCACTCCCATTGGTGCCTCTCTGATGATGCGTGAGTACTTCTTTGTAGACCTATGGGTCCGTAGTTAGTAGCTAGATGGCTTCCTCTCTTTCTCTTGATCTTTAATACAATGGTCTCTTGGAGATCCATATGATGTAACTCTTTTTGCCGTGTGTTTGTTGGGATCCGATGAACTTTGAGTTTATGATCAGATCTATCTTTTTATCCATGAAAGTTATTTGAGTCTTCTTTATCTCTTATATGCATGATTGCTTATAGCCTCGTATTTCTTCTCCGATATTTGGGTTTTGTTTGGCCAACTTGATCTATTTATCTTGCAATGGGAAGAGGTGCTTTGAAGTGGGTTCGATCTTACGGTGCTTGATCCCAGTGACAGAAGGGGAACCGACACGTATGTATCGTTGCTACTAAGGATAAAACGATGGGGTCTATTCTACATAAATAGATCTTGTCTACATCATGTCATCTTTCTTATTGCATTACTCCGTTTCTCCATGAACTTAATACACTAGATGCATGCTGGATAGCGGTCGATGTGTGGAGTAATAGTAGTAGATGCAGGCAGGAATCGGTCTACTAATCTTGGACGTGATGCCTATATAATGATCATTGCCTAGATATCATCATGATTATTTGAAGTTTTATCAATTGCCCAACAGTAAATTGTTCACCCACCGTTTGCTATTTTTCTCGAGAGAAGCCACTAGTGAAACCTACAGCCCCCGGGTCTCTTCTTTAATATATTTGCCTTTGCGCTCTATTTTCCTTTGCTTTTATTTTCTGATCTATTAAACCAAAAATACAAAAATACCTTGCTGCACTTTATTTTATTTGGCGTTCGATCTATCAATATTTACTACTCTCTCATGTCCGTTTGCCAATTTCTGGCGCCGTTGCCTGAAAGGGATTGACAACCCCTTTTACACGTCGGGTTGCGAGTATTTGTTATTTGTGTGCAGGTGCTGTTTACGTAGTGTTGCTTGGTTCTCCTACTGGTTTGATAACCTTGGTTTCATCATTGAGGGAAATACCTACCACTGCTGTGCTGCATCATCCCTTCCTCTTTGGGGAAATACCGATGTAGCTTCAAGCCGCATCAATATCTCCCGAAACAAAAACTTGCTCGTTTTTTGTTTCCTACTTGCTTTGCACGTGCTGGAAGAGCAAGTACAATAAGTTATACAGTCAGCAGGCTATAATGATTAAACAATTATATTTGTGTTGAGTTGGATGAGAGAGAAGAGGAGAGAGAATGGAAGCGGGTTGTAGATTAACAGCCAGCTACAACACGGACTCCAAGAAACATTGTGAGAGTGTACAGTGGGCCATGCATTAATAAAGTAGTATTGCTTAGCAACTAGCTATACTAGCTATACTATACAAATTCGCTATATATTAGGTCACTAAAAAAAGACACATCCGTGACATTTTGGGCCGAACGAAAAAAAATTCTGTCATGCTTATGACACTTCTATGACGATAATTGTGACAAAACACGTATCATCATAGATGTGGTGGGCTCCTACTTCTATGAAAAAAAATCATGATAGAAAATGGGCTTTTCATCCTGGGGGGTCGGAGACGCAGCTGCATGACATTCTTTGGGCCGTCCATGATGGAAAAAATCGTGGAAGAAGCGAGGGCAAGGAAAATATCGGGGAGTTCCCGGTTACGGTGGGTGGTCAGGTCCGAGCGATGCACGGAGGTTTGCGCGTTTCTCTCGTGTACGCACGTGTGTGCGAGGCATTGGCTAACTGAACCCGAGAGATCGCACTACTACATTAGTGAACCCGAGCGATCGATCCCTTGGCTGTTAACTGAACATGAGCGATTCATTCGTTGCTGACTGAACCCGAGCAATTCCTTCGCTGCTGTTGCTAACTGAACCTGAGCGATCGATCACTGCAGCTGCTTACTGAAGCCAATCGAGCCCCCATGCAAGACGTAGCCAGCCGCTGTTGGGTTGCCTCTCATTGAACAGTGACCATTGCTACCATGCGCACGATACGTAGAACGAGTCGAGACATGGTGAGTCGAGCCGGTTGGTTGGCTGTGGATGAACAGTTCCAGGTGGGGGTTGGATGAATAGGACCCCGTGGTAGTAGGCCATTGCCACTAGATGAACAGGACCCCAAGGAGGCCGCCGCACCCCAGCCAGTTGGGGGTGGATGAACTGGACCCCGTGGATGCTCTATGAACAGCAGTCGGTGGAGGCTGGATGAACAGTAGCCCGTGGAGGGTGGAGGAGGTCGACGGTGGATGAACAGTAGCCCATGGAGGCTGGAGCGAGGCAGTAGACGGTGGATGAGCAGGACCCTGCTTTGACCGTAGGCGCTCCAACAGAAGTCCGTTTCCTCCATTTTGCGGTACGCCACACCCCTCCCGATCAAAAGGACCCTGTTTCAACCGTAGGCACTCAAACAGAAGTCTGTTTCCTCCGTTTTGCGGTACGCCAGACCCTTCCCGATGAACAGGACCCCGTTTTGACCGTACGCGGTCGAACAGAAGGCCCGTTTCCTCTGTTCTGCGGCACGCCAGACCTCGTTTCGGCTGTTCCGTCCAAGCCGGTTGGCTCCCGATGAACATGACGTATTCCGTTGCCTCCCGATGAATACGACGCATTCCGTTGCCTCCCGATGAACAGGACGTTGTTTCTCCGTTCTGACCAAGCCGGTTGGCTTCCGATGAACAGGACGCCGTTGCTGCTGTCCGTTGCCTCTCCATGTACATGAGCCCTGGCCGTACGTATGCGCGAGTACGCGTTCGAGACCCCGCCCGTATGTATGTATGTGGCCGTATTTTTTGGCATCTGGCTGTATGTACGTGTACACGGTTTTGACTGGACTTCCTGAACTGCTACCACTCCTTACTCGGCCATGGTTCATCGGGCAGACAGACCGATCGACTGGTATGTACACAGACAACACTACATACGCTTCGACCGGATGGGTCCCAGCTGTCAGGGAGGACAAGGCGACACTTCCTTGTGTCCGAATATATAGCTAGTGGGTCCTAGCGGTAAGGGGCGGAATCCTATATTTTTTGCACATAATAAGGAGGCACTTCCTTGCGTGCAAAGATGTTGTTGGTGGGTCCCAGCTGTCAGGGGCAGTCATAAGGAGGCACTTCCTTCCTTGCGAAGATATACGTGGTGGGTCCCAGCTTTCAGGGGGAGGAATAATTTTATTTTCGCGTAATAAGGAGGCGGTTGCATGCGTTCGTCCATGCACCTGATGCGTCCCCACTGTCAGCCTCTCCACGTACAGTCCTCTTCCGATGACACTCGTTTGTTGTCCATGTTGACCACACCGCGCCGAGCGTACCAAGGCGGTGGACGGCGCGGAGACCCCAGACGGCAACGAGCCGGTGATGGTTAGACGGGGCAGTGGAGTCGCAGACGGAGAGGTGTACGAGGGTTAACTGGTTCTGGTGCGGGGTGGTTCTGCAGTCGGCGGAGAATAACAGGAGGTGTGGAGGGGTGGAGGGATGGCTTGGCCGGCGGTGGGGTAGCGCTTCGCAGCGAAGCGTGCTAAGCAGAGTTGCTAACAGCCGCAGGCGGGAGCAGGTGGTCCCGGCGGTGCTGGAGGAAGAAGACGAGAGATTGAAGATGAATGCCGGCCATTGGATATAAATCTAACGCCTATCGATGTCATAATCATTTGTTGACTAAGTTGACAACACCTTGCGTTGGCTTTGACCTATTGGCCAAAATTTCAACCTCCAAAAATGTCGCACATAGTCAACCCATTTTTCTAGAATTTATAGTCCATTCGCTTCGCTGGGTGAATGTCACATCCCTAGTTCTGGCTAGGCCAGTTTCATGTGTGCATCATGTTTAATTTCAAATGAAGTTGAAATGGGGATGACAGAAAGCCCCAGCACATCTTAAACCAACTAGGGTTTACTAAAATCCTTTTCAATGAACCTGAAATGCCCTTCTAAAATGTTCATCATCTTTGCCTTGGTCTAGAACCCCTGACAAAAATGGTGCACAATTTTCTAGGTCATCATAAGGTCATTGAATTAAATCATATGTAACTTGCATTTGGGCATTTAAATGCTAGTAAATATTTTAAATGTCCAAATAATCCCAAACTGAAATGTTCCATGTTGTTTATATCCTAAACAGTGGGCATGAGCAGTTTGGTGATTTTTGAAAGTGCCTAGCTATTTTTAATAAAGCCACAAAGTTGCAGAAAAATAGAAAACAGGAATTAAAAGAGAGAGAGACCCACCTAACTTACCTGGCAGCCACCTGGCCCAGCTCCTCCAGCCGGCCCAGCCCACTGGCAACTGCCAGTCGTCTCCCACCTCTGCCAGAAGGCAGAGGCGTGTCGCCCGCGCGCGCACCGGACGCCACCTCCTGCTTCCACCTCCTGCATCCACCCCCTGCTTCCTCCCCCGCCCTCGACCGAGCGCCTAGAGGCGCCACGCAGCCCCCGGTCCCTCTCGCTCATTCCCCCGAGCTCATCCCCTTCCTCTGCTCTCTTTCCTCTCACACACCCGAGCGCCACCGTCACCGCCGCTCGCCGCTGCCGCGCCTTGAGCCACCTCCTCGCCTCCCCGACGCATCCATCGGCCCCGCCGCATCGCCCTGAAGCTCTCCGCCAACGAACACGACGCCGGAAGCCCCGTATCGTCGTCCCCGACCTCGTCTTGAAGCTTCGGCCGCCGGAGATCGTCGCCGTCGATTCGCCGACCCCAGCGCATCCCCGAGCTCGCTGACCACCTCATCGCCCTCGCTGTGAGCTCCACTGCGTTTCCCCTCTCTCCTTTTGCTCGCCCCCGCGCCGTAGCGTCAAACCCGACCCCGCCCGAACTCCGGCCGCCGCCACGAGCTCGTTTCCGGCGAGCTCGGTCCACCCCAGCTGCTGCCGCTAGCCGTGTTGGATGCGCGCGAGTCCCAGCACCACGTAGAGCCTCTCCGCCGTCGTTTTGGTCGTCGGGGGACAAAACCCGCACCGCCCCGCCGCGTCTGGCCTCACCGGCGGCTAAACGCCGGCGAGTTTGACCTCGCTGACCAGGGATTTGACCCCCTGGGTCATTGACGTGTGGGCCCAGGGCCTTAACTAATCTGGTTTAGCATTAGATTAGTACTAATTAACTTAGATTAGTTAGTTAGACACTGACATGTGGGCCCCAGCGTCAGGTTTGACCTGGACCGCATAGTTGACCTGCTGACGTCACACCGACGTCATGCTGATGCAGTAAATCATTTTCTGGATTTAAAATAATCAGAAAATTCCAGAAAATGTCCAAAACTTCTAAAATTCATAGAAAATAAACTATAGCTCAGAATGAAATAATTTATATATGAAAAATGATCAGAAAAATCCAAAGAATCTGAATATGGCATTTTCATGCATGGTTGAACAAGTTAACCTCACTGAATAGGACAATTCAAGATTATGGAATAAATAGTAATTAGTTTTGGAGTTGGAATTTGCTATAGGTTTGAATTCCACTTCAATGAATATGACTAACTGTTGCACTAGGTCAATTCAGTACCTTAATATGACATATCATTCATATAAATGTGCATTGCATTGATTGTGGTTCCTCTTGTGTTTGTCGGTGGTTGCTCCCTCTCAGTAGACGTGGTTCCGACGACGTGTTCGATGACACCGATGAAGAACTATATTATCTTCAGAAGTGCCAGGCAAGCAAAACCCCTTGTTCATTCCTATACAAACCCACTATCTCGCTTCTGCTCTCTTGTACTGCATTAGGACAACAACGATTCAACTGTTACATGCTGCGGTAGTTGAACCCCTTTCCTCTGCATGACCTGTCATTGCCACAGTAAATAGATGAAACCCACTAGCATGAGTAGGAGTTGTTTGAACCCTGATGTGCCTACTCATTCATGCTTGTTTGTCATGCCTGCTATTGCTTAGAGTTGTGTCAGGTCTGATTCATCGGGGATGAATTGGAAAGTTGTGAACATATCCTACTGCTGAGAGCTAAGTGTGTGAACACGATTTGGTAAAGGTATCGATGGAAGGCCATGTAGGAGTACATGGTGGGTTGTTTCATTGAGGCCGTCCTTAAGAACTGAGATCTGTATGCGTGATTTAAGATTCAGCTACTACCACACGTTGGGCCCTGAAATATGACCCCGCTCGACTTACTGACCCCTCTCGTCCTCTGTCCAGGAGTTGCAAGTAGTTTCTGGTGTTTGTAGTTGCTGGAGGCCGTGCGCAGCGCTGACCTTAGGGGTGGGCTGTGATGCGGTAGGCACGTGGCCGGTGTACCGAGTCGCCCGTTTGGTGTCTCGGGAACCCTGCACACATCGTTTGGGGCCGTTGAGGACACCCCAGCCGGATTTCCTTGCGGATGGAACCCGAATAGGCGATAAACCTGGACTAGAGACTTGTGTGGTTAGTCAGGTCATGGTCTACACCCACGTCGGCTTTCGCTTGAAGTCTGCCGAGCACATGTCGTATGCAGACGCTAAGTGGTGGAAACATGTGTGACGAAGTACACCCCTGCAGGGTATAAAACTATTCGAATAGCCGCGTCCGCGGTAAAGGACTACTTGGTCGCTTATGCAGTTCATAGACAAGTGAAAGTGGATACTCTAAAACTCGCAAGATAAGCGTGAGTGCTATGGATGGCGTTCTCGTAGGGAGACGGGAGCGGATCCATAGTGGTGTATTGATATGGTGAATATGTGGACTCGTGTGCGCCACCTCAAAAGAGTTACCAGCATTCGTAGTTCAGGATAGCCACTGAGTCAAAGCTGGCTTGCTGCAGTTAAACTCCACCACCCTCTTTGATGATACCGATGCATTTGTAGATAGTTCTGATGTAAGTCTTGCTGGGTACATTTGTACTCACGTTTGCCTATTTTATGTTTTGCAGAGAGACTTTAGTCTCGCTAGTAGTTCTACGTGGACTTCGACGTTTAGCTTGTTACCTCAGCTACGATCTTGTGCCCTCGGCAGGATCCGGTAGATAGTCAGGCTTCTCAGCCCTTTTCATTTATAGATGTCTGTACTCAGACATGTTAAGCTTCCGCATGTGTTTTGACTTGTATGCTCTGAATGTTGGGTCATGAGACCCATGTTTGTAATACTTGGCTCCTCGGAGCCTAATGAATAAATACTCTGAGTCGTAGAGTCTTGTTGTGATGCCATGTTGTATTTGCCCATATCCAGCATATTGTGTGTATGATTGAAATGCTTGGTATGTGTGGGATCCGACAACCTAGTTGTTTATCCTTGGTAGCCTCTCTTATGGGGAAATGTAGTCTTGTGCTTCCATGAGCCATAGTAGTCCGCTATAGCCCGGTTCACCGGAGTCCTGCTAGCCCAGCACTATTGCTCCGGAACACTTAGACTGGCCGGCATGTGTCCTTCCTCGATCCTGTGTCTGTCCCTTCGGGGAAACGTCACGCGGTGTCTTTCGGAGTCCTGCTAGCCCAGTTGCTACAGCCCGAATTCACTCGCTGATGACCGACACGTTCGTTGCTGGGTCATGTATGCCTGTCCCCGTAAGTTAGTGCCACTTTGGGTTCACGACTAGTCATGTCGGCCCGGGTTCTCTGTCATATGGATGCTAGCGACACTATCATATACGTGAGCCAAAAGGCGCAAACGGTCCCGGGCCATGGTAAGGCGACACCCGTGGGAATACCGTGCGTGAGGCCGCAAAGTGATATGAGGTGTTACCGGCTAGATCGATGTGACTTGGAATCGGGGTCCTGACAGTGAACAAAAAATGTAGCGTCCATGCGGCCCATTTTTTTTAAAACTACAGCCCATTTGCACTTTCTAGAAATACACGAATTTGCTGGCCTGGGTGAACAAATAATGTAGTGTCCATGCGGCCCATTTATTTTTTTCTAAAAAAAACTACAGCCCATTTGCACTTTCTAGAAATACACGAATTTGCTGGCCTGGGTGAACAAATAATGTAGCGTCCATGCGGCCCATTTATTTTCCTGAAAAATTACAACTCATTTGCACTTTCTCGAAATACATGATTTTGCTGGGCTGGTTCTAATTATAATGTTCGGTTGGACGCAGCAATGTTATCAAAAAATAAACAGGGGCTGAGCATTTTGTTATAAATATATTTAAATAATAAGTGCTTTATTTACATTGGTCCTTAAATCTTATCAAGCTTTTGTACACAATCACCTGTATTTTCGTTGACCTTAAGTAAAAAAACCCAGGATTTTATTGTTAAATATTTATTTTTATAAGTTCATAATACATGGGATTTTTTTTCTTATATATGTAAGTATCTGTTAAATATATGATGATAATAACAATAATATATAATAACATATAAAATAATATAAATATATATATAATATAGTTAGAAGGAAAACATAAGTTGGACCTGGCGTTCCTATTCTTATATAGAAAAATAGAACAGACCTCTGCGTTTTCTTCAAAAAAAAAACATAAGTTGGGCTGCGGATGTTTAAGAAAAAAAATAAAACCTAGGATGGGAGGACCATAGGCCGGTCGATACATGACGCCCCTCAAACAAATACAAACCGGCATGTCGTGGGCTGCAGATGTTAAAAAAGAAAGCCTAGACTGGGCAGCCCACAACCCAGCTGATACTTGTTGGCCCACTGATAATAAATGATACATGCCAGCTCCCCGATGACTAGCTTCATTGTAAATTTATCTCCTTTAGTAACTACGTTAACAAACCAGTGGCCCCAACGTCAGTATAGCATTAGGAGGAAGTATTTTTTCAATGAGGCACTTTCTTGCGTACGGCCATGGACCTGGCAGGGCCATAGATGTGCTACAGTAGTGGTAGATGTTGTGCCTAATTTCGAGCGAAAGTACTGGAGTAGCCAGTGGCCAAGTTCCACTCCCCAACCGCTGCTCCGCCCGGGTTCGATTCCACCTGATGCAGTAAAAATATCCACAAATTTTTGCCTCTGCCTCTGACATGTGGGTGCCCATTGTCATCATGCACACCACCTCCAACACACTCAACATTGTGTGGGCATTTTGAAAATACCATATCTTTTTGACTGTGCATCATATGAAAATGTGCTATGCATGTATGTTGATCAGCTTGATGTTAACTGGCTGGTAGTTCCATTTTCGACCATGAATAAAACTTCCAACATGATGTTATCCCTGTTTGAAAAAGGGCATGTTAATATAAATGCTCTGCCTCGGAAACTTGCGGTTTCTTATCTGAAACTGAAACTTGCAGTTTCTTCTCTGAGAATCACATTGTCTGCACTTTTATATGAAACTACATTTTTTAAAGTGCTAAAAATAGATCTCTACAATTCATAAAATACTTCATATGCTCAATACTGCAAATCTGAAATTCAAAAGACATTCATATTTGAATGTACTCTCAAATCTGAAACACAAAACACAATTCACAACCTGCAAATACTGACAACCCTAAGCTCCTACTCAGACTACGTGGGGGGGAGTCCCCTCCTATTCCTCGGCGGCAGACAGCCGCGCCGTGGGACGAGGTCAACGGCGAGGGAGAGGATGGCGGGGAAGCGTCATCGCGCCAACTGTTTTTCTCTTCTTGCAGTTGGGTTCAGTCGACGAAGACTCCACCATCTCGCTCTGCCAGGGACCCTCACAAACGGCACCATGTAGATGCTCGATCCTTCAATCTCGGGTGGATGCTCCATCTTGGATCGATACTCCCACCACCACAGCCTCACGATCGGATACTGTCGCGGAATTGTCACGACAGATGTCCTAGTGGAAGGACTTAGTCGTGGAGCCATCGCAACTAGGTTAGCTTAAAGGGGTTAATTGGGACAAAGGACACAGAGAGTTTATACTGGTTCGGCCCCTTGCGGTGAAGGTAAAAGCCTAATCCAGTTTGAGGTGGTATTACTAGGGCTTCGATTACCAGGGAGCGAATTCGCTTGACCTAGTTCTCGATCTCTTGTCTATTGCCCTAAGCCACCGCTGGGTCATCCCTTTTATACAAAGGTTGATGCCCGGCAGCTCACGGAGTCCCGGCCGGCTCATACACATTGTGTCCGGCTCGGTGACTAACTACGCTTGCCTTACAAAACAAGTCATACATTTATGGCGGTTCATCCTCCTGGGCCTCAAGTCGCCTCTGGGTCTTGGGCCACCAACGGGCTTGTATGATCCGCCATCTTTATTGATAAATCGCCAGTGGTATGACCCGGCCCCTTCTGGGAGGTTCATACCCAGTAGTTATGTCCTCAACATTAGGCCCCAGGTTGATTTCAACTAGTTCATGTCAATCTTCAATACCTGACTTGTCAAAATCTTGCCTCGATTTGTTTGATAAAACTTGCTGTAACCCGCCACGACGTCAGCTCGCAAAATCTTCTTAAACCGCCATGACATCATTTTGCACTAACTTTGCACGAGGCCCAAAACATCTTAACTGATCCTTATCTTAATGAGCATCCCGAAAACCGAGGCGTCCATATAGGCACATGATGATTCCAACCTCCTCGATTCCCGCGCATGCCTTGTATTCACCCCCTTATAAATAGGGACGAGGGTCTTTTTCATTTTCCCCCCTTTCGCCTTCGTCTTCCTCTCGCATCTCCTCTGTCGCCCGAGCTCTGCTGCCGCGAACTCCAAGGCTGCACCACTCTCAGGCCACTGCATCAACCTGATTAAACCAGAAAGACTCCAGTGCGCCGCCGCTGCTCCACCGCATCTGTAAGTACCCCTTTATCCAAGCCTCAGATCTGCACTAGGGTTTGAGTAGTTTGTCGGCGTTCTTGTTGTTCTTCGTGTTCCTCAACTCCCAGCAGCGTTCAATCTGAATAAGTCATCAACTTTGTGCGGTAGTAGTTTAGAATTCGTGTGCATCATCAAAGTAGCATCTTTCCATAGAAAAACCTCGTCAGAGCATCAAAACTTTCCGCTGCCGCCACCTTAGGTTTAATTTTTACTGTCTTTTCTGAACTGCCATAGATCCAAAATTATAGCGGTAGCTTGTGAAATATGTTTGTCCACCACTTGATAGATCTGAAGCACCCAAACTGCCATGGCGGCTTATGACATAAACCGTGACCCATCATATAACATTAGGCCCCGTTTAAGCCGCCATCACCCACTTCAACATCGATAATCCGGCAATAACCTTCCGGTTTAACCGGGCTGGGTTAGAATTCAATCCGCTGGTGTGACAACTGCATATTCTGAACTCTATCTCCATACCCATTAACCTTGTACAGTGATTTAAACTATAATTTATAACTCGCCAGATACCTGTTGGTTTAATAACATGTTGAACCGCCTTGTGTAAACAACGCACTCAATCATGACTAAGACCGTCACATCATGCGACTGGGTTCCGTCCATTGTTACTGAGGCAATGCTCCAAGAGTACATCAAGATTGGCTTCTTACCGGCAAAAAATGTCATTCATTGGCGTGCTCCTAATCCGGATGAAGTCAAACCTTAGCCACAGGATGATGAAGTTATCGTTTTTACCGATCACATGAACCGGGGCTTCTCACCGCCCGGGTCAAAAAATTTCCGTGACGTTCTGCATTTTTTTCAACTTCATCCTCAAGATATCAGACCCAATTCCGTTTCAAATATCTGCAATTTCCAAGTCTTCTGTGAAGTATACCTTCAAGAAGAACCTAGTGTTGAGCTCTTTAGAAAGTATTTTTACTTGAACCGCCAGAATGAATTCATTGACGGTCCCAGCCAGGAGCTTGGAGGGATTTCAATTCAGCGACGCAGAGATGCCATTTTTTCTTATGCTCAACTTCCAAGCCATCCCAAGGATTGGAATCAAACCTGGTTTTACTGCAAAGATACTTCCCCTGCTGACGAAAACCCCTTGCCAGGTTTCCGTGACCAACGGCTCAACCCAAAGCACCCTCTCCTTGAACGGCTTACCACTGCTGAATGGGCGAAACTTGCACCTACCTTCTCGAAGGTTAGAGCATTATTGGGTAATGGATTAACCGGAGTTGACCTGGTTCGATGCTGGGTAGCTTGGAGGATCATACCTTTAAGCCACCGGTCCGGCTTAATGTGTACATATACTGGCGACCCCAAAGAACCACTGCGTTACAGTTCAACGCAATTGACTGATAAAGCCATCAATGATATGACCAAGACTCTTCTCAATGAAAGCTTGGAGACCTGCAGCAAAGTGGGGCTGAATCCCTTCTGCACACTCAACCCGGCACCGGATGTAAGTCTGTCCACTTTATGTATTTTACTTCATTGTTCATAGAATCTGGAAATCCCCAACCTTGTTGTAATTTGTTGCAGGTTGGATCCGCCTTTTGGAGTAAAAAATATGATGAAAAAGCCGCCAAGTAGGCCAGGACTAAGACCAAAGCCACGAAGAATAAGAAGAAATCCACTGCTTCTGATATGTTGAACTTGGACGAAGATGATGAGTCGGAGGTAGACCTTGATTCCCTTAGTTTTTTTCATCGTATTAACACTGATTGCTATCAGGATGACGCGGAAACCAGCCAGGCGGGTGATGACGAGGTAACTATTATTTCCTCTGACTCAGAGCCCTTGCCAAGACAAAAAATTCGACGAGTGATCCAGAAAGTAAGGTTCTCTAACCCTTTAGCTCACTTGGATCCCAACTTTATTTTGAAGCAACAACAGCATGAGAACCGGTGCAGAACCCGGACCAGTGGAGGCGGAGAACTTTCCTCCGGTTTACCTAACACACCAGCCCCACGCAAGCGCCGGAATGAGGTATTTCAAAATTCCAACTTTATTTACTCCAAGGCAGGTCTTATTCGTCAAGCACTAAAACCTTCTGACTCAAATCACCAGGGGACCTCTCACTCTTTGTCTGGCGATTCATCGCAGACTCAGCTTCTGGCTTTCAAGACTGCACCAGGGTACCAACTTTATCAGTGTTTTCCAATATCTCTAAACTCATACTGACTTTTAGAATCCTCTTGTAGTGGGAAAGCAAAGCCTAGCAAAAAGGCTAGAATGAACAAGCCAACAGAAGATCCCAAGATTCATGAACCAGAAAAGCAGGCACCAATATCTGAGGCCTCCGTGCAACAACCGGAAGAACTTGCTGATGACCCGCCACCGAAAAATCCTGGTACCTCTGCTGAGCATATAGTTATTGATCCCTTGGGCGCTGAACCGCCAAGCCCAATCAAGCCTTCAGAACCAAACACTAAGGAAGTCCTGATCAGTGGCACTGGTTTTTGAGAACCGGGGAATCCTATTGCTCTAGCAAAACATTCTGCCAAGGAAGGATTGATCAAGAGGCGCAAGGTCAAATTTGACATGGCCAATTATTCTCATCTGAATATTGGCGAAATCCTCTCCGGCTATCTCAACCAAGTACATAACAGCCGTGATCTGGAAATTGACATGGTCAAGCACATGCATCAGAAACATGAGGTATCAACTTTCGCTAAGATACATTTCTTCAGCCCCCAAGTCTACTAAATATGAGTAGAATAGAATATACTATAGACTTTGTGAGATAAGCTTTTAGCTATGCATCTGAATCAAAAACTGTAGCCCCCAAGGGCCGGCTTGATCTTATGAAGATAAGCCGGGACTTTCAAGAATCAACTTTGCACCTGTAATCCCCAGGGGCCGGTTGAATCCATAAGAATAAACTGGGGCTTAACACTGTCACACAAATCCCATCTAGTCACCCTTGCAAACCTGGTTAATTCTAAAAAATGATGAACCGGGGTCATCTGCCATTGCATCATAAAACAGACCTTGCATCCATTAGCCCCCAAGTGCCAAGTGCTATTGCTTGCAAAGGGCTTGGGACTTATCAATATGTACTGCTCCATAAAGAAACTTTCTGCACCGATTAGCCCCCAAGTGCCAAGTGCTATTGCTTGCAAAGGGCTTGGGACTTATCAATATATACTGCATCATAACTATGCATTTTTGTTTCGCCTCTCTTTGCAGGAAGCATCCAGTCAATATCAATCTCAGTTGGCTGACTTAAAAACCTGGCTTGAAGCACAAGAAGCTGAAACCCGCAAGGCTGACTCCAAGTTTAAGTTTAGCTTGGATGAAAATGAAAAGCTCATAACTGAGTTGAATACTGAGAAGGCCGCCTGGGCTGAAGAGAAGGCTACCCTGATCCAAAGGGCTGAAAAAGCTGAGGCCTCATTAGAAGGGGTCACCATAGAACTTACTGGCCTGAAGCATCATATCAATCAGATGACCTTTGCTATTTTTGGTAAGATCTTTTATATTATAGTAACATTCCACTCTCCATGTTATAAACCGTCAGGTGACTTCATCATAATATGGCATGCAGGTCCCAGAAGCAGCAATCTTGGGAAAGAAATGCTGATAAAGAACAAGGCAGTTTACACATTAGTAGAACAATTATACACTGGAGCGCAGCGCATGATAGCCACCATCTCCCCAAGCAAGCAAGCACCATCTCTTCTTAGCAATGTCTTAAGCCAACTTTCTGTCCTTCCTACTTGAATAGCAGAGAACAAACGTTCAGCTGCTAGAGCCAGTGCCATTATGGCTTTAAGCCAAGCGAAGGCATGGCAGTCAGAATTAGACCCGACCGAGCTAGCCACTGGCTGCCTGAGTTTCAAAGAGGACGGGTCTCCCTTTGACAAGAAAGATTTTGCTGCGTGTGTGAAGGAGATGCGTCCCTTGGCAAGCCTGCTTGTTGAAGAAACAGATCTGTCCAAATATCAGGCGGCTTATACCGCAGAAAACCAGAAAATGCCCACGCTGGCTTACAAGATTGCAGATCTTATCCCTCCAGCTCATAAGCATACTTTTGCCCCTGAAATCGATCCGTCTGAGCTTATCGATGATGAAGCTGAATTACAGGCCTTGGCTGCCATCAATTGGTCATCGCCTGACTTCCAGACAGTGGAGGGAGAAGAAGAACCGGCGCGGGATGACCCGGAAGCTTCAAACCGCCAAGACCAGGAGAACTGATCCGCTGGATGGTTCTCAATTTTCATCTCAAGCCTTGTTTGAAAAAACACTTAGTCATTTGGGCTCACGGAGCCATGTAATAGGCTAGTTAAACTCTGATCTGCCGTGCCATCGTGCATGTTTTGCTTGCATAACACTGCTGATCCGCCATTTGAAGATCTGCCACTTATGCTTATGATATCATCAATTATGCAGGTCAGATTTATCATTTCTCCTACACACAAACAGATCACAAGTGCCCTGGCGGTTTACCCCAGGGCGGGTCACAACACCCTTTTATAAAAAACCACTGATGACTAAATAGTCCATAATCAGGGCCGGATTATCAACACCTTATATGATCATAAAATAAACATCATACCTGTGATATTTATGCACATTGCCGGCTTATCATGTCAGCAAGGGTAACAACCCAATGACAGAGCACAACACTGTTCAATTTATTCATACTGCCGGCTTATTACGCCATCGCAGCAAGGGTTAACATCCCAAAGCTTAGAGCACAACACTCAAGCAGATAATTATTATACACTGGCGACTTAAAGTCCAAAGCTAGGACGGGTTAATAAACTCCGGATAAGTTTATATATAAACCATAAGGCAACATAGCCCTCATCGGTTTTCAATCATGTATTAACATGTCACAAGAGATGAACTTCAAAAAATGTTCAAATCAAATATAAATCAAAAAACAAGGCTTTCATAGGCCGCCAAGCCTCAAAGTCAAGTGTTGTTCAAGGGCCGCACAGCCGCTGAGTTAAACCTTCATTCAAACCTTGTAATCCGGGCCTCACATGACCAATCGCCATTTTAACTTTGACAAGTTCAGGGTCTTTATAAGATTGACTATCAAGAGTACGGTGAGTCATTCCAGGATTACCTGGGCGGAGTGGCAGACTTACAAAGGGAGGATAGCCCGGATTTTTTTGGTGAATACACCTGGCGTCCAAGCCTATTACAAGGGTCAACAAAGCTTTGTTCATTAACAAAAAGCCCTCGAGTAATATTTCATTCCAGGCATATAAGCCAGACCATTAGGGTAGTCATAGCTATGCTCGATGAGCAGGAAGCCCCCAAGTATGTTTTCATCATGGCGTACAAGCCGGATCAAGAGGGTGGTCATAGCTATGCTCAATGAGCAAGAAGCCCCCAAGTGATTATATGAAGTAACAATAAAGACTCATTATTCTCAGAAATGAAACGACAGAGGCCCTGATTGATCAGGGATGCCAGCTTTATTATATTCATCATAATATATACATTGACAAAATATGTACATCACAAGAGCCGGGGGCTCAGGTGTAATAAGGCCGAAGATGAGCAATATTCCATGGCCGGAGGGTCTCTTCCTCCGACGTGCGTGAGTCCTTGTGGTCTCGAACATCAATAAGGTAGTATGACCCGTTGTTTAGATTTTTGCTGGCCACAAAGGGTCCTTCCCAAGGAGGGGATAGCTTGTGCATGTCAGATTGATCCTGGCTGGGCCGGAGCACCAAATCCCCTTCTTGAAAGGTCCTGGTTTTAACCCGGCGGCTATGATAATGACGCAGATCTTGCAGGTAAATTGCCGAACGAGCCGCCGCAAGGTCACACTCTTCATCCAACAGGTCAAGTGCATCCTGATGTGCTTTTTCGTTATCAGCTTCCACATAAGCCGCCACACGGGGCAAGTCGTGACGGATGTCACTAGGGAGAACCGCCTCTGCTCCGTAGACCATGAAGAAAGGCGTGTAACCCATAGATCTGTTGGGGGTAGTATTAATACTCCATAGCACTGAGGGTAACTCCTCTACCCAACAACCCGGCGTCCTCTGCAAAGGGACCATAAGCCGGGACTTGATGCCTCTCAAAATTTCTTGATTGGCTCGTTCCGCTTGACCATTGGACTGGGGGTGAGCCACCGACGATACATCAAGTCGAATATGCTCTCGTTGACAAAATTCCTTCATAGCACCCTTGGACAGATTGGTGCCATTATCAGTTATAATACTGTTGGGAAAACCAAAACGGAAAATCACCTTTTTGATGAATTGAACCGCTGTTGCCATGTCACACTTACTGACCGGCTCTGCTTCAACCCACTTTGTAAATTTGTCATCTGCCACCAAAAGGTGGGTCTTTTTATCTTTGGACCTTTTGAAAGGTCCAACCATATCAAGCCCCTAGACCGCAAATGGCCAAGCGATTGGAATCATCCCCAATTCTTGAGCCGGTACGTGAGCTCGTCTTGAGAATTTCTGACAACCATCACATTTACTGACCAAATCCTCTGCATCAGCATGAGCCGTCAGCCAATAAAATCCACGACGAAAAGCTTTGGCTACGAGAGACTTAGAACCGGCATGATGACCACAATCTCCTTCATGAATCTCTCGTAGAATCTCATGGCCCTCCTCAGGAGAAACACAACGTTGAAACACCCCTGTGACACTGCAACGGTGCAACTCTCCATTGACAATAGTCATTGACTTAGACCGCCGGGTTATCTGCCTGGCTAAAGTCTCATCTTCAGGTAACTCGCCCTGGGTCATATAAGCCAAATATGGAATTGTCCAATCAGGAGTAGCATGAAGAGCCGCCACCAATTGTGCCTCCGGGTCAGGAATAGCAAGATCTTCCTCTGTAGGCAACTTGACTGAAGGATTATGCAGAATATCAAGGAAAACATTGGGTGGCACCGGCTTACACTGGGATCCCAACCGGCTTAAAGCATCAGCCGCCTCGTTTTTTCTTCGATCAACATGCTCTACTTGATAGCCCTTGAAGTGACCAGCAATAGCATCAACCACTCTGCGATAAGCCACCATGAGTGGGTCCTTAGAATCCCAAGTGCCTGAAACCTGCTGAGCCACCAAATCAGAGTCGCCAAAGCATCTCACCTGGCTTAAGTTCATCTCCTTAGCCATCCGAAGACCATGGAGCAAGGCCTCATACTCAGCTGCATTGTTAGTACAAGGGAACATCAACCTTAAAACATAAAAAAATTTATCACCTCGTGGGGAAGTCAAAATAACTCCAGCCCCCGAGCCTTCCAATTGCCTGGATCCATCGAAGTGAATAGTCCAATATGTGCTATCCGGCTTTTCCTCAGGCATCTGCAGCTCTGTCCAATCATTGATAAAATCCACAAGTGCTTGAGACTTGATGGCTGTGCGAGGCATATACTTCAAACCATGGGGTCCAAGCTCAATGGCCCACTTGGCTATCCGACCTGTGGCTTCTCTGTTTTGAATAATATCTCCCAAAGGAGTAGAACTAACCACAGTGATGGGATGACCCAGAAAATATTGCTTGAGCTTTCGACTAGCCATAAACACCCCATACACCAGCTTCTGCCAATGCGGATACCTCTGTTTGGACTCAATGAGTACCTCACTGATGTAATAAACCGGCCGCTGAACCGGATATTCCTTGCCTGATTCCTTCCTTTCCACCACAATTCCTACACTGACAGCCCGGCTATTGGCAGCCACATACAACAATAAGGGCTCTTTATCAATGGGAGCGGTAAGAACCGGCGGTTCAGCCAACTGTTTCTTCAAGGCTTCAAATGCTTGATCAGCAGCATCACTCCAGACAAAATGATCTGTTTTCTTCATCATCTGGTATAAAGGTATAGCCTTTTCTCCCAACCGGCTTATGAACCGGCTCTATGCCGCGATATGACCCGCCAGACGCTGAACATCATTGACACACACCGGTTTAGCCAAGGAAGTAATAGCCTTGATCTTTTCTGGGTTAGCCTCAATGCCTCTTTAAGAAACCAGAAAACCCACGAGTTTACCTGGTGGTACGCCAAAGACACACTTGGCCGGGTTAAGCACCATCTTGTAGACCCGGAGATTATCAAAAGTTTCTTTCAAATCATCTATCAAGGTCTCTTTCTTCCTTGATTTCACCACAATATCGTCCACATAAGCGTGAATCATTGCGCCCAATCTGATCATGAAGGCAATTTTGCACACACCGCTGGTAAGTCGCCTGGGCACTCTTGAGCCAAAAAGGCATAGACACATAACAGAAGGCTCCAAAAGGAGTGATGAAAGCTATCTTCTCCTGGTCCTTAACTGCCATTTTGATCTGATGATACCCAGAATAAGCATCAAAGAAACTCAAGCGCTCACAACCCGCTGTAGCATCAATAATTTGATCAATACGAGGGAGAGCAAAAGGATCAGCTGGACATGCCTTATTAAGGTCTGTATAATCCACGCACATGCGCCAAGTACTATTTTTCTTAAGTACCAGCACCGGGTTAGCTAACCACTCAGGATGAAAAACTTCAACAATGAACCCAGCTGCCAAGAGCTGGGCCACTTCCTCACCAATGGCCTTACGCCTCTCTTCATTAAAGTGACAAAGGAATTGCTTAACCGGTTTAAAATTCGGATCAATATTGGGAGTGTGCTCAGCGAGTTCCCTCGATACACCTGGCATGTCTGAAGGTTTCCATGCAAAGATGTCCCAGTTCTCACGGATGAACTCGATGAGCGCGCTTTCCTATTTCAGATCCAGATTAGCACTGATGCTGAACTGCTTGGATGAATCGCCAGGCACAAAATCAACTAGCTTAGTATCATCAGCCGATTTAAATTTTAATAGAGGGTCATGCTCTGTAGTCGGCTTCTTCAAAGATGTCATATCTGCCAGGTCAATATTATCCTTGTAAATTTTCAACTCTTCTGTTGCACAGACAGACTCAGCATAAGCAGCATCACCTTCTTCACACTCCAAGGCTATCTTCCGGCTTCCATGTACTGTGATGGTACCCTTATGACCCGGCATCTTGAGCTGCAAGTAAATATAACAAGGCCTTGCCATGAACTTAGCATAAGCCGGCCGCCCAAACAGAGCATGATAAGGGATCTTGATTTTAACCACCTCAAAAGTCAACGTCTCAGACCTGGAATCATGATCATCACCAAAAGCCACTTCCAAAGATATTTTTCCCACTGGATACGCCGACTTACCAGGCACCACACCATGAAAAAAAGTGTTCAACGGCTTAAGATCCTTATCAGTCAAGCTCATGCGACGAAAAGTTTCATAGTAAAGAATATTGATGCTGCTGCCCCCATCCATGAGTACCTTAGTAAATCTGTACCCTCCAACCTGAGGCGCCACCACCAAAGCCAAATGGCCCGGATTAACAACCCGGGGCGGGTGATCCTCATGGCTCCAGAGAATAGGGTGTTCAGACCACCACAAGTAATGAGGAATCGCTGGCTCAGTCGCGTTTACTGCCCTTTTATGGAGCTTCTGATCCCGCTTACATAAACTCGTGGTGAAAACGTGGTACTGCCCATTATTCAACTGCTTCAGGTTACTCTGATAACCAAACTGCTACTGCTGATTCCCTTGACCAGATTGCTGATTAAAGCCACCTTGACTGCCTTGGCCCTGGAAGCCAGAGTTTGAACCGCCACCACCAAAACCAGGTCCATGAGAGCCGGACCCTGAACCGCCATTCGGGCCATGATTGTCCTGGAAAAAATTGGAATTCCTATATTCCTTCATGATGAAACAATCCTTCCACAGATAAGCGGCCGGCTTCTCGTGCGTACCATGCTTTGGACAAGGCTAATTCATCATAGCCTCAAGGTTAAAATTTGGTCCTCCAAACCAAGGGGGCGGTTTTACCTTGCGACGCTGATTATTATTCTGCGTATTGGTGTTAGCCACAAAATCCAAGTTGCCATCAACCTTGCGCTTACCATTGCCACCTTGACCTGCCGGGTTATGCTGCTGCCCCTTCGTATTCCTGCTCTTCTTTCCCTTACCCGGCTTCTCATCATCAGCTCGGGGTCCTTAGTACTATCAGAGTCGTCATATTTGACGAGAGCCTCCATTAGCTCCCCCATGTCATTGCAGTGACGGTTAAGCCGCCCCAGCTTCTATTTCAAAGGGAGGAAACGGCAGTTTTTCTCCAACATTAGGACTGCTGAACTGGCGTTGATACTGTCCGACGAGTGTATGATAGCTGAGATCCGACGCACCCAATGGGTTGTTGACTCGCCTTCACCTTGGACACGAGAATCCAAATCCAGTATTGACATAGGCTGCTTGCATGTGTCTTTAAAATTCTGGATAAAACGAGCTTTCAACTCTGCCCATGATCTAATGGAATTAGCGGGGATCCCTTTCAACCAAGTACGAGCCGGCCCATCCAACATCATGGTGAAATACTTAGTACAAGCAGCATCACTAACATCCAGCATCTCCATGGCCATCTCATAGCTCTCGATCCAAGCCTCAGGGGGCTGATCCGCTGTATAATTTGGCACCTTACATGGGCCCTTAAAATCCTTAGGCAAACGTTCATTGCGCAGAGCCGGCACTAAACACGGCACACCCAAAGTTCTGGAGGTCACACCCGCCTCCACCGAAGCTGATGGATAAACCGGAGATGGTTGTTGAGCAACTAGCTGAGCCGCCAGCTCAGCCTCCCGACATGCTCTGCCATGATCCACCAAGGTCTGAGCATCACCACCGCGCACCGGGTTATGCCTATGAGGCTGGTTACGGCGCTGTTCACTGCTTGAAACCTCTGGCGACTCAATATGTCGGCTATAACTCCGGCTTGGCCGAGGGGTTGAGTGAATCCTTTTGCGACTATACGAATAAGACGCCTGCTGATCCAACGCCGTCTGAAGAAGCTCTCTATCCCTCCATGTCTCTATCGCAGCTGGAGACTCGCCTTCAACTGGTAGGGCCGCCAATCACGTTGCTGCAGCAATCATATTATCCAAAGGGTTAGAATAATGACCCAGAGGTGTCAGAACATGCTGAGGCAGAGTATTATTCAAGAGAGGCGGGTCCATCACGGGTGGCTGAACCGACGCTCCGGTCACAGGTGCTTCGACCGCCCGGTTCACCGCCGGCGGGTCACTGGTTCCTGCTTCGGGCGTGTTGGAGAGGTTCCTTGCCTCATAAACCGGGGGTAGACGACTCTGGTGCCTCCTCCTCATGATCTCGTTTGAAGCGTTCTGATCCAGTGTGAGTCGGAAGGAGGCTGCCTGAATCCGTTGTGCCTGGGCGCCCAAAGCAGCCCGCTCCATAGCCATCCTAGCGTTCTCAGCCGCCAGTTCCTCCTTGGCTTGAGCGATCTCATCTCGCAACTTCGCCACATCAACCTTATGATGTTCTTGAGTGTCCGAGGTTATCTCCACCCCCATTAGAGTCGCCAAAGCTTCCAACAATTCTATGAGAACTTGAGCCGGCGGGCGCGCAGAACCGCTAGCACCAACCACCGCCGCAGCCGTCGAGTTGGAGATCATAGCCGCGACGGTTGTCGAACCTAGAGCCGGCTGTGTACCGGCCATGAAGACCACGACCCTGTTCGGCGGCTCATAGGGGTCCGGAATACTGTCACCATCGGAAAAGCCCCCAAGCCGGTCGTCTTGCAGTTGATACATTGAGTTGGTCTCGCCGGTTGACGACTCACCATCAGAGTAGATGGTCGTCTCACCACCAGACACAGATCCTTCCTCACCTTCCATCCCATGGATGAAACCAACAAAGGCATGCTTCATGGCAGGGGGAACCCGGGCGGGTCATGCACACTGAGCCATCTTGATGATGTCGGTGCAGGTGTCCGGCTCAGGGCCCGGTTCGCCGATCTTGCTGATGAAGACATGGATTCCGCCGAAGGGGACCCGGTACCCGTACTCAATCAAGCCGGCCTTGGGGCCCCAGCCTGCATCATCAATGTAGAGCTTGCCGCAATGACTCTTGGTCATCCGGCCCACAACGTATCCCTTAATCCCTTCAAAGCTGCCCTTTAAGAACTCGAAACCACCATGCGCTTACCCCACGGTGGGCGCCAACTGTCGCGGAATTGTCACGGCAGATGTCCTAGTGGAAGGACTTAGTCGTGGAGCCATCGCATACAGGTTAGCTTAAAGGGGTTAATCGGGACAAAGGACACATAGAGCTTATACTGGTTCGGCCCATTGCGGTGAAGGTAAAAGCCTAATCCAGTTTGAGGTGGTATTGCTAGGGCTTCGATTACCAGGGAGCGAATTCGCTTGACCTAGTTCTCGATCTCTTGTCTATTGCCCTAAGCCGCCGCCGGGTCGTCCCTTTATATACACAGGTTGACGCCCGGCGGCTCACGGAGTCCCGGCCGGCTCATACACAACGTGTCCGGCTCAGTGACTAACTACGCTTGCCTTACAAAACAAGTCATACATTTATGGCGGTTCATCCTCCTGGGCCTCAAGTCGCCTCTGGGTCTTGGGCCGCCAACGGGCTTGTATGATCCGCCATCTTTATTGATAAATCGCCAGTGGTATGACCCGGCCCCTTCTGGGCGGTTCATACCCAGTAGTTATATCCCCAACAATTACGGTGAATCTGTTTGTTCCATGGCCCAGAGGAGCAGCTCTATGTACACCCGCGCGACTCCCTCCCGGTGTATCGCTTCCTTTTCGCTCTTTTCCAGATATTTGGCCATCGCTTTTGCCGTCGCCGCTAATTGCTCCGGGTTGTCAAACCAAGACTGTATCTCCAACATCCTAGCTAGCTTCACAAGGTCGCCACCTGTGAGCCACACGTATCGGTTTTACTCCTCCATTGATCTACTTCTCCACAGCACCTTCACTCGTCGGCGGTGGTTTTTGACTGGAAGAGGAGAGGAGTGGCGCTGGTTTTGGATTAGAACGGGAAAGGAGCGGCAGTGATTTTGAAATGAAAGAGGAGAGGAGCAGCGCTAGTTTTTGATTGGAACAGGAGAGGAGCGGCGGTGGTTTTGAAATGGAAGAGGAGAGGAGTGGTGCTGGTTTTGGATTGGAACAGGAGAGGAGCGGCGGTGGTTTAAGAGGAGAGGAGCGGCGCTGGTCTTGGAAGTATTTTTTTGTTTTGCGTATTTTGGGTCAAAGTTTGACCACATACTGTATTTGACAAGCAAAATGTGAATGCATGTCATCAAAAATTGTATAGTTTGATTTGTATCTGAATGTAGTTTCAAATTATATTATTTTTGCAACGTATAACATATATTTTATTTGTGAAAATCATGGTCAAATATGACCCAGAATACAAGGGAGATTAGTTAATATGGGGTCGCTTTCTTAATTGAAGGGTAAATTGATTTTGATTTTGATCTAGTCATAGCGCGCCGGCCCTCTCGTCCAATCCTAAATCGCTGCCGCACGCTCCTCTCCCTCTTCTCCATTGCAAAACCACCCCCTCTCCTCTCCATCATCTCCATTCCAAAACCACCATCTCGCCTCTCCCTCTTCTCCATTGCAAAACCACCCCCTCTCCTCTCCATCTTCTCCATTGCAAAACCACTATCTCGCCTCTCCCTCTTCTCCATTGCAAGACCACTGTCTCTCCTCCCATCTTCCAAAGCTAGCACCGGACCTCTCAGAAGGACATCTATGGCGACGATGCAGCAACAAATCGGGCAGATCGCCGGCGGTGACCATGCGAAGTTAGCTAGGTTGAAGGAGATCCTTACTTGGTTTGACAATGCGTGGGAGATTTCGAGGACGGTGAGGGCCATGTGTCAATGTATGTGAAAGAGCGAGACGGCGGCGATGAGGGCGGCGATGTACTCCTCGGCGGCAGTCACGCCACAGTCCTTTGAGTTCATCGAGTATCTCCTCTGGGCGATGGAGCAGACAGATTCACCTGAGGCGAAAGTCAGGCGGAGGTGGTGGGCATACAGGTCGAAGGTCAAGCATCTAGAGGATAACAAATTGATCGAGTACGGTGTGCCATTCGTGAGGGTGCAGTGCCAGCCGGAGCCACAGGAGTATTCGTTCTCCCACCGCAAGAGGAGGCCGGATGGCGCGACGTTGCTTCCCCGCCGTTCTCCATGGTTCCCTCACTGCTCGCCTCATTTCAACGGCGGCGGTAGGGTTTAAGGTAAGCTTCGCACTAACCTAATCTTCCATCTGCTCATGCTTACAATCACTGTGACGGCTCATGAAAATCATGCTTACAACCAGTCTCCGAGTACTACGCCAATCACCCTAAAATAGCTCTGGACCAAAAAAAAAGTTGTGACACTGTGTACAAATAAAGAAAAACAGATTGGTGCTTCTTTCAGAAAAGAGTACTCCCTAGAAAAGTGCCAATATAAGCTACTAGTATTTGATTAGAGGATTTGCTGCCGAGAAAGATCTGCCCACAGAGAGCGCCACACATCCCACTGGTGGTGGATGCCAATGCTTAGATGGAGCATGGTTGGTGTCGGTAATTTTTACTTGGCACCTGCACTCTGCATATATGCCGGTTCCATCCGTACATTTGTGCAGTTCCACCAAAATGCAGCTGAATAACCCTGTTTGCACAGATAATGCAAAAGCATGATTACATTATAGTGACACTAGTTGATGAAACATACACTAATAAATAGAAGAAACTTCATTTTCTTAATGGGAAAATATTGCGATAGTATCACAGTATGCCATGCTGCGAGGGCGAGATGAGCCCTGCGACGCCTCATACGGTAGGCCTCATACTGGAAATCGACCCAATTCTCCCCGATACACCTTCTGCCAGTGATGAATATTAGTGTACAACGGTAGTACAAGGAGGGGCCTTGAGACATTCCAATCTCTATTTTTGTGCAGATCAACTAAAATTAAGCACCCCAGTTTGTAGAAACACTTAATCATTAACAATGGGACTAGTTTATGAAACATATACTAACAAAGAGAAGCACTTTCTTTATCTACATTGGAAATGAAATGATAGAGAGGACACTTGCTCTATTTTAACTTTATTATAACTTCATTTTATCAGTGGCACTAGGGTCGAGTAGGTGGAAAGAGAGGTGTACCGTGCGTCGCAAGGATGGAGGCCGGGGGTGCTTAGACTGGGATGCTGAAGTTGGCTCTTTCAGTCCCTATCTTCCCCCCTGATATTTCTGTGGTAGCATTTGGGTTGTCATCCAAACTTGGTCGATCTTGTGCTGCGTCCCTCTACCTGCCTAGCTTATGTGGCGAACTTGTCTCCTGCTAATACTCGGTCCATTCTAGTAGTAGTTGCATAACTGCATGTTTACACTAAGATGTTGTCGGATAATGGTTCTTGATGACCCACAAGTGTAGGGGATCTATCATAGTCCTTTCGATAAGTAAGAGTGTCGAACCCAACAAGGAGCAGAAGGAAATGACAAGCGGTTTTAAGCAAGGTATTCTCTACAAGCACTGAAATTATCGGTAATAGATAGTTGTGTGATAAGATAATTCGTAACAGGTAACAAGTAACAAAGTAACTAAGGTGCAACAAGGTCGCCCAATCCTTTTTGTAGCAAAGGACAAGCCTGGACGAACTCTTATATAAAGCAAAGCGCTCCCGAGGACACATGGGAATTACTGTCAAGCTAGTTTTGATCATGCTCATATGATTCACATTCGTTACTTTGATAATTTGATATGTGGGTGGACCGGTGCTTGGTTGCTGCCCTTACTTGGACAAGACTCCCACTTATGATTAACCCGTCTTGCAAGCATCCGCAACTACGAAAGAAGAATTAAGATAAATCTAACCATAGCATGAAACATATGGATCCAAATCAACCCCTTATGAAGCAACGCATAAACTAGGGTTTAAGCTTCTGTCACTCTAGCAACCCATCATCTACTTATTACTTCCCAATGCCTTCCCCTAGGCCCAAATCATGGTGAAGTGTCATGTAGTCGATGTTCACATAACACCGCTAGAGGAAAGACAACATACATCTCATCAAAATATCGAACGAATACCAAATTCACATGATTACTGATAACAAGACTTCTCCCATGTCCTCAGGAACAAACGTAACTACTCACAAAGCATACTCATGTTCATAATCAGAGGAGTAATAATTATCATTAAGGATCTGAACATATGATCTTCCACCGAAAAAACCAACTAGCATCAAGTACAAGGAGTAATCAACACTAATAGCAACCCACACGTACCAATCTGAAGTTTTGAGACAAAGATCGGATACAAGAGATGAACTAGGGTTTGAGAGGAGATGGTGCTGGTGAAGATGTTGATGGAGATTGACCCCCTCTCGATGAGAGGATCGTTGGTGATGACGATGAATTTGATTTCCCCCTCCCGGAGGGAAGTTTCCCCGGCAGAACAGCTCCGCCGGAGCCCTAGATTGGTTCTGCCCAGGTTTCACCTCGAGACGGTGGCACTTCGTCCCGAAAGCCTGTCCTTGATTTTTTTTCCAGGTCAAAACACATCATATAGCAGAAGATGGGTACCGGAGGCCTGCCAGGGGGCCCACAAGGCAGGGGGCACGCCCAGAGGGGTAGGGCGCGCCCCCCACCCTTGTGGCTTCCTGGTGGGGCCCCTCTGGTACTTTCTTCGCCCAATATTTTTTATATATTCCAAAATAATTCTCCGTAAATTTTCATGACTTTTGGAGTTCTGCAGAATAGGTCTCTTAGATTTGCTCCTTTTACAGTCCAGAATTCCAACTGTCGGCATTCTCCCTCTTCATGTTAAACCTCGTAAAATATGAGAGAAAAGGCATAAGTATTGTGCTCGAATGTGTAATAACAGCCCATAATTCAATAAATATCAACATAAAAGCAAGAGGCAAAATGGACGTATCAACTCCCCCAAGCTTAGACCTCACTTGTCCTCAAGCGAAAACCAAAATCGAAAAATATGTCCACATGTTTAGAGATAGAGGTGTCGATAAAATAAAATACGGACATGAGGGCATCATGATCATCTTTAGAACAGCAACAAATATTGTCATATAATTTCTTATGCTAAAGTAACAATTCGTTCACAAGGTAAAGTATGAACCAGAAACTTCATTGAAAACTAACAAACTATGAGCTCGGTCATTGAAGCAATTGCAATTTATCATAACATTGGAAAGAGTCAATTCAAGAGCTTTTCAGCAAGTCCACATACTCAACTATCATTAGTCTTTCACAATTGCTAACACTCACGCGATACTTATGGGTTCAAAGCCTCAGTCGGACACAGATAAAGATAGGGGCTTATAGTTTCGGCTCCCAACCTTTTACCTCAAGGGTAATGTCAACAATAATACTTTATGATAACCTACATCCGAGTGGATATATATATCTGGATCTTTCTCCAACACATAGTGCTTGCCAAAAAGAAAAAGTGTAAAAGGGAAAGGTGAAGATCACCATGACTCTTATATAAGCGTAGAAGATAAAAGTAAAAGATAGGCCCTTCGTAGAGGGAAGCAGAGGTTGTCATGCGCTTTTATGGTTGGATGCACAAAATCTTAATGCAAAAGAACGTCACTTTATATTGCCGCTTGTGATAAAGAACTTTATTATGCAGTCTGTCGCTTTTACTTATTCCATATCACAAGTTCGTATAAAGCTTATTTTCTTCACACTAATAGATTATACATATTTAGAGAGCAATTTTTATTGCTTGCATCGATGCCAACTTACTTGAAGGATCTGACTCAATCCATAGGTAGGTATGGTGGACTATCATGGCAAGACTGGTTTAAGGGATGTTTGAATGCACAAGTAGTATCTCTACTTGGTGAAAAGTATTTGGCTAGCATAAGAGGGAAAAGCAAGCTCAACATGTTGGAGGATCCATGACACTATAACTTCTATTCGGATATAAGAAAACATAACCCATTATGTTGTATTCCTTGTCCAACATCAAATTTTTAGCATGTCATATTTTAATGAGTTCTCACAATTACAAAAGATGTCCAAGATAGTATATTTACATGTGAAACCTCTCTTTCTTTATTACTTCCTATTAATTGCAACAATGACCAAAACTATGTTTGTCAACTCTCAACAACTTTTTTTCATCATACTCTTTATATGTGAAGTCATCACTCTCCATAAGATCATTATATGATCTTTTTATTCTTTCTATCTCTTTTCTTATTCCCTCAAGATCATAGCAAGAAAGCAAAGCCCTCAACTCAAAACTACTCTTTATTATATATAACTCACGGACTCGATTACATAGGTAGATCTCAAAACAAAACTCAAAGCTAGATCATAATAAAACTTTATTCTACTGTATTAAGATATAACCAATATGATCAAACTAAGAAAAATGATAAAAGTAAAGGTGTGATGGTGATACGATACCGAGGCACCTCCCCCAAGCTTGGAAGTTGCCAAGGGGAGTGCCCATACCCATGTATTTAGATCTCTTTCTTCGGAGGTGTTGATGATGGTGTGGTTGATGATGAAAGAATCTTATCCTCCGTCTTCCAAGACATAGGTTCACCATCATAAAAATATGAACGAGTCTCCGGGATCCTCAAATCAGCAGCCAAACTCATCCTCTTAAATCTATATTCATACTCACAATTTTGGTTTTGCAGGTCATAGATCTGGGCTTGGAGATGCTCGATTTTCTCATGAAGCTTGAAGATGGCCTCCCAATGTTCTCGGCATCTAGCTTGTGACCATTAGTAAATTCAGCGATCATAATGTGGTTGGCATTGAGTCCACGTTCCACCATCCCTTGGCACTTGAAGACTTGCTACTCCATTGCTTCGAGCCTTGTCTCCACGCTTCCGGTCTTCTTTGGCCCTTCAGTATCACGGATGTGCAGCAACCCCTCATGCATTTCAATGGTTTGAGGGTGTTGCAGCACCTCCGCGAGATAATGGTTGATGACCTTCTTGAAAAACTTGTCCTTGGGGGCGCTTGGAGATGTCATGGCGATCTGGATCTGTCAGGAAAACAGCTCAAAACAAGAACAGAGGATTTTGCCGTGGTACAGTGGTCAAAACCTTCGGGAGATTATATAATGAATTTTTACCGACAAAAAGAAGTATTGTGCAAGAAAACGGAGTCCGGAGGGCACACAAGGTGGCGCCAAGGGTGGGGGGCGCGCCGGGGGGTAGGGTACGCCCTCCTGCCTTGCCTCTTCCTTGTGCACTTTCCAGACTACTTTTAATTTTCCTAATTTTTTAAATATTCAAAAATGGAGAAAAATTAACATTATAACAGTTTTGGATTCGGTTTACTAACCGTACCACATACCTATTCCTTTTCGGAGTCTGAAATGTTCTGGAAAGTATCCCTTATGTACTCCTCCGTTGTTATGGTATTAATAATATTCGTCTCGACATTTATGGGAGTACCTGAAATATAATGTTTGATTCTTTGACTGTTTACCACCTTCGGGTTGGTGCCTTCGGCGTTGTTGATCTTGATGGCACCAGAACGATAAACCTCCTCGATAAGGTAAGGGCCTTCCCATTTAGAGAGAAGCTTTCATGCAAAAAATCTTAAACGAGAGTTGTATAGAAAAACATGGTCACCTACATTAAACTCGCGCTTTTGTATCCTTTTGTCATGCCATCTTTTAACTTTTTCTTTAAACAACTTGGCATTCTCATAGGCTTGGGTTCTCCATTCATCTAATGAGCTTATGTCAAATAACCTCTTCTCACCAGCAAGTTTGAAATCATAGTTGAGCTCTTTAATAGCCTAATAAGCTTTATGTTCTAGTTCAAGAGGTAAGTGACATGCTTTTCCATATACCATTTTATACGGAGACATACCCATAGGGTTTTTATAAGCAGTTCTATAATCCCATAATGCATCATCAAGTTTCTTAGACCAATTCTTTCTAGATCTATTAACATTCTTTTGCAAAATCAATTTAATCTCTCTGTTGCTCAATTCTACTTGACCATTAGACTGAGTGTGATAAGGGGATGCAATTCTATGGTTGACATCATATTTAGCAAGCATTTTACGGAAAGCACCATGAATAAAATGTGAACCACCATCAGTCATCAAGTATCTAGGGACTCCAAACCTCGGAAAAATAACTTCTTTAAGCATCTTAATAGAAGTGTTATGATCAGCACTACTAGTTGGAATAGCTTCTACCCACTTAATAACGTATTCAACAGCAACTAAAATATGTGTATACCCATTAGAGGAAGGAAAAGGTCCCATATAATCAAAACCTGAAACATCAAATGGTTCAATAACAAGTGAATAATTCATAGGCATTTCGTGACATCTACTAATATTGCCAATTCTCTGACATTCATCACAAGACAAGACAAACTTACGGGCATCCTTGAAGAGAGTAGGCCAATAAAAACCAGATTGCAATACCTTGTGCGTAGTTCTATCTCCAGCATGGTGTCCTCCGTAAGCTTCGGAGTGGCACTTGCGTAGGATCTATTCCTGTTCATGCTCAGGTACACAACATCTAATAACACCATCTACTCCTTCTTTATAAAGGTGTGGGTCATCCCGAAATTAATGTCTTAAATCATAGAAAAACTTTTTCTTTTGCTGATATGTGAAACTAGGTGGTATAAATTTAGCAACAATGTAATTAGCATAATCAGCATACCATGGAGTATTACGAGAAGCATTTATGACAGCTAATTGCTCATCAGGAAAGCTATCATCAATAGGCAGTGGGTCATCAAGAACATTTTCTAACCTAGACAAGTTGTCTGCAACGGGGTTCTCAGGTCCCTTTCTATCAATAATATGCAAATCAAATTCTTGCAGCAAAAGAACCCATCTAATAAGTCTAGGTTTAGAATCTTTCTTTTCCATAAGGTATTTAATAGCAGCATGATCAGTGTGAACAGTTACTTTGGAATCAACAATATAAGATCTGAACTTATCACAAGCAAATACAACTGCTAAAAATTCTTTTTCAGTAGTAGCATAATTTCTCTGGGCACTATCTAGAGTTTTACTAGCATAATGAATAACATTCAATTTCTTATCAACTCTTTGTCCTAGAACAGCACCAACAGCATAATCACTAGCATCACACATAATTTCAAAGGGTAAATTCCAATCAGGTGGTTGAACAATATGTGTAGAAAAAAGGCTTTCTTAAGTATTTCAAATGCTTCTACACAATCATCATAAAAAATAAAAGGAACATCTTTTTGAAAAAGATTAGTGAGAGGCCTAGAAATTTTAGAGAAGTCTTTAATAAACCTCCTGTAAAAACCAGCATGACCAACGGAACTTCTTATACCTTTGATATCTTTATGACACGGTATCTTTTCAATAGCATCCACTTTAGCTTTATCAACTTCAATACCTCTTTCAGAAATTTTATGCCCTAAGAGAATACCTTCATTGACCATAAAGTGGCACTTCTCCCAATTCAAGACAAGATTAGTTTCTTCACATCTCTGCAAAACTCGATCAAGGTTGCTTAAGCAATCATCAAAAGAAGTTCCGTAAACGGAGAAATCATCCATGAAAACCTCAACAATCTTTTCATAGAAGTCAGAGAATATAGCAGTCATACATCTTTGAAAGGTAGCAGGTGCATTGCATAAACCAAAAGGCATACGTCTATAAGCAAAACTACCGAAAGGGCAAGTAAAAGTGGTATTTTCTTGGTCTTATTTTGACACAGGTATTTGAGAAAAAATAGAATAACCATCTAGAAAGCAAAAATGTGTATGTTTGGATAGTATTTCTAGCATTTGATCAATAAAAGGTAGAGGGTAATGATCTTTTCTAGTAGCATTGTTCAATTTGCGAAAATCAATTACCATTCTTTAGCTTGTAACAATTCTTTGTGGGATCAATTCATTCTTATCATTAGGGACAACAGTAATACCTCCCTTCTTAGGGACACAATGAACATGACTTACCCATCTACTATCAGCAATAGGATAAATTATACCTGCGTCCAGAAACTTTAGTATTTCATTTCTTACCACTTCTTTCATCTTGGGATTTAACCGTCGTTGATGATCAACAACAGGTTTAGCATCAGGATCCATATTAATTTTATGCTGAAATAGAGTGGGACTAATGCCCTTAAGATCATCAAGAGTATATCCAATAGCAGCACGGTGCTTCTTTAGAGTTTTCAATAATTTCTTTTCTTCATGCTCTGAAAGGTTAGCACTAATAATAACAGGATATATCTTCTTTTCATCAAGATAAGCATATTTCAAAGTATCAGGTAATTGTTTAAGCTCAAACACGGGATCACCCTTGGGTGGAGGAGGATCTCCAAGGATTTCAACAGGCAAATTGTGTTTCAAATCAGGCATTTGCTTAAAGAATATTTCATCTAATTCCTTTCTTTCATTCATAAACAAATCATTTTCATGGTCCAGCAAATATTGTTCTAAACGATCGGTAGGAGGCACGGCAATAGAAGCAAGACCAATAATTTCATCCTTACTAGGCAATTATTTATCATGGGATTGTCTACGAAATTTATAGACATTAAAATCATGAGACACATCCCCAAAACTTACAGTAAAAATTTCTTTCTCACAATCTATCTTAGCATTAACAGTGTTCAAGAAAGGTCTACCAAATATAATGGGACAAAAGTCATCTTGTGGGGAACCAAGAACAAGAAAATTAGTAGGGTATTTTATTTTCCCACACAAGACTTCAACATCTCTAACAATCCCAATTGGTGATATAGTATCTCTATTGGCAAGCTTAATAGTAACATCAATATCATCTATCTCAGCAGGTGCAATATCATTCATAATTTCTTGATATAAGGTATAAGGAATTGCACTCACACTAGCACCCACATCACATAAACCATGATAACAATGATCTCCTATTTTAACAAAAACAACAAGCATGCCAACAATGGATCTATGTTTATCTTTAATATCGGGTTTAGCAATTCTAGCAGCTTCATCATAGAAATAAATAACATGCCCATCAATATTATCAACCAAGAGATCTTTAACCATAGCAATACTAGGTTCAACTTTAATTTGTTCAGGGGGTGTAGGTGTTCTAGTATAACTCTTACGAACCACAGCTGAAGCTTTAGCATGATCCTTTATCCTAACAGGAAAAGGTGGTTTCTCAATATAAGTAGTAGGAACAATAGGATCAACATTATATGTAACAGTTTCTTCCTCAATTTTAATAGGTTCTACTACTTTTACTTCAATGGGAGGATGATATTTAAACCACTTCTCCTTGGGGAGATCAACATGAGTAGCAAATGATTCACAAAAAGAAGCTACTATATCAGAGTTAAGTCCATATTTAGTGCTAAATTCACGAAAAGCATCGGTATCCATGAAAGATTTAACACAGTCAAACTTAAGGTTTATACCTGACTCATTACCTTCGTCGAGTTCCCAATCTTCAGAGTTGCATTTAATTCTTTCCAATAAATCCCATTTGAATTCAATAGTCTTCTTCATAAAAGAACCAGTATAAGAAGTATCGAGCATGGATTGATCATTACGAGAAAGCCGAGCATAAAAAATTTGAATAATAATTTCTCTTGAGAGCTCATGACTAGGGCATGAATATAAAATTGACTTAAGCTTCCCCCAAGCTTAAGTGATACTTTCTCCTTCACGTGGCCAAAAATTATATATATAATTCCGATCACGATGAACCAGATGCATAGGATAAAACTTCTGATGAAATTCCAATTTAACCCGGTTGTAGTTCCAAGATCAAATATCATGACATAGCCTATACCATGTCAATGCCTTTCCCTTCAAAGATAAAGAGAAGACCTTCTTCTTGACATCATCCTCGGGCAAACCCGCAAGCTTAAATAATCAACAAACTTCATCCACATAGATTAGATGCATATCAGGATGTAATGTTCCATCTCCTGCATAAGGATTAGCCAGCAGTTTCTCTATCATACCCGAAGGAATTTCATAATAAATATTTTCAGTAGGTTTAGTAGGTTGAGGAGAAACTCTTTGCTCTTCCTGTCGAGATGAAGTTACCCCGAACAAGCCCCTCAAAGGATTACTTTCCATAGTGACAAGTGACAGTAAATTTCAGCACACTATATAAATGTTTCCTTACCAAATTCCACTTACCAAAGGGGCTTCCTCCCCGGCAACGGCGCCAAAAAAGAGTCTTGATGACCCACAAGTGTAGGGGATCTATCATAGTCCTTTCGATAAGTAAGAGTGTCGAACCCAATGAGGAGCAGAAGGAAATGACAAGCGGTTTTCAGCAAGGTATTCTCTACAAGTGTTATATACTAACAAAGCGAAGCACTTTCTTTATCTACATTGGAAATGAAATGATAGAGAGGACACTTGCTCTATTTTAACTGTATTATTACTTCATTTTATTACTGGCACTAGGGTCGAGTAGGTGGAAAGCGAGGTGTAACGTGCGTCGCAAGGATGGAGTCTGGGGGTGCTTAGACTGGGATGCTGAAGCTGGCTCTTTCAGTCCCTATCTTCCCCCCTGATGTTTCTATGGTAGCATTTGGGTTGTAATCCAAACTTGGTCGAGCTGGTGCTGCGTCCCCCTACCTGCCTAGCTTATGTGGCGAACTTGTCTCCTGCTAGTACTCGGTCCGTTCTAGTAGTAGTTGCATAACAGCCCGTTTACACTGAGAGTTGTCGGATAATGGTTCTTGATGACCCACAAGTGTAGGGGATCTATCGTAGTCCTTTCGATAAGTAAGAGTGTCGAACCCAATGAGGAGCAGAAGGAAATGACAAGCGGTTTTCAGCAAGGTATTCTCTGCAAGCACTGAAATTATCGGTAATAGATAGTTGTGTGATAAGATAATTCATAACGGGTAACAAGTAACCAAAGTAACTAAGGTGCAGAAAGGTAGCCCAATCCTTTTTGTAGCAAAGGACAAGCCTGGACGAACTCTTATATGAAGCAAAGTGCTCCCGAGGACACATGGGAATTACTATCAAGCTAGTTTTCATCATGGTCATATGATTCGCGTTCGTTACTTTGATAATTTGATATGTGGGTGGACCGGTGCTTGGGTGCTGCCCGTACTTGGACAAGCCTCCCACTTATGATTAACCCCTCTCACAAGCATCCGCAACTACAAAAGAAGAATTAAGATAAATCTAACCATAGCATGAAACATATGGATCCAAATCAGCCCCTTACGAAGCAACACATAAACTAGGGTTTAAGCTTCTGTCACTCTAGCAACCCATCATCTACTTATTACTTCCCAATGCCTTCCCCTAGGCGGAAATCATGCTGAAGTGTCATGTAGTTGACGTTCACATAACACCACTAGAGGAAAGACAACATACATCTCATCAAAATATCGAACGAATAGCAAATTCACATGATTACTTATAACAAGACTTCTCCCATGTCCTCAGGAACAAACGTAACTACTCACAAAGCATATTCATGTTCATAATCACAGGAGTAATAATTATCATTAAGGATCTGAACATATGATCTTCCACCGAATAAACCAACTAGCATCAACTACAAGGAGTAATCAACACTACTAGCAACCCACAGGTACCAATCTGAGGTTTTGAGACAAAGATCGGATACAAGAGATGAACTAGGGTTTGAGAGGAGATGGTGCTGGTGAAGATGTTGATGGAGATTGACCCCCTCTCGATAAGAGGATCGTTGGTGATGACGATGGCTTCGATTTCCCCCTCCCGGAGGGAAGTTTCCCTGGCAGAACAGCTCCACCGGAGCCCTAAATTGGTTCTGCCCAGGTTCCACCTCGAGACGGCAGCGCTTCATCCCGAAAGCCTCTCCTTGATTTTTTTCAGGTCAAAACACATCATATAGCAAACGATGGGCACCGGAGGCCTGCCAGGGGGCCCACAAGGCTGGGGGCATGCCCAGGGGGGTAGGGTGTGCCCCCCACCCTCGTGGCTTCCTGGTGGGGCCCCTCTGGTACTTTCTTCGCCCAATATTTTTTGTATATTCCAAAATATTTCTCTGTAAATTTTTAGGACTTTTGGAGTTGTGCAGAATAGATCTCTCAGATTTGCTCCTTTTCCAGTCCTGAATTCCAGCTACCGGCATTCCTCCTCTTCATGTAAACCTTGTAAAATAAGAGAGAAAGGGCATAAGTATTGTGCTAGAATGTGTAATAACAGCCCATAATGCAATAAATATCAACATAAAAGCATGATGCAAAATGGACATTTCAGTTCTCTATGGTTTGGTTTCTTTAATGAAATTGGAGGAAACCCCCTCTTTCGATATATAAAAAAATCAGTGGCACTAGCGGTGGCAAAACATTGCCTCAAATTAATAGTGCCACTTGATTAAGGTGCAAAATAATAACATTACTGCTTTATCATGGTAGTGCCAAAACAGTAGCACAAGAGTAGAGTCAACATGTAGGATCTTTGACAAACGGTCGGACCAAAAAGGAACATACCTCGTGATGGGAACCATATCTGCAGTCAACGCCATCGTAGAAGGGATGACACCAGTCACCAACATGGATGATTCAATTCATGGGACCTTTTTGTGCAGTTCACCTAAAATGAAGCAATGTTTGCATCATGCAGTTAGCAAGTACTTGGTCCCATGAGCTAGCAGCTTCTTCTTCATTAGTTGCAATAAAATTGAGCAACATCAAGGTTGGTCGTGAAGCTCGTGGAATGTTCAACTATAATTTGGATATCATTTTGTGCAGTTCAACTAAGATCAATCGTGAAGTGTATATCTCTGTTTGCACAAAAAGGTGGAAAGGAGGGTGACTAACAAGTGATGAAACATACATCAAATGAAAAGAAGCATGTTCCTTATCTGAATGGCGATCCTACAAGAACAGTAGCAATTTCTAAAGCAGCAGCATTGCTAGATATTAGTGTGGGCATTAGGATTAACTATGACAACTGTTAAATATGACATTACTTTAATGGTGCCATTGCTTCATTTTACGAGCAACATTAAATTAACAGCTGCTAAAGAGTTGGTATTTGGGCACGGGAGAGTAGGCGAACCAGGACAGTTGCATTTCTAACGAAAATAAGAAACTTATCTTAATGGGAAATTTAGCAGGACATGAAAAACAATGCCATTGATTCATATTACTGGAGGCATTACACAACATTGGTTTAACGTGTCCTTACTTTTAACAGTGGGACTGCTACATTTTACGAGTGGCATTACATAAGAAGGGCTTGGGGCAACAAACATCAGAACAGGATATCTGGGTTGGTCCCATTTTTGTTCGGTATAGCCACCTTATACTGTGTGAGGTTAGCAAATCTAGTGCTGGACATACTCTGTTGACTTGTCCCCCAGGCCAATAGATCGGTTTATATTGAGTTTGTACTGCGTTTCCCTTTATTTCCCTATTAGACCAAGAGACCAGTTGGATAGCCAGTCTCTGCTACTTTTCGCCTCATTATTTCATCTTTCGACCAAGTCCTAGATTCAGGTAACAAATCTTCCCCCACCCCCCATCCCCTTTCTTCCCTGTTTGAACCAAGTAGTACTAGATTCAACTACATGAAGTAGTTTTACCTCTTAACAGTAAAAATTTAGGTGGCTTTCGAATAGCCGATCGATCCTATCTACGAGGGGGCCTGAGAAATAGTAAAAGATCAAATGCAGCGACGTCAGGAGCTGGGGCAGTAGAGCAAGGCCGGTTTCGAAGGATGTTATACCTGAGGGTCGCCGGGATGTCACTAGGTGCGCGGTGGGAGGCCGGATCTGCCCACACTACGACAGTGAGGAAGAAGGGGTCGGAGGCCCTCCCTAGGCGATGCTGCGTGGGAGATAATGGCAAGGCACGCTGATCGCGACGCGCCGGAAGTGGGTAAGAGCCGTCGCCGAGGACGATCGCGTGAACATTGCACCTTCTCACCTTCCCCGACGGAGGGGATCCGGCCGGATTTGTGACTAGCGTTGAGGAGAGAGAGTGTGGCCACCGTTGTCGTGTTTAGATCTAGAGAGGACAAGAGAGTGTGAAGAGAGAAACACTAGCAAGCAAGCGCGAAGGCTCCTGCTTATATAGTGGAGTAGTGTTCTTTTATCTACCAGAGCCGGCTTAACCTCGTCAATGAGTGTCGAGAAGTCTTCATGCACGTGCCCCGGAGGCGCAGTTGTCGTCATTTTGATCTGAAGCACCGGATTAACATGTAACACGAAAAAATGCCACATGACAAGAAACCATAACCTCAATGCCCCAAGGAGACAACATGAATCCCTACGGACAAACTAGACGAGGATCAAAGCTCAAATTAAAGACAAACTCGTAGAAAAGGGGTCAATCGATATATGTCATAATTAACATAGCCGGCTTGACCTAGATGGCAACCGAGTAGTCTTCGTGCATGTGCCCCCAATGACCAGCGCCTTGGAGGAATGTTGTTGTTGCTGTTTAACCCTCGCAGTGATCTGAAGCACATGACACCTAATATTGCGAGATGAGAAGAAACCTTTTTTTTAGATTTCTCATCAGAACTACAGCCCTGTACAACACAGCCTGCACGATATGTAGACGATAGCCAATCCAGCCGTCTGCTGGAGTCTGGTCACATGCATGGACGAACTGATCTCCCGTGTCATGCAGGGATCGTCCAGGCACCGACGTGTTTACAACACTGCTCTAGTACTATCGCTCATCTCTCTCTTTTATTAACTCAGCCGACTCGCGGGGATGGGGGAGTGTGCCTCACTACAAAAAAAATAGACTTCCGTGATGATACATGTTTGTCACAGTAGGTCACGTTTTCTGTCATGCATGTACATCATTGACGATTTTATGACAGAATCAAGATAGTCATACATGTGCTGTCATAGAAGTGTTCCATGACAATACCGAAATTATCATCACGAAAGTGTTCACTTCCATGACGATAAATGACGCATCATGGAAGTGCTTTCGTCAAGGGTAACCGACACGTGGCATCCACCGTAACGGGTCGCCATTAAGCTATCGGGTCTGGTTTTGGATCCGATAACCCGTTAACGGCCTGGACCAATGGGGATTTTCCACATGTAATATTCTCATTGGCCGAAGGAAACACGTGTCAGCTCGTCATTGGGTCCAATAGGCGCCTATGATATGTCGACACATGCGACGGCCCAACACTAGCCCATTTAGCTTACAAAGGCCGGCCCGTTTGACTTGGTCAAAAGCAAGCGGGCTGGCCCATGAAAAGCCTGTTAATGGTCTGTTCGCACATAGCCCATTTTACGGCCCGGTAACTCACAGCCCGTTAGGGCCTTCCCGAAATCGGCCCAATAGCGTCATGTGGGCCGTTGAATATAACACCAGCCTGTTTCACTTTTGGCCCATGTATGGCCGACGACTACTTTCGGCCCATATGAGGCCTTTCATATCTTTGGGCCCTTTAGTGGCCCACGGTGACTCTGGCCCATAATGAACAGTAAATTTCTTTGTACCCATTAACGGCCCAGGATTCACATGGGCCGTTTCCAGCCCGTGTTAGCTTTCGGCCTACTGACGGCCCATACGTTCTTCGGCTCCTTTTCGGCCCTCGATTACTTCCGGCTTGTTACTGGCCTGTTCCTCTAATGGGCCAAATTCGGCCCGTGGTTAGAATCGGCCCATTTGTGGCCTGTTAACCTGTTGCGCCGTTTCCAGCCCGTCCTATATTCTGGTCCATTAACGACCCGTTATGCCTGTGACAGAATTAAGCCTTTGCTGTCTTCCGGCCTATTAATGGCCCGTTACTGTGCTGGCCCGATACCAATTACGAATGTTTACGGCCCATGTGGGCCCATTTATCCGATGGCTCAAGGCCCACTGATTCTACGGCCCGTTGGAGGCCCATTTATCCAACGGCCCGTAGGAGGCCCATGGATCCTACGGCCTGTAGAAGGCTCAAGGTTACCATGGTCCGTATATGGCCCATGGTTTTTGCGGTCACTAGCAAACCAAGGAAAAAGAAGACTAGGAAATAAATAAGCTAGAAACTAATGCTAGGCTAGTAAGGCGATTGCACAGATTATATCCACTGGGCATCAAAGTTCGCCACCAGTGCAAATATAGGGAACACCCTACGCTATACAAAAATGGCTTGCTGTTTTCTTGAGCCGGTGGCTGCACGTTAAGAACAAATTTTGTATCGCAACAAAACAAATTTCAACCATAAAACAAAAGGAAGGTTGGCATAAAAGTTAACAGTCCGGCAGATAAATGCACCACCAGAAGTTCAGAAGCTCAGTTCATTTGACCTGACTGTTATGTTTTCATGCTGTACTGTCCGATGGAGCACCATAACCTTCGCCTTCATTTCTCCTAGGCTCCCGAACAACATAGCAAATGTCTGATAGTCTGGTTTCAAAACCATGCATATCTTGACGACATTGAACAATGGCTGTCCTTGTTTCACAAAGGGTCTCTGTTAGGGAATGGACTTGTGTCTGGAGCGCAGATATAATATTGTTTTAAGCTTGCATATCTTGATCATGAGGCAGTTTGGACGAGATTGCCTTAACAACCAACCCAATATTACGCAGGAACGTGCTTTTGGCACTGTTAGTGGACATGTACTGACCCACTACAGCAAGAGGTGACATTGCGGTTATAGTTGCCTCATCACCTTGAGAAGGTGGCGGTTCCACCATTTGTTCCATAGCCTGCTGAAAAGTTGAGTCTTTACATTAGTAGTACCAGAATAGAAGATATTAAGGAGGCAGCAAAACCAAACAAAATAGCTTTGGTCTATATACAGAACTTATTCTGGTGAACCCATGTAAAATATTAGTTGTATTTTACTGCAAAGTACATAATAAAACTAGGTTCCAAACATATGACCATGTACCATGGCTAATGTATTGTCTATTTCTTCACGTTGACTGACAGCTAAGGATAAAGAGACAAAGTTTATAATACGGTAAGCATACACTGGTACAGCGAGGTGCTATACAAACGGTTCTTAACCCCTTTCCGCGACGGCGTTCTGAACCGTCTCCTAGTGAGTGACTGCGATAGGGGGGTCCATCCCACACGACCTAGAAACCGTCGGGGATATGCCCTCCTGGCACACACGCTCGGCAAAATGAGGTCATGTGCGACCGGCGAGTGATCAAATACGGTTATACGTACAGTATTGCTAAAAAAATACAATTATACAGGCGAAATCGTTTCCGGTCGTAAGTACATCCCACACAGTCAGTCCCCGCTAAACGTTTCCGTTCGTATGTACATTACACACAGTCAATCCAAGGAATATGTTTCCGTTAGTATGTACATCCCACACAGTTAATCCAAGAAGTACGTTTCCGTTCGTATATACATCCCACACAGTCGCTCCAAGGAAAACGTTTCCGTTCGCAGGTACATCACACACAAATTTCCCCATTAAATCTTTGTGATAGCATTGCCATTGCACACGATATTAACAATTTATCGTTTGTGTTATTGAATGCATCACACACGGTGCGTAGAAGAAACTATGTGGCAAAGGCTGTCCATCACACACACTTTTTATGTGGTAAACGTTTGCGCAAGGTGGCCTAACGGAAACAGTTTTCAAGAGGATGTCGTGTGTGATTTGTCATCAATCCAACATGGTTTATTCCTAGAAACTGTGTGCGTAGCCTGAGGTCATCGCCCACAGTGTTTTCTCAATAACCGTTTGCAATAGAAAAACCCAATTAGCAGGCTAATTGGCCATTAGCAGGCTAATTGTCCTATTATTAATAATCCATTTATTAATCTAATTGACATTTCATATTAAGCACACAATATATTTCATTTTCGTATTAAAGAACCAGGATTTCATAATTGAAATACATTAGAGTAGAACATCAAATAGCTTCAGCACTCAGCTACCCCATTACACAACTGCACCAACACCAAGTTTCACATGCAACATCTATAACCTTTCGAAATTAGCATCATAGACGGTACATAGACAGATGAATCTCATCTGGAAAACTGCTGAAGCGGAAAGCGAATATCGAGCCTTCATTGATGTTGAAGGTCTTTGCGACTTTAGGCCAGTGCCTGTGTATGATTGACCGTCCATCCTTCGTCCTCTTCAGGAACACTTCAATATTGAACTGTGGGTGTTGTATGAATACCTTCCTCGGCTCCTGACCATACAGGTGGTTTGAGAGGTAATCATCAATGAACTGCTTTGGAAAGGCCTGAAAACAAGTATGTGCATAAATATCTTCTCTATATTGGAAATGGTGCAAAGGAATAAAAAAGGCAAGGTATAATAGTTAGTACCATCCTGTAGTGAACTGATGTCTTCTTCATTGTGCAGACAAAGGTCTTGTTGTTTTTTGTCGCTAATTTCTTTATCCTAATAATCTTTCTGAGTTTGTTGACTTGACTGATATTCATGGACAACTCATTTCACCATATGCAAAAAGGGTCAAACAGTGGGTCAAAACCTCTGACAGCAGGACCTACATGTGCAAGACCAAATTGTTAAAAACCTAAATATTAGAATGGTTCCTGCAATTGCACAATCATGTGCTATTAGACAAAGGACCATGCATGTGCAAACCTCGATTGTAAACCTCAGTGCTTCCCATTGTTTCCCTGTAACACATATAAGGTAGTTAGTGATCAGGTTAAGTGAGGGTTCGCATGCTATTAGTAAAATATGTTGATGAAAAATAAGCACATTGCAGATTCATCAGATTAATTCAAGCCACATGGAAAACCCATTTATCCAAACAAAGCATGATTAAGAACTAGGAAATATAGCATTGTATATGTTTCTCATGTATTAAGTGCAGCCAAATTTGATTTATTACTCACACTACTGGAGTGAGCTTCTTTGCCGTCTGCCATGGCGGACGGCAAAGGCATACATGCCGGACGGCAAAATCCTTTGCCGTCAGCCAGCGGACGGCAAACAGTCCGTCTGAACGAGTGCCAGCAAAGGCCTACTTTGCCGTCTGCTTCTTGGAAACAGACGGCAAAGTATTGTGCCGTCCACCGTCGGAGGCCAGCAGACGGCAAAGATCATGGATGGCAGTGGGGTGGGGTGAGAGCCGTTAGGGGGTTAACGACGCTCTTTGCCGTCCGCCAGCGGACGGCAAAGATGCAAAGCTCTTTGCCGTCTGCTGACTGACGGCAAAGAGCTCAGCTCGGCCAGCACTGGGAAGCTGCCATGTGGCCAGCTATGCCGTCCGCCAGCAGACGGCAAAGATGTTTGACTCTTTGCCGTCTGCTAGCGGACGGCATAGCTGGCCCAGTTTGCCAGTCCTATTTGGTCACTTTGCCGTCCACCAGCGGACGACAAAGATTCAAACCTCTTTGCCGTCCACTGGCTGACGGCAAAGTGACCAAAATAGGCAACCTGTGTTCCCAGTTTCTACAGGTGGCTGCCACGTGTCCTCTTTGCCGTCCGCTAGCGGACGGCAAAGAGGCTATATATCCCCTGTTTTTATTTGAATCCATTTAATTTGACAGGATTTCACACACAGATATACATGCATACATATCCAACATATCCAACAACATATAACAGCATGTCCAACAACATATTTCATCAAATCCAACATATATATCCAACAACATAGTTCAACAAAGTCCAACATATCCATATATACATACATAACTAGAAACAAGTTTCCAACAACATATCCATATAGACATACATATCCAAACAAGTTTTCATAAACAAAAGGAAGCACCAGAAGAATAGTACACTCCATGAATCCAAGCTTCCTCATGTAAAGCAAATCTGCAAATTGGGAAAGATGTAAGTTAGAAGAAGAAGAAGAAGAAGACTAGCTAGAAGAAAAGGAAGAGGAGGAAAAGAAGAAGAAGAATTTATCTTCTCTTTCTTTCTCTCCTCTCCTATTATTTATCTTCTTCTTTTCTAACTAATGTAGGCAAAAATGCCATTTTTGGGCTAAGGTAGGTAAAAATGATAAGTGTGTAGGTCAATTTAGAGCTAAGCTAGGCAAATAGGTCATTTTGGAGCTAACATAGGTTAAATGGATCATATTGGAGCTAACCTAGCTAAACTTGGTCATTTTTGAGCTAACCTAGCTAATTATGCCATTTTTTTATCTAACTAAGCTTATTGTGTCATTTTAGAGGACAACAAGCTAAGTATATGACATTTATGAGGTTAGCAAGGTTATTATGCCATTTACGAATAAAAACAAGTAAGAGGAGGAAAAGAAGAAGAAGAAGAAGAAGAATAAGAAAAGAAGAAGCAGAAGAAGAAGAACTTCTTCTTCTTCTTCTTTTCTTCCTATTCCTTCTTTCATTCCTCTTCCTTGATTTTCTTCATCTTATTATGTCATTTGTGGACTAAATAGGCTAAATTATGCCAAAAATGGACTAAACAGGCTAAATAAGAAGAAAAATACCGTTATCACGGAGGTGTACGAATGGTCGGGGCAGCGCCAGTGGCAGGCGAAGGTGAAGGACCGGTCGGGGTTCCGCCATTGGCAGACGCAGAAGGATTGGTCGATGCTTGTCGGGAGCCATGCTGCACCAAAGATCATTTCCAATAATGTCTCGTTAGCATGATGCATACTAAAATGTGAATAATAGTAACTAACGACCATTCAAATCAAACTCACCGTGGTCGCCGGAGCAATCTGGGGCATCGGCGGAGGGGGCTGACCGTTTTTCTCGCACATGGTCTGCACATTTGGTTCTCACGAGTCAGTCATATTAGTTAGTAATGCGAACATTACGTGCATGATTCAGCTAATATCCACGAGAAACGTACCACGATGAGCTCGTATAGGGCCCGGTTAGACGCCTTGTTCCGGTTCCTCTCCTCCTCCAACAGCTTAGCCGTCCTCTCCTCCAACTCCCTCTCCCTCTCCGCCGCCTCCCTTTTTGCCTCCTCCAAAAGCGCCTGGGTGTTCAATCTCTCTTTCTCAACCAAGGCCTGCAACACACCACTCCTCGTTAGCATTGTAATCATCGACGGACGCGCACACAATGTAATGGAGGAAAGGTGAGAGAGTCCGTATAACTAACCGCCATGGCGAGCTCCGCGGGCCGTGCACGAGGCGTTATCTCCGGATCAGAGCTACTCTGGCGCTTCTTGATCTACGGGAGAGTCCTAGGACAACGTATCAGTCCATCACCAATGGCTACGGAGCCATGGGGACTCCCGCAACCAGATATCATCACCAGCTCTGTATCAAAAGGATCCTGGCTCGGGTTAAAGTCCTCCCCTTTCCTCGCCTTCCCCTCGTCTCTGTACTTCACAAGCTTGTGGTGGGAGGAGATGTTGGTGATGCTCTCTGGATGATCTAGGTCAGACTCCATGAATGGCTTGGCCGTCTGTCACACCCTAGCTAGTTCATGCATTAGAGTGTTGCATCATGTTTAAACTTTTCCAGAAACTTGAAATGGGGATGATAGAACCCCCAGCACCCCCCTGGAAACAACTAGGGTTTACTAAAATCTTTTTCAATGAACCTCAAATGCCCTTCTAAAATGTCCATCATTTTTGTCTTGGGTTAGAACCTCTGCCAAAACTGGTTCACATTTTTCTAGGTCATCATAAGGTCATTGAATTAAATCATATGTAACTTGAATTTGGGCATTTAAATGCTAGTAAATATTTAAAATGTCCAAATAATCCCAAACTGAAATGTTCCATGTTGGATATACTCTATACAGTGGGCATGAGCAGTTTGGTGATTTTTGAAAGTGCCTAGATATTTTTAGAAAAGCCACAAACTTGCAGAAATATAGAAAACAGAAAATAAAAGTGAAAACAAACTTACCTGGCAAAGCCACCAGCCGGCCCACCTGGCGGCCCATCACTGTGCTGGCCTGTGCCAGCCAGCTGCTTCGTCCCCGCCAGGCAGGCAGGGAGGTGACGCCGGCGTGCGCTAGCTCGCCACGGCGCCAGCTGCTTGCCGCTCGAGCTGCTGGATGCCTGGACGTCCTCCACGTCGTCGCCTCGACCCCCTGGACACCTCATTCTCCCCCCTGCGCCTCTCTGACGCTATCTCCCCACCATGGCCGACGCAGCCGTAGCCGCACCGGCGACGTAACCGCGGTCACCGTCGCCTCCTCGTCGCCCCACCCTGTCCAGCAGCTCCGCCACCGTCCTCTCCGTCGAGCAGACCGAGCCCCGAGCGCTCGTTTGCCCTGAAGCCACCGCACCACCCTCGTCTTCAACGCCCGTCGTCGGAGATCCATTCCGCCGCCCCGCTTGCTCCGGCTCGTCCCCGACCTCGCCGACTGCTCCGTCGTGACCGCCGTGAGCTCAGCTACCTCCCCATCTTTTCCGTTCTCGCTCTCAAGCCCTGCATCGACTGCACCGAGCTCGGCCGCACCCGCCGCCGCCTCTGCACGTCGCCGTCGTGGCCACAGCCACGTTGGCTCGATTCCGAGCACGCCATCGTCTTCGCCGCACTCGCAGGAGTCCACAGAACCACTCCACGCACCTCGCCGTGCCCCCTAGCGACGAGCCCGAGCTCGCCCGAACTCCAGCAGCCGCACAGCTCGTCGCCGGCGTCGTTTCCGGCCACCCCAGCTCCACCCACTGCCACCACTCGACGCGGCTCACTCCCCGCATCACGTAGATGTGCTCCGCCGTGGGTTTGGTCGCTGGAGCACGAATCCCGCACTGCCCCGCCGCGTCTGGCCTCGCCGGCGGCTAAACGCCGGCGGGTTTGACCCCGCTGACCCAGTTTGACCCCCTGGGTCAATGACAGGTGGGACCCACCTGCTAATTAACTTAGGATTAGGACTAACTAAAAATTAGTTAGACTATTGACACTGACACGCGGGACCCACTGGCCAGGTTTGACCTGGACCGACCCCGTTGACTGCTGACATCACCATGATGCAATGCTGACGCAATAAGTATTTTTCTGGATTTATTTTTATTCAGGAAATTCCAGAAAATACTACAAACTTCAAAAATTCATAGTAATTCAACCGTAGCTCCAAATCAAACAAATTATATATGAATTTGGATCAGAAAAATCCAATCTTTCCATCTGTACTGGTTTCATCCATGTCAGAACACTTTAACCTTTCTGATTAGATGAAACAAGTTAATGCACTAATATGACCTCTTATTTTGGGTTTGCATTTGAATCCTTGATTCAAATGAACTCAAACCAACCTGTTCTAAGATGCATTAGCCAAAACACACTCATTTTGCCATGTCATAGCATGCATCATATTGTTGCATATTGCCATGTGATGATTGTGTTTCGATGTGTTCTTCGTGGTAGGTTCTGCCTCCGAGGATATTCACGAGTATCCAACTGAAGGGCAGTATTCCACTACCACTCTGTCAGGCAAGCAACCCCATTGATCATTTCGATACAAACCCATCTTCTCGCTTCTGCTCTCGTTTACTGCATTAAGACAACGCGTTTCAAACTGTTGTGTGTTGCGGTAGTTGAACCCATATCCTCTGCATGACCTGTCATTGCCACAGTAACTAGATGACACCCACTAGCATGTGTAGGAGTTGATTGAGCCATGTCTGTGTTTCCTACCATGCTATGCCTGCTATGCTTAGAGTTGTGTCAGGTCTGGCTCAGCAGGGTGATGAACTAGAGTGAATGGTTGTGTCGGTAATGAGGGTGAAGTGTTGAACATGTTTTGGTAAAGGTATCGATGAGAGGGCATGTAGGAGTACATGGTGGGTTGTTTCATTGAGGCCGTCCTTAAGAACTGAGATCTGTATGCGTGATTTAAGATTCAGCTACTACCACACATTGGGATCCTTAATTGACTCTCTCGACTTATTAACCACCCCGTCCTCTGTCCAGGAGTTGCAAGTAGTTTCTGGTGTTTGTAGTTGCTGGAGGCCGTGCGCAGCGCTGACCTTAGGGGTGGGCTGTGATGTGGTAGGCACGTGGCACGGTGTACCGGGTGGCCCGTTTGGTGTCTCGGGAACCCTGCACACATCGTTTGGGGCCATTGAGGACACCCCGGCCGGATTTCCTTGCGGATGGAACCCGAATAGGCGATAAACCTGGACTAGAGACTCGTGTGTTTAGTCAGGTCATGGCCGACACCCTCGCTGGGCTTCCGCTTGAAGGTTGCCGGGTACATGTCGTGTAGCGGCGATAAGTGGTGAAAGCGTGTGTGAAGAAGTACACCCCTGCAGGGTATAAAACTATTCGAATAGCCGCGTCCACGGTAAAGGACTACTTGGTCACTTATGCAATTCATAGACAAGTTAATGGTTACTACTAAAAGACTCAAGATAAGTGTGAGTACCGCGGATGGCCCTCTCGTAGGATTACGAGGGAGGATCCACGGTGGAGTATTGTGATGGTGATTAGTGGACTCGTGTGCGAAAACTAATTTCACAAGTGATGTCTCGTAGGATAGCGTAGCCAAGAGTCAAAGCTGGCTTGCTGCAATAACTCCACCACCCTTCTTGAGAATGCGCCTGTATATTAGGATCTGTTGTAAGACTTGCTGAGTACCTTTGTACTCATGTTGCTTTAATAATTATTGCAGACGAGAACACCGCCCCCTCCGAAGGGTTCTATGTAGATCTCGACGTTGACGAGTGACTTGCCACCCAGGTGGTGACCTGAGCTTGTGATGGGCCTATGTAGATAGGCAGGCTTCGTCAAGCCTTCTTTCTTTCTAGTGTCTGTACTCAGACTAGTTGCTTCCGCATGTGCTTGTATGTTTGTATGACTTGAGTGTCGGGTCGTGTGACCGCTATCTGTATGAACATGTTATGTATGGCTCGCCAGAGCCTTTTAAATAAAGTACTTTGAGTTGTAGAGTTTTGTTGTGATGCCATGTTGTATTTACACATATCGAGCATATTGTCTGTATGATTGAAATGCTTGGTATGTGTGGGATCCGACTATCTAGTTGTTTATCCTTGGCAACCTCTCTTATGGGGAAATGTAGTCTGGTGTCTCCACTGAGCCTTGGTAGTCCGGTACAGCCCGGTTTACCGGAGTCCTGCTAGCCCAGCACTGCTGCTCCGGAACACTTAGACTGGCCGGCATGTGTTTCACTTCGTTCCTGTGTCTGTCCCTTCGGGGAAATGTCACGCGGTGATATCAGGAGTCCTGCCTAGCCTTCTACAGCCCGGTTTCCCGGAGTCCTGCTAGCCCAGTGCTACAGCCCGGATTCACACGCTGCTGACCGACATGCTCGATGTTGATTCATGTATGCCTGTCCCCGTAAGTTAGCGCCGCTTTGGGTTCACGACTAGCCATGTCGGCCCAGGTTCTCTGTCATATGGATGCTAGCAACACTATCATATACGTGAGCCAAAAGGCGCAAACGGTCCCGGGCCATGGTAAGGCGACACCCGTGGGAATACCGTGCGTGAGGCCGCAAAGTGATATGAGGTGTTACAGGCTAGATCGGTGTGACTTAGAATCGGGGTCCTGACACCGTCTTGTACGGGGCCATATGGGCCATGCCATAGAGGTCGAACAGATTTGGCACAGGCTTCTTGTGGTGGTGCGCCTGAGAGAGAGGAACAAAATATTAGTTAAGGGCTCAAGCTAGCATGAAGAATGATATTGCTATGTAAATAGGTCATTTTGGAGCTAAGTAAGGTTATTATGTCATTTTCGAGGAAAATAAGCTAAGTTTAGGTCATTTTCGAGGTAACCAAGATTATTATGCCATTTTTGACCAAAGTATGCTAATTATGTCATTATTGAGCTATCCAAGGTAGTTATGCCATTTTTTAGATAACTAAAGCATATTTAGGGATTCTATAGAGCTATCTAAGGTTATTATGTCATTTTAGAGCTAATTATGTCATGAATGAACTAGCTAAGATTAGTTTAGGTCGTTATTGAGCTATCGAAGGTATTTATGCCATTTTTTAACTAACTAAAGCATATTAAGTCATTTTATAGAGCTATCTAAGGTTATTATGTCATTTTAGAGCTAAATATGTCATAAATGAACTAGCTAAGATTAGTTTAGGTCATTATTTAGCTATCCTAGGTAGTTATGCCATTTTTTAACTAACTAAAGCATATTTAGTTATTTTATAGAGCTATCTAAGGTTATTATGTCATTTTAGAGCTCATTATGTCATAAATGAACTACCCAAGGTAGTTATGCCATTTTTTAACTAACTAAGCATATTAAGTCATTTTGGAAGGGATAAATGCTAGCATGAAGAATGAAACATGTAGCAAACCACATACCCAGTTATCCCCGTGCTCAAACAGGTTGGAGCTCCCTTGATGGTGTGGCACACCTTCCATTTGGTCGCGCTTATCCTTGGCCCTATGGTGTTCGACTAGCCATTGGGGAGAGGACCACGCATCCACCAATGCCTCCCAACACTCCATCTTATCCACACACCATCTCGGGGGCACCTAAGTGAGTCAAGAGAAATTTCAGTGCTACGCCTATGAATCAAATCAAGAAAACTAAGTTCAAGGCCTTAAGAATAGGTAACTACCTGCATGTACTTCTCATTACTCAGGAACTTGCCGCGACACTTCTTCTTGGCCCTCCTAATACCCTTCGAGGCGTAGTAGTCTCGAACGGCCTGCACCCGAGCCTCGTGCCGTAAGTTCTGAAGTAGGCGCTTGCACTCGGTTTCGACAACCATAGACGCGGCCTCCTGCTCTCCCTCTGAAACCCTGTAGAAGGTCTGCAATCAAACAAGAAAACACTGATTAGTACAATCACTAGGTAGTGTTGATTTTTAATTCTGTAAAGGAGAAATGTCAGGACCCTGATTCTAAGTCACACCGATCTATCCTGTAACACCTCATATCACTTTGCGGCCTCACGCACGGTATTCCCACGGGTGTCGCCTTACCATGGCCCGGGACCGTTTGCGCCTTTTGGCTCACGTATATGATAGTGTTGCTAGCATCCATATGACAGAGAACCTGGGCCGACATGGCTAGTCGTGAACCCAAAGCGGCGCTAACTTACGGGGACAGGCATACATGAATCAACATCGAGCATGTCGGTCAGCAGCGTGTGAATCCGGGCTGTAGCACTGGGCTAGCAGGACTCCGGGAAACCGGGCTGTAGAAGGCTAGGCAGGACTCCTGATATCACCGCGTGACATTTCCCCGAAGGGACAGACACAGGAACGAAGTGAAACACATGCCGGCCAGTCTAGGTGTTCCGGAGCAGCAGTGCTGGGCTAGCAGGACTCCGGTAAACCGGGCTGTAGCGGACTACCAAGGCTCAGTGGAGACACCAGACTACATTTCCCCATAAGAGAGGCTGCCAAGGATAAACAACTAGATAGTTGGATCCCACACATACCAAGCATTTCAATCATACACACAATATGCTCGACATGTGTAAATACAACATGGCATCACAACAAAACTCTACAACTCAAAGTACTTTATTTAAAAGGCTCTGGGGAGCCATACATAACATGTTCATACAGATAGGGGTCACACGACCCGACACTCAAGTCATACAAACATACAAGCACATGCGGAAGCAACTAGTCTGAGTACAGACACTAGAAAGAAAGAAGGCTCGACGAAGCCAGTCTATCTACATAGGCCCTTCACAAGCTCAGGTCACCACCTGGGTGGCAAGTCACTCGTCAACGTCGAGATCTACATAGAACCCATCGGAGGGGGCGGTGTTCTCGTCTGCAACAGTTATTAAAGCAACATGAGTACAAAGGTACTCAGCAAGTCTTACAACAGATCCTAATATATATGCACATTCTCAAGAAGGGTGGTGGAGTTATTGCAGCAAGCCAGCTTTGACTCTTGGCTACACTATCCTACGAGACACCACTTGAGAAATTAGCTTTCGCACACGAGTCCACTAATCACCATCACAATACTCCACCGTGGATCCTCCCTCGTAATCCTACGAGAGGGCCATCCGCGGTACTCACACTTATCTTGAGTCTTTTAGTAGTAACCATTAACTTGTCTATGAACTGCATAAGCGACCAACTAGTCCTTTACCGCGGACGCGGCTATTCGAATAGTTTTATAACCTGCAGGGGTGTACTTCGTCACACATGTTTCCACCAATTAGCGTCTGCACACGACATGTGCTCGGCAGACTTCAAGCGAAAGCCGACATGGGTGTAGACCACGACCTGACTAACCACACAAGTCTCTAGTCCAGGTTTATCGCCTATTCGGGTTCCATCCGCAATGAAATCCGGCCGGGGTGTCCTCAACGGCCCCAAATGATGTGCGCAGGGTTCCCGAGACACCAAACGGGCGACTCAGTACACCGGCCAGGTGCCTACCGCATCACAGCCCACCCCTAAGGTCAGCGCTGCGCACGGCCTCCAGCAACTACAAACACCAGTAACTACTTGCAACTCCTGGACAGAGGACGAGAGGGGTCAGTAAGTCGAGCGGGGTCATATTTCAGGGCCCAACCTGTGGTAGTAGCTGAATCTTAAATCACGCATACAGATCTCAGTTCTTAAGGACGGCCTCAATGAAACAACCCACCATGTACTCCTACATGGCCTTCCATCGATACCTTTACCAAAACATGTTCAACACTTCACTCTCATTACCGACACAACCATTCACTCTAGTTCATCACCCTGATGAGCCAGACCTGACACAACTCTAAGCATAGCAGACATAGCATGGTAGGAAACACAGACATGGCTCAAACAACTCCTACACATGCTAGTGGGTTTCATCTAGTTACTGTGGCAATGACAGGTCATGCAGAGGATACGGGTTCAACTACCGCAACACACAGCAGTTTGAAACGCGTTGTCTTAATGCAGTAAACGAGAGCAGAAGCGAGAAGATGGGTTGGTATCGAAATGATCAATGGGGTTGCTTGCCTGACAGAGTGGTAGTGGAATACTGCCCTTCAGTTGGATACTCGTGAATATCCTCGGAGGCAGAACCTACCACGAAGAACACATCGAAACACAATCATCACATGGCAATATGCAACAATATGATGCATGCTATGACATGGCAAAATGAGTGTGTTTTGGCTAATGCATCTTAGAACAGGTTGGTTTGAGTTCATTTGAATCAAGGATTCAAATGCAAACCCAAAATAAGAGGTCATATTAGTGCATTAACTTGTTTCATCTAATCAGCAAGGTTAATGTGTTCTGACATGCATGAAACCAGTACAGATGGAAAGATTGGATTTTTCTGATCCAAATTCATATATAATTTGTTTGATTTGGAGCTACAGATTAATTTCTATGAATTTTTGAAGTTTGTAGAATTTTCTGGAATTTCCTGAATAAAAATAAATCCAGAGAAATACTTATTGCGTCAGCATTGCGTCAGGATGACGTCAGTTGTCAACGGGGCCGGTCCAGGTCAAACCTGGCCAGTGGGTCCCGCGTGTCAGTGTCATTAGTCTAACTAATTTTTAGTTAGTCCTAATCCTAAGTTAATTAGCAGGCGGGTCCCACCTGTCATAGACCCAAGGGGGTCAAACTGGGTCAGCGGGGTCAAACCCGCCGGCGTTTAGCCGCCGGCGAGGCCAGACACGGCGGCGCAGTGCGGGATTCGTGCTCCGGCGACCAAAACAACGGCGGAGCACATCTACGTGATGCGGGGAGTGAGCCGTGTCGAGTGGTGGCAGTGGGTGGAGCTGGGGTGGCCGGAAACGACGCCGGCGACGAGCTGTGCGGCAGCCGGAGTTCGGGCGAGCTCGGGCTCGTCGCTAGGGGGCACGGCGAGGTGCGTGGAGTGGTTCTGTGGACTCCTGCGAGTGCGGCGAAGATGATGGCGTGCTCGAAATCGAGCCAACGTGGTTGTGGCCACGACGGTGACGTGCTGAGGCGGCGGCGGGTACGGCCGAGCTCGGTGCAGTCGATGCAGGGCTCGAGAGCGAGAACGGAAAGGATGGGGAGGTAGCTGAGCTCACGGCGGTCACGACGGAGCAGACGGCGAGGTCGGGGACGAGCTGCTGCGGTGGTTACGGCGAAAGGGATCTCCGGCGACGGGGAGGTCGGGCGGGGCTGTTGCGGTGGTTTCGAGGCGAACAAGCGCTCGGGGCTCGGTCTGCTCGATGGAGAGGACGACGACGGAGCTCGTGGACACGGCAGCGCGGCTCGGGGACAACGGTGGACGCGGGTTTCACGGTGGCGCGGCTGCGGCTGCGTCGGCCATGGTGGGGAGAGAGCGAGAGAGAGGCACAGGGGGGGGGGGAATGAGGTGTCCAGGGGGTCGAGGCGACGACATGGAGGACGTCCAGGCGTCCAGCGGCTCGAGCGGCAAGCAGCTGGTGCTGTGGCGGGCTCGCGCACGCCGGAGTCACCTCCCTGCCTGCCTGGCGGGGACGAAGCAGCTGGCTGGCATGGGCCAGCACAATGCTGGGCCGCCAGGTGGGCCGTCTGGTGACTTTGCCAGGTAAGTTTATTTTCCCCCTTTTTTTTATTTCTGCTTTCTTATTTCTGCAAGTTTGTGGCATTTCTAAAAATACCTGGGCACTTTAAAAAATCACCAAACTGCTCATGCCCACTGTATAGAGTATATCCAACATGGAACATTTTAGTTTGGGATTATTTGGACATTTAAAATATTTACTAGCATTTAAATGCCCAAATGCAAGTTACATATGATTTAATTCAATGACCTTATGATGACCTAGAAAAATGTGAACCAGTTTTGGCAGAGGTTCTAACCCAAGACAAAAATGATGGACATTTTAGAAGGCCATTTCAGGTTCATTGAAAAAGATTTTAGTAAACCCTAGTTGTTTCCACGGGGGCTGGGGGTTCTATCATCCCCATTTCAAGTTTCTGGAAAAACTTAAACATGATGCAACACTCTAATGCCTGAACTAGCTAGGGTGTGACAACTCACCCCCACTCAAAAGAATCTCGTCCCGAGATTTAGGATCCTCCGGGAAGAAGGTGGGGTACTCAAGTCGAAGACGATCCTCCCTTTCCCAAGTAGCTTCTTTCTCGGAATGGTGTGACCATTGAACCTTGAGAAACTTGATATTCTGGCGTCGAGTGGTACGTTCGGCTTGGTCAAGGATACGAACGGGATATTCTCGATATGTGAGATTATCTCGGAGATCAAGCGTTTCGTGGTCCACATCACGGATAGGGTCCGAGAAGCAACGCCTGAGTTGAGAAACATGGAAGACATCATGAACTCTGGAGAGATGCAGAGGTAGTTCCAATTGGTAGGCAACTTCTCCTCGTTTGGCAAGAATACGAAAGGGTCCAATGTAACGAGGAGCCAATTTACCCTTGATACCGAATCGATGGGTTCCCTTCAGAGGAGTAACCCGAAGGTAAGCCTTCTCGCCAACTTCATAAGTCATGAGCTTATGTTTGCGGTCATATTGGCTCTTTTGACGAGATTGGGCTCTTTTCAATTTCTCACGAATAATGCGAACCTGCTCTTCTGCTTCCTGAATCATATCCGGGCCAAAGAGTTGTCTTTCCCCGGTTTCTGACCAGTTAAGAGGCGTTCGGCATTTTCGTCCATAGAGAACTTCGAAAGGGGCTTTACCCAAGCTAGCTTGATAACTATTGTTATAAGCGAATTCGGCGAATGGAAGACATTTCTCCCAATCCATACCAAAAGAGATGACAGAAGCTCGGAGCATATCTTCCAGAATTTGATTGACTCGTTCTACTTGACCACTTGATTGAGGGTGGAAGGCGGTGCTAAAGGAGAGACGAGTTCCCATAGCATTTTGGAAATTTTCCCAAAATCGAGAGGTGAAAAGACTTCCACGGTCTGAGTTAATCTCCAATGGAACACCATGAAGAGACACTATTCGGGAGATGTACAAATCAGCTAGCTGGCTAGCGGTTATACTCTCACGAACAGGTAGGAAGTGGGCTACTTTGGAAAGACGATCGACAACGACGAAGATAGCATTATTCCCTCTCTTGGTCCTGGGAAACCCGGTAATGAAATCCATACCGATTTTATCCCATTTCCATTCAGGAATAACCAAAGGTTGAAGGGTGCCAGCAGGCCGTTGATGCTCTGCTTTAACACGACGACAGACGTCGCAGTTAGCAATGTATTGAGCGATTTCTCTCTTCATCCTAGTCCACCAAAACCTCTGGCGTAGGTCTTGATACATTTTAGTACTACCGGGATGAATGGTGAGAGGGGATTCATGAGCTTCCTTAAGGATCAATTGCCGTAGCTGTTGTTTCTTGGGAACCACTAGACGGTTTTCAAAGAAGACAACACCTCGATCGTCCATAGAGAAACACTTAGCAGCTCCGCTAGCAATGTTCTCCTGGATGCGGGATATGCCCTTATCACGCTTCTGGGCAGCTATGATTTGATCCGTAAGGTTAGGTTTCGCCACCAGGGTGGATAAGAATCCTCAAGAAGCAATGTGAAGGTTAAACTTGCGAAATTCCTCGTGGAGAAGTGGTTGACTTTGTTGTAACATCAAGTTGTTACAATAAGATTTACGACTTAGCGCATCAGCCATGACATTGGCTTTGCCCGGGGTGTAAGTTATTCCTAAGTCATAATCCGTAATCAACTCGACCCAACATCTTTGCCTGAGATTCAAATCCGGTTGGGTGAAGATGTACTTCAGACTTTGGTGATCGGTGTAAATTTCGCAACGATTACCGAGAAGGTAATGTCGCCATGTTTTGAGTGCATGGACCACAGCTGCAAGCTCTAGATCATGTGTGGGATAATTATCCTCATGTGGACGCAACTGTCGAGAAGCGTAGGCAATCACCTGACGATCTTGCATGAGTATGCAACCTAGTCCTTGTCGCGAGGCGTCGCAATAGATAACAATGTCCTTAGAAAAATCTGGTGGCACAAGTACGGGAGTAGATGTCAGGCGTCTTTTCAGTTCCTGAAAGCTGAACTCGCGCTGTGGGGTCCACTCGAACTTTTTATCTTTCTTGAGAAGTTCAGTTAGTGGTTTAGCAACCTTGGAGAAATTCTCGACGAAGCGGCGACAGTAGCTCGCTAAGCCAAGAAAACTCCGAACTTGCTTGACTGTTTCAGGTGGAGTCCAATCAAGGACGGCTTGAACTCGCTCGGGATTGATAGCAATACCCTTACCAGAGATTACGTGGCCTAGATAGGTCACTTCTGGCAACCAAAATTCACACTTGGAGAATTTGGCATAAAGACGATGCTCTCGAAGTTTCATCAATACTAGCCTTAGATGCTCGGCATGTTCTTCCTCATTCTTGGAGTAGATGAGTATATCATCGAGGTATACCACGACGAATTTATCCAAATACTCCATGAAGATCGAGTTCATTAATCGAGAGAAGGTGGCTGGAGCATTGGTTAAACCGAAGGACAGGACGGCGTACTCGTATTAGCCATAACGAGTAACAAAGGCCGTTTTAGGAATGTCCCCGTTCTTGATTTTGATTTGATGGTAGCCCAACCGCAAATCCATTTTGGAAAAGACTGAGGATCCAGCGAGCTGATCATACAGATCGTTGATCCTGGGGAGCGGATACTTGTTCTTGATTGTGACCAAGTTGACAGGTCGGTAATCTACAACCATCCGATCCGTTCCATCCTTCTTCTTGACCAAGAGGACGGGGCAAGCCCATGGAGATGAACTAGGACGGATGAAACCCTTTTTCAAGGACTCATCGAGTTGTTTCTTAAGCTCGGCTAGTTCTAGGGGTGCCATCTTATAGGGTCTTCTAGAGATTGGGACGGTTCCTGGAACAAGGTCTATCACGAACTCGACATCCCTGTCAGGTGGAACACCTGGCAGTTCTTCTGGAAAGACATCCGGGAAGTCGCGGACTACCGGAATATCTTCAAGGTCTGGAAGAGGGTTGGCATTTAGGTAGTAGAGCTGACGCTTAGACACTCGGGTCAAAACATTGACTGTCTTGCCCGATGGATGGGTGAGTTGAACAGTTCTAGAAGAGCAATCAATCTTAGCATAATGGGCTGACATCCAGTCCATACCCAAGATGATGTTTATGTCCGAGGACTTGAGAGCTATCAGTGATGCAAGGAAGACCAATCTATCGACAAGAATTTCATTTCCAGGGCTTATTCTAGAGGTTTGCCATCTAGAACCAGGGGTTTGAATTGCCATGGAGGTGGGCATGTCACAAAGTGTGGTGTTGTGCAATCGAGCATAGCTCTCAGAGATAAAAGAATGAGATGCTCCAGTATCAAAAAGAACAGTTGCCGGATGGCAGTTAATAAGGAGCGTACCAAGGACGACGTTGGGATCCTCATGAGTTTCTTCAGCTGAGACATAGTTGACATGGCCACGTGCAGTGGTGGCTGGCTTAGCGTAATATGTCTTTCCCGCTGGCTTGTCACGACCAACGGACTTGCCGGGCTGATTGGGGTTGTTGTTCTGGGGACACTCACGTATGTAATGACCCGTCTCTCCACACTTAAAGCATGTCACAACATTGGGGCGTGGAGCAGCATTAGCAGCGTGGCCACCATAGGCTTTGGACGGTGCAAACTGCTGATTGGGGCGAGGCGCCTCAAAGGATGGCCTCAGAGTGAACCTGGGTGGCAGGGCTGTGTTTGGAATCCACTCCCGGCGCTTCTGATGTCCAGAACCGGATGACGAACCAAAGTCATGGGAGTGCTTGCGTGAGGCGTCATAGTCAGTCTGACCTGTCTCAGCACTGATGGCCTTATTCACCAACTTCTGAAAAGAGGTGCACTCGTGCAGACGAAGATCACGACGAAGCTCGGGGCTAAGTCCCTTGCGGAACCTTGCCTGTTTCTTGGCGTCGGTGGATACCTCTTCAGGAGCATATCGTGCTAGATTTCCAAACTCACGGCTGTATGCATCCACGGTCAGTCTACCTTGGGTGAAATTGCAGAACTCCTCCCTCTTACGATCCATGAGACCTTCCGGGATGTGATGCTCACGGAAAGCCTCACTGAAGTCAGCCCAAGTGGTAATCTGGCCAGCCGGGCGCATGGCCTCATAGTTTTCCCACCAAAGGCTAGCAGGGCCTTCGAGGTGATAGGCAGCGTAGATAACCTTATCAGCTTCGGCTACGTTGGCAGAACGTAGCTTATTGGTGATGCTGCGAAGCCAATCATCCGCATCGAGGGGCTCGACGGAATGATGGAATGTCGGTGGGTACAACTTAATAAAGTCATTGATTGACACCAATTCGTTCCTCTGATGACGTGCAGTATTCTACTCAATGCGGGCTAGCAAGCGGTTGGTCTCACGCTTGTTTCTTTCTGCCTCCAGCATAACTTCGGCCAGAGAAGGCGGGTGAGGCAGATTCCCATCCCTAGCTGCACTGGCTTCACCCTGCTCCGGGGCAGCAGGGTTGTTGCGGGTATTAACCATCCTAGGAGAGACAAGACAACGGCTTAGACAAGGATGGCAAAATGCTGGCAAGGAAGTGCAGAATGTAATGGACGACATGAAATGCTGAGATGGTCCTTTGCACGACATGGTAATATAGAAACTGCCATATATATACCATCGGTCATACACACCGTACATAGTTTAGTACAAGCCCAGGCTAAAGTACAACTACGGTGAAAGACGTTACATCTCATCGAAGGCATTCCAAGCTCCTATACATTATTTTTCTACACCTCCGGAACGTGATACACACCAAGTCGTATCCCACAAGTCACGCAGGACTGTGGAAAATACAACTGTTACAATACTAGTGAAGCTGCTACCAACTCATGCGTCTCCGTAGTAATCTTCATAGAGATTACCACCATGTCCTGGGAGCTGAATATGATCATCTGGAAACAGTCGGTCCTGTGGAGCTTGCGGTCCAAAAGGACTCGGATGTGGCCTTGGTCGAACAAACGGTGGCAGACGGGGTCCACGGGGAGGGGTGATGCCTCCTACATCACGCCAATCCATACAATCTGGCAGACCAGACCGCACGGGGTACAAGTCCCTCATGTCCATATACCCAGCCTGCACGGCGGGTGCAAACCGTGTCAGAGTGGCCCAGTGATCAGAATGAGTGTTGAAGAGCTCCATTCGCAAGGCACGATTCTCACGGTCCTTGTCCTCAAGCAACTCGGTGGTGGTGCGGAGTAGTGAATCCTCATGGATAGAGTCAGTGTAAAGGGCCTGATAGTACCCTTGTGCCCCAGGGAGTGATGCTGGCATATAGCGGAAATCAGTGTTCCGAAGCAAGGCAAGTCTGGCTCGCATGACAGTCATCATCGAATAAGCAGCGTCCTGCACGGACATCTCGATGGTAACCCCAAGTCCATATGAGCAATGGAGGGGTTCAGTAGCTCCAGGATAGGAAGGGTATATCATGACTGTACAAAGGTATTGGCTTTGATTAAAGTCTCAAAACTGCTCTTCGACGGTATACTCTGGATACCATCGATAGCCTGTCTCGATCATCACTCGGACCAGCATGGCCGTGTGACCAGGTACATCGAGGCACCGAGTCAGACGAACCACTTGATTCTGGGTGCGAGTGGCCATCTGGAAACATGAAATAAGGCAAAGGCATTAGAATTTTCTAGGAGAAATCGGACAGCATAACGGTTGTAAATGCTCAGAAAAAGATTTGAGACATTCACAACAGTTTGCAAGCCACTCAACAACATCATATCAAGGTTCTGGTTCAACTGACAACATACTAGAAGTAGTAGAAACTGAACTGAGGCTTGTAACCAACAATCCTATAAGTTACTAAGGATTAGTAACACGTGAACCTGATAGAGAGAAGAGAGCCTAGTCCTTAATCCACGTAGAAAGAGAAAAGGATGACTCAGATCAGAGGGCATAAGGTAAAGGAGTAAAAAGAGCCTTACGTCCCACCCACAATCAATTCCCCTACATATAAATAAAGCATTTCTAGACTCGACATCGACCAGTTTGGCTCAACGAACCTACAGGCAGTCCGGCTCTGATACCAACGCTGTCAGGACCCCGATTCTAAGTCACACCGATCTAGCCTGTAACACCTCATATCACTTTGCGGCCTCACGCACGGTATTCCCACGGGTGTCGCCTTACCATGGCTCGGGACCGTTTGCGCCTTTTGGCTCACGTATATGATAGTGTTGCTAGCATCCATATGACAGAGAACCCGGGCCGACATGGCTAGTCGTGAACCCAAAGCGGCGCTAACTTACGGGGACAGGCATACATGAATCAACATCGAGCATGTCGGTCAGCAGCGTGTGAATCCGGGCTGTAGCACTGGGCTAGCAGGACTCCGGGAAACCAGGCTGTAGCAGGCTAGGCAGGACTCCGGATATCACTGCGTGACATTTCCCCGAAGGGACAGACACAGGAACGAAGTGAAACACATGCCGGCCAGTCTAGGTGTTCCGGAGCAGCAGTGCTGGGCTAGCAGGACTCCGGTAAACCGGGCTGTAGCGGACAACCAAGGCTCAGTGGAGACACCAGACTACATTTCCCCATAAGAGAGGCTGCCAAGGATAAACAACTAGATAGTCGGATCCCACACATACCAAGCATTTCAATCATACACACAATATGCTCGACATGTGTAAATACAACATGGCATCACAACAAAACTCTACAACTCAAAGTACTTTATTTAAAAGGCTCTGGCGAGCCATACATAACATGTTCATACAGATAGGGGTCACACGACCCGACACTCAAGTCATACAAACATACAAGCACATGCGGAAGCAACTAGTCTGAGTACAGACACTAGAAAGAAAGAAGGCTCGACGAAGCCTGTCTATCTACATAGGCCCTTCACAAGCTCAAGTCACCACCTGGGTGGCAAGTCACTCGTCAACGTCGAGATCTATATAGAACCCATCGGAGGGGGCGGTGTTCTCGTCTGCAACAGTTATTAAAGCAACATGAGTACAAAGGTACTCAGCAAGTCTTACAACAGATCCTAATATATATGCACATTCTCAAGAAGGGTGGTGGAGTTATTGCAGCAAGCCAGCTTTGACTCTTGGCTACACTATCCTACGACACCACTTGTGAAATTAGCTTTCGCACACGAGTCCACTAATCACCATCACAATACTCCACCGTGGATCCTCCCTCGTAATCCTACGAGAGGGCCATCCGCGGTACTCACACTTATCTTGAGTCTTTTAGTAGTAACCATTAACTTGTCTATGAACTGCATAAGCGACCAAGTAGTCCTTTACCGCGGACGCGGCTATTCGAATAGTTTTATAACCTGCAGGGGTGTACTTCATCACACATGTTTCCACCACTTAGCGTCTGCACACGACATGTGCTCGGCAGACTTCAAGCGAAAGCCGACGTGGGTGTAGACCACGACCTGACTAACCACACAAGTCTCTAGTCCATGTTTATCGCCTATTCGGGTTCCATCCGCAAGGAAATCCGGCCGGGGTGTCCTCAACGGCCCCAAACAATGTGTGCAGGGTTCCCGAGACACCAAACGGGCGACTCAGTACACCGGCCACGTGCCTACCGCATCACAGCCCACACCTAAGGTCAGCGCTGCGCACGGCCTCCAGCAACTACAAACACCAGTAACTACTTGCAACTCCTGGACAGAGGACGAGAGGGGTCAGTAAGTCGAGCGGGGTCATATTTCAGGGCCCAACGTGTGGTAGTAGCTGAATCTTAAATCACGCATACAGCTCTCAGTTCTTAAGGACGGCCTCAATGAAACAACCCACCATGTACTCCTACATGGCCTTCCATCGATACCTTTACCAAAACATGTTCAACACTTCACTCTCATTACCGACACAACCATTCACTCTAGTTCATCACCCTGATGAGCCAGACCTGACACAACTCTAAGCATAGCAGACATAGCATGGTAGGAAACACAGACATGGCTCAAACAACTCCTACACATGCTAGTGGGTTTCATCTAGTTACTGTGGCAATGACAGGTCATGCAGAGGATATGGGTTCAACTACCGCAACACACAGCAGTTTGAAACACGTTGTCTTAATGCAGTAAACGAGAGCAGAAGCGAGAAGATGGGTTGGTATCGAAATGATCAATGGGGTTGCTTGCCTGACAGAGTGGTAGTGGAATACTGCCCTTCAGTTGGATACTCGTGAATATCCTCGGAGGTAGAAGCTACCACAAAAACACATCGAAACACAATCATCACATGGCAATATGCAACAATATGATGCATGCTATGACATGGCAAAATGAGTGTGTTTTGGCTAATGCATCTTAGAACAGGTTGGTTTGAGTTCATTTGAATCAAGGATTCAAATGCAAACCCAAAATAAGAGGTCATATTAGTGCATTAACTTGTTTCATCTAATCAGCAAGGTTAAAGTGTTCTGACATGCATGAAACCATTACAGATGGAAAGATTGGATTTTTCTGATCCAAATTCATATATAATTTGTTTGATTTGGAGCTACAGATTAATTTCTATGAATTTTTGAAGTTTGTAGAATTTTCTGGAATTTCCTGAATAAAAATAAATCCAGAGAAATACTTATTGCGTCAGCATTGCGTCAGGATGACGTCAGCGGTCAACGGGGCCGGTCCAGGTCAAACCTGGCCAGTGGGTCCCGCGTGTCAGTGTCATTAGTCTAACTAATTTTTAGTTAGTCCTAATCCTAAGTTAATTAGCAGGCGGGTCCCACCTGTCATAGACCCAGGGGGGGTCAAACTGGGTCAGCGGGGTCAAACCCGCCGGCGTTTAGCCGCCGGCGAGGCCAGACACGGCGGCGCAGTGCGGGATTCGTGCTCCGGCGACCAAAACGACGGCGGAGCACATCTACGTGATGCGGGGAGTGAGCCGCGTCGAGTGGTGGCAGTGGGTGGAGCTGGGGTGGCCGGAAACGACGCCGGCGATGAGCTGTGCGGCTGCCGGAGTTCGGGCGAGCTCGGGCTCGTCGCTAGGGGGCACGGCGAGGTGCGTGGAGTGGTTCTGTGGACTCCTGCGAGTGCGGCGAAGACGATGGCGTGCTCGGAGTCGAGCCAACGTGGCTGTGGCCACGACGGCGACGTGCTGAGGCGGCGGCGGGTGCGGCCGAGCTTGGTGCAGTCGATGCAGGGCTCGAGAGCGAGAACGGAAAGGATGGGGAGGTAGCTGAGCTCACGGCGGTCACGACGGAGCAGACGGCGAGGTCGGGGACGAGCTGCTGCGGTGGTTACGGTGAAAGGGATCTCCGGCGACGGCGAGGTCGGGCGGGGCTGTTGCGGTGGTTCCGAGGCGAACAAGCGCTCGGGGCTCGGTCTGCTCGATGGAGAGGACGACGACGGAGCTCGTGGACACGGCAGCGCGGCTCGGGGACGACGGTGGACGCGGGTTTCACGGTGGCGCGGCTGCGGCTGCGTCGGCCATGGTGGGGAGAGAGCGAGAGAGAGGCGCAGGGGGGGGGGGAATGAGGTGTCCAGGTGGTCGAGGCGACGACGTGGAGGACGTCCAGGCGTCCAGCGGCTCGAGCGGCAAGCAGCTGGCGCCGTGGCGGGCTCGCGCACGCCGGCGTCACCTCCCTGCCTGCCTGGCGGGGACGAAGCAGCTGGCTGGCATGGGCCAGCACAGTGCTGGGCCGCCAGGTGGGCCGGCTGGTGACTTTGCCAGGTAAGTTTATTTCCCCCCTTTTTTTTATTTCTGCTTTCTTATTTCTGCAAGTTTGTGGCATTTCTAAAAATACCTGGGCACTTTCAAAAATCACCAAACTACTCATGCCCACTGTATAGAGTATATCCAACATGGAACATTTCAGTTTGGGATTATTTGGACATTTAAAATATTTACTAGCATTTAAATGCCCAAATGCAAGTTACATATGATTTAATTCAATGACCTTATGATGACCTAGAAAAATGTGAACCAGTTTTGGCAGAGGTTCTAACCCAAGACAAAAATGATGGACATTTTAGAAGGCCATTTCAGGTTCATTGAAAAAGATTTTAGTAAACCCTAGTTGTTTCCAAGGGGGCTGGGGGTTCTATCATCCCCATTTCAAGTTTCTGGAAAAACTTAAACATGATGCAACACTCTAATGCCTGAACTAGCTAGGGTGTGACAAGAAATTACCCAAAATCGACGGAACACAATGTCGGCCACCGTCTCGCACAAGACACTGGCGACCATCTCCTCCGGCGGGGCCGGGGCAACCGAGTACAGCTCCCAGCTCAGTGCTAGCTGTGGAACCTGACCCTCACCGGGCAATGTGACCCACCCAGGGAAGTGCTCCCGGCAAAGCACACCAAGGACCTAGTTGGGCCTGCGGACACCACGGGGGTGTACCCAGCCCCTGCAGTATGACAAGGCCAACGCATTAGATATTAATTTGAAGGAACATGAAGGCAAAAGGTTAAAAAATAGTAAATGCACTTACTTCAACCCTTTAGGCACAATCAACCACCTCTGGTCGCGGGTCGTTGGCACGGGCGGGAGCTTTTACAGCCACGCTTGTAGACCTTCTTGCCCTTCTCAACCAGGTCGTCGTCGCTGTAGCTATCATCTGAAAAGGTGTCCTCTCAACCATCAGTAGGGCCACTAGCCTCCGGAGTCCCGTGGGAAGAAGACTGCAGGATCGGAGTCTTCTGGGACGAAGACTCTGGGACCGGACTCACATGGGGCGAAAGATCGGCGACACGAGTCTGGTGGGGCGAAGGATCGGCGACCCGAGTCTGGTGGGGCGAAGGATCGGCGACCGGAGGCTCATGGACCGGAGTCCGAGACGGGTCCACGTCAGACGGAGCAGTCCTATGGTCGGGTGAATCAGCTAAGGGTGGCGGCGAGGAAGGCGTAGCAGCCTTCCTACCTCTCCCGCTGCCACGTCCACCTCTAGCAGCCTTCTTCGTCCTCCCCCGACCTCTCCCAGCCGAAGAAGAAGCGCCCGCCGCAACTGTCTGCATACTGTCTAGCAGCGCTCTCTGGAGGGGCTGGGCTGGAATAATGGAACCACCCCTCCCAGTAGCGCTCGCAGGAGGCTCGGGGCGCTCTGGACCCTTGCCCACCATCATGTCAACACATGCAATGACAAAAAGTAAACGAATTTAGTACAACATAAAAAATTTGAATACCTGACATGAACATAATAATATGTATATAATTTAAGTGTATCATCATCATGAACATAATAAAAAATTGAATACCTCACATTACTAATATTACTCTGAATCGTCTATAAATGCTTCGGGATCATTAAATGCATCATCATCATCACTATCAGTGGCGTGCTCATCATCATCATCATCAATAAATGCATCAACATGTGGAAGGCCTCCTTTACGTAATCGTTCAAGCATTGACAGGTCATCTACAGTAGTAACTTCTTCTTGTTCCGGCTCTTCTTGTTCCGGCTCATGGGTGAAGTCGGATTCACTATCGTTGTCTACTTCAATGTTCTGGGGTGGAGTAGAGCGGTTCTTGAAATGTTTTTTGGAAAGACGTGATTCTTGGAAGAATTCTCCTTCGTCATATGTGTCTTGGTTAATGTGAGGTTCATAATCCTCTTCATTGGGGGGAGGTGGTCTAACACGTGGCGGCACTTCATAAACGACATCCCAACCACTGAGATTTGGATCACTTTGATAGGCCCACGGTAGATAGAAAACTTGGGTTGCCTGTTGAGCCGTAATATAGACATCGGGAACATCCAAATGGGTGCTTTGTTTGATTTCGACTAGCCCTATATGTTCATGAGTCCTTCTAGTCTCCCTCGGCTGGAACCAATAACATCTGAAGACTACGACGTTTGGTGGGTTTTCACCATAGAATTGAAGTTCATAAATTGCTTCAACTCTTCCATAATACTCGATATCTCCTTCGCCGATAGCAAAGACACAACAATTTGTAGACTTTCGGTCGGCCATAGATATCTCTTTGCCATAGGTACGAAAGTGATACCCGTTGATGTCGTATTTGTCAAATGAACGGACCTTATAGTCAAAACCATTAGCTACTTGTCTCAATTCGGCATCCATAATCTCTGAATTAGCCTACAAGTTTAATACGAAAGGATTGTTGCACTAGTCGCAAATTAGCCAAATAAATGAAATGGTCTAATGGAAATTACCATTTTTTTAACCAAGAGATGAAACCGGGATATTCGCCTCCTTGCTTTGCCAGAAGCTCATACTCTTCGACGGAGTCCTTTTGGATCACCGCTCCATACGAGAATATGGTGACGTATCGACTGCATCAAATATCCAAGAATAAGAGCAGTTCAAAGGAATTAGAAGTTGCGAAACAATGTACCAAGATCTTACTCGATGTACGGCCGCACTTCTGTTAGGTTGTTGAAGAGATACAGTGAAATGGTCCACCATTCTTCAACATCCAACGATACTGGTTTCCAACCACTGGCTGGTGCGAGATTCCCTTTGAATAGGCTGAGGTTGGATCGACCCTTTTTAGTGTCGTCAGCATTGTACCGAGTCTTCGGATTATGCAAATGACGATTTTTGGCTTCGTAGTGTGCTGTCACGAAGTTTGCCGCCTCCTCAGTGATGAATGCCTCGGCCATCGATGCTTCAATTCTACGTTTATTTTTACATATTGCTCGAAGCGTCTTCTGCATCCTCTCAGTTGAGTAGCACCAACGATTTTGCACGGGCCCCCCCAATCGTGCCTCGGTCAGGAGATGCAAAATCAAGTGCTGCATTGGATTAAAGAAGCTTGGCGGAAAGATCATCTCTAACTTGCAGATCAACTCCGGCGCCAACTGTTCCATTTCTTCTAGGAGGCCAGGCAATAGTTCTTTTGCACAAAGAACATGGAAGAAATAGCTCAGCTCTGCCAGTACTAGCCATTCATCCTCAGGGATGACGCCACGCAACATCACCGGCATTATCCGCTCAATCCATATGTGCCAATCATGAATTTTTAGACCAAATATTTTCAATTTTTCAAGACTCGCTCCCCTCTTTAGATTTGCTGCATACCCATCGGGGAACATCAACTGCATTTTCACCCACAAAATAATTTCCTTCATAGTTGGCCTTCCAAGATTGAACCATGCATTTGGCTTCGTCCCGTTCCGCTTTCCTTTCGGTTCTTGCATGTTTTGTAACGGTTTATCACATAGCTCCTCTTGATCGACTCTAGCCTTAGTATTATCCTTTGATTTCCCCTCTGTGCCGAACAATGTACCAAAAATGGCTTCGGCGATATTCTTTTCAGTGTGCATCACGTCAATGTTGTGTGGGCAAAGGAGGTCTTTGAAGTAAGGTAGATCCCAGAAGCATGTCTTGTGAGTCCAGGCATGTTCCTTATTATACCCCTTGAAATACCCTGGATGCTCTGGATCTGGCTCGAGAGCGTTTAACTGATCTAGGGTCTGTTGGTCTATCAACGTAGGTGGTGCAGAGTGTTTGACAACTCTACCTTTGATGAAGTTCTTCTTGTCATTCCTAAACTTATGGCGAGGATCTAGAAACAGTCTATGCAAGTCGAAGCAAGTATACTTGTGCCCTGCCGTCAACCAACGAAACTCAAGACCTCCCTTGCATGTGGGGCACGGGAACCTTCCATGCACACACCAGCCAACGAATAGCGCATACGCTGGCAAGTCATGCGTCGAGTACATGTACCAGGCACGCATTATGAAGTTCTGTTTGCTAAAGGCGTCGTATGTCTTGAACCCATTATCCCAAGCTTCTTGCAATTCGTCCTTAAGCGGCTGCATGTACACATTCATATTCTTCCCCGGATAGTTGGGCCCTGGAATTATCAATGTCATGAAAATGTTCTTTCTTTGCATAATCTGCCCGGGGGGGGAGATTGAGTGGACTGACAAAAACGGGCCAACAACTGTATTGGGCTGCCGTCTGACCAAACACACTGAACCCATCCGTGCTGACGGCGACTCAAGGATGCCTTGGATCTGCCATTCTTTCCTTATGTAATGCATCGAAGCGCTTCCACGCTTCACCATCCGATGTGTGCACCATCATCACATTCCCATCTGCATCTAGTTCGGTTCTTTTGCCCGTTTTGTGCCATGTCATCTGTCTGGCCGTCTCTTTGACCATGAAAAGACATTGAAGTCTTGGTACGATTGGCATATACCAAAGAACATTAACGGGTATTTTGGTCTGCGTCTTCTCACCCATACCGTTGTCAACCACAACATACCTGGAAGACTTGCAAATGGGACAATAGTTCAAGTCCTCATACTGAAGCCTAAATAAGACACATCCTTTCTCACAGGCATGTATCTTCTCATAGGGCATCTTAAGAGCACGGAGGATTTTGTCTGACTGGTACAGGTTTGGAGGTAGCACATGGCCTTTGGGTAGAAATCATCCGAATACTGTCATCATCACGTCGTAGCATTCTCCGCCCAAGTTGAATTGAGCCTTCAAAGCCATTATTTGTGAGATGGCATCCAGCTGACAAAGCTCAGTGTGCTCGTGGAGAGGACGTTTTGAGGACTCCAACATTTCAGTGAAGGCCTTTGCAGATTCCTCCATCTCCTCGTCCGAGTCCCGAGCATCGTCAAAGTCTTGCACCATGTCTTCCATCCCGGTACCATGCTCGTCGGTGCGACGACGAACCACCTCGGCTCTGGCACGTTGGGCAGACTCACCATGTAATGTCCAGACCCTGTAACCAGGCGTAAAACCAAACTTCTGTAGGTCTTTACTCATTTCAAGCTCGTCCCTCATTTTATAGTTGTCGCACCGGACACAGGGGCACCAGCTTAATTTCTGGCCATTTGCAAATGCGGCTCTAACAAACCCCTTGGTTTTTGTTAACCATTCCTCGGTCCAAACTTTCTGACTAGTGTAACCGGTGTACATCCATGCACGATCACTCGTATTGACTTCCTACTGGACACACAAGAAATATATACATAATTAAGCAAACCATATCCATCAGTTAATGGAGTTTGTCAGTTTTATTACGTCCATGCAACCTACACGCTAATAGGTAAAGATAGGTCCTAATCCCACCCGAGTATTTGTAGATTGGGTTCGTTTTCCCATGCTCTGCTCCGGATCCGATGCAAAATTTCGGCAGCACCTCCCCGCTGTTCTCCTGATACATGTCTCGGCAATAAGCAGAGAGGATGTGTACCCGGAGAACAACAGGGAGGCACTGACGAAATTCTGCATCGGATCCGGAGCAGAGCATATGGGAAAATGAACCCAATCTACACATACTCGGGCTGTCCATGGATAACGTTGGACAATTCGAAAGAATCACGATTATAAATATGCAAATGCATGCATATTTATAGATGTAACCCTTTTGAACGGTAGACGCATAGTGGTTACGCATAGTGATGATTGACACCTATAGCTAGCAAGTTTCATCGGCACGAAGACCGGAACAGAGCAAATGAAGGGGGAGGAGATGTCATTTGTGCTCACCAACGAACGCAGGGGCAGAGCTCGTCGAACGCATAGGGAGGTCGTCAAACACCACACCCTTGCAGCGACGAAACAACTACACATTTAAATACACCCGATCAACACAAATATATATGATGTTTTGCATAACAAAATCGAAAAATATATGACCTAACTCATAATTCACAAATATATGACCCCGTTGGGGTCGGGGTCGGGGTGTGGTGTGGTGTTAGGGTGTCGGGGTCGATCGGGGTGTCGTGTCCGGGGCGCGTGGTGGTGTCAGGGTGTCGGGGTGTGGTGGTCTGGGTGGGGGGGTCGGGGTCGGGGTCGGGGTGGCGTGCCGCGTGTCGTGTCGGGTCGGTTGTCAGGGTGTCGGGGGTCGAGGTCGGGGTGTGGGTCGGGGTGTGGTGTCAGGTGTCGGGGTGTCCGTGGTCGGGTGTCAGGGTGTCGGGGTCGGGGTGTCGGGGTTGTGTCATGGTGTCGGGGTGGTCGGGGTGTCCGGGTGTCGGGGTTGTCAGGGTGTCGGGGTGTCGGGGTCGAGTTGTCGGGGTGTCAGGGTGTCTTTTTCTTCTTCTTCTTCTTCTTTTTTCTCTTTTTTCCTTTTCTTCTTCTCTTCTTCTTCTCCTCCTCTCCTCTTTCTTCTTCTTCTTCTTCTTCTCATCCTATTCCTCTTCCTTCTTCCTGTCGGGGATATCGAGCGACATATGCCAAGGGATGGCTTATCATGGATGGGGACAAAAGTACGTCGCCGGGCTCTAGAAGCGGGAGTGAGCGAGACCACGTACGCTTGCGAATCTTACCCAGGTTCAGGGCTCTCCTAGGAGATAACACCCCTAGTCCTGCTCTGCGGGGTCTCCGCATGATCACTACTTCAACATGTAGCTACAAGCTTGCTCCTGGAGCTGTTTGGCTAGAGGGGGAAGAAGGGCAAGGCTAGCTCTACTCCGCTCTCTCTACGTGAATATGTGGCACGTCGGGTGCTCGGTTGTGGTGTTCTCCAAGGTTCCAACCCCTTGCATGGGGTAACCCGGGGGGGTTTATATAGGTCTACCCCCAGGGGTACAACGGTAATCCGGCTTGCCGTGGGACCCGGCGGTCAGCGTCTCTGGTCGCCGGCTTCTCCGCCGACAGGTGGGTCCCGCCGTCTGCGGGCCAGGGTTGACCACTTTACGCTGTAGTATTGCTCCTGATGATGAAGGCCTCGTCAGGGGGAGCGTGGGTACAGTCCCGCCGCCTACGGGCGTTCACTATAGCCACACCCCGTCACATCTGGTTAATGGCGCACAGACTTTAAGTGAGAGAGAAGGCCGCCTGCTGGGGGCCGATCTCTCTTCCGAGCCGGCTGGTCCGCCGCCTTCTGGCTTCTCACGAACAGGTAGGACCCGCCGCCTGCGTGCCGTACTGGCCGCACGTCGTGGGAGCATGGCCTCCTCTGCCATGGGTGATGTCACGGGCAGCATGGCAACAGTCCTGCTCTGGGCGTGAGACGCCTGTTCTGTACGTCGCACTGTGGCCATGTTCGGCCCAGGATTCGTTGTTGGCAGGCTTGCACTGTAGCCATGCCCCGTCTCATCATGTTTAAGTTGGTGCTGACTTTGAGGGCGCGAGGGGCCGCCTGCTAGGACCCGGCTTCCCAGGAAGCCGCCCGTCCAGGAGTCGGCCTGTTTCATGGCCATCTTCTGGACTCCGCCGCCTCCTGGAATCCGGCTGCTCGGTCCAGCCGGCCCCAAGAGGACGGCTCTTTGTCTTTGAGGTTTGAGGGGCTCAGCCCACCCCGACGTCTTGAAATGCCAAAGGGGGCTGATGGGGATACCCGTGGTCATTTACTCCGACAGTAGTCCCCGAAGCTGATGAGGCGCTGCGGCTGAAGGGCTTAAAGGGCTCGGACTTGCTGGCCGCCTTCGTGACGCGCCGAGTTCTCCCCCTCCAAGCCCGGCCTCACATCATCAGTTGCATGAGCGGGCACCGGGACCCGTGCCGGATGTGCACGCGGGAGCTGCCGGACGTGGAGGTGGTCCGGCTGGTCAACTATATCTCTGACTGTAAGCTGTCAGAGACGGACTGGTGGTTCGGCAAGCGGCCGTACGACCGCGCACATCCGCTGCCTGTGGTAAGTCTTTGTAATTCTTTTTCTCTTTTGCTGGTCCGAGTTCTTGTTTCGCCATCTGATCAGTCGGCCATGGTGCAGGTCCTCCCGGCCCAGTCGGCTGCCGGCGCTCTGGATCCAGGTCAGCAGTACATGCCGGACCGGACGAGGAGCGATGTGGAAGACCCCGACTTGGGGGCAGCCGCCATGGAGGAGGTCGACGCCACAAGTGGCGGTGGCGGAGGAGGCGGCTCCGTGGGAGGAGGCGGCCTTGAGGACTGGCCGGACGACGACGAGGAGGAGAACGAGCCACGCCGCCCGCACGGCATCGAGAGGGCGGGCGCGAGCTCCTTGGCCGAGCTGACCGCACCAGGCGGCCCCCACAAGCGCCGAGCTGGCTCGCTGCTGTTCGGCAGCCGGCCGAAGAAGTCCAAGAACGCGGCCGCCACGACTAAGCGGCAAGGGACCGCCGCGCGAGCGGCCCAGTTCCAGAGGGCCCCGAAGCAGCCCCCGATGGTGTCCGCGTAAGTGCATGGTCGTACTTTTCTTTTCTTCTTTGCAACCTTTTTCTGAGCTTCCTCCTGTCTTCCTCGAATCAGTGCTCCACTAACCCTTGAGCGGTCTGCCGCTGCTTTCGTGGTCGGGGCGACGGAGGGCTCTGCCAATACCCGCCGGGTGGACCCGCTCACCGACCTCCGGGCGGTGACGGAGAGGAATGCGCGGGAGGCGCGTGAGGAGCGGGAGGAGGCGGAAAGGTAGGAGGCGGAGGCGGCCAAGGCTCAAGCAGATGCCACGAACAAGATCCGGGCGGACGCCGCCGCCAAGGCTCAGGCGGAAGCGGCCGCCAAGGCGCAAGCGGAAGAATCCGCCCGCGGCAGGACTCCGCAGCTTATTATCCCGCAGCGCATGGCGCCGCCAGCACCAGAGATCCCCGTGCCGACTGGAGGGGCCGGCGACGACCAGCCGGTCATGGAGAGGGGGGAAGGCGATGCCATCATCTCGGGGGCGGAGATCCCCCCACGAGCGCCGACTACCGGGGCCCGAAGCAATCACCGGCGCCGCAAGTCAGCAGCAAGTTGCCGGTGGGGGCGACTCCCACGGTCCGTCCTTTGGTGCGCCGGCGTGCGGCGAAAGCGGCCTCGGCGCCACGGGCGCAGGAGATCGGGGCCGCGAGCTCGTCGGCCCCAGATGCAGAGGCCACCAGCGCCGCCACGCTAGAGTGGACGCCTGGGGGCGGGACGGGCGTGCTGAACAAGGCCGCGCAGGACCTTCAGGCCCAACTCCAGGCCGAAGGCGCCGCCCTTCAGCAGTGTACGAAGGCATTCCTGGCGACGCGAACGGCCGTTCGGGTATGCCTCCGTGCTTTGTTTTTTTGATTCTTGCAATCTTCCGTGGGGGCGCGCCAGCGCACCCACTGGGTGTAGCCCCCAAGTTCCGGGCCGGCTGCTGAGCAGGCGGCTCGGAACTTTTAAGGTAGGTTCTGAGTGCTAACTTTTTCTCTTCTTTGCCTTTGCTGCAGGACTACCACAACATCCGCACAGACGCCTTCAACTCCCAGGTCCAGGAGTTGGCTAGGCGGACCGCCGACCTCACCGAAAGCCGAAATAAACGCTCTGTCTTCTTCCTTGCGGGGGCGCGTCAACGCACCCGCTGGGTGTAGCCCCCGAGATTCGGGCCGACTGCTGAGCAGTCGGGCTGGATCTTCTGGTAACCTCTTTTCTTATTTGGTCGTCTTTGTTGATTGTCTTCTTTTTCTCACTTTTGCAGGAGCCAACGCCACACTGCAGCAGCATCTGGGCGAAGTTCAGACCGAGCTGCGCATTAAGGAGGAGGAGCGCCGCAAGGTGGCCCTGGAGTGCGACCGTCTGGCCAAGAAGTTGGTAGACCAGGCAGACCATCACAAGGCGGAGCTCCAGAAGTTCAAGGAGGCGGAAGGTGCCCTTCAGGCCGAGTTTGAGGTCGAATGCTCAAAGTGGGCCTAGAAGGAGGCGATCCTCACCGCTAGCTACGGCGAGATTGAGGACATGATCGACGGTAAGCTTCTTTCTTTGGAATAGCTGCTCACTGCATCGGGAGTCGGCCTTCGGCTTCTGATCTTTGTTTTTCTTTAGCGTAGACTTCTTTCCTGGCCACGCCGTCGCCGTCAGCCAGGCCATCGAGGTGCGGTGTGACCAGCGTAGCAGGGAAGGAGTGGAGATCCTGCCCGACGCGCCTCGGAATATGAACGAGCAGCTCCTGGCCGTCCGGACGCGCCTGTAGCCGGTTCACGGTCTGCTCTGCCGCCTTCAGCGTGCCGGGTCTTAGCTGGTTTCCGCCCTCTGGCCAGGCGGCCAAGCTCCGCGGATCCCCAGTCAGACCGCCGACTGGTTGGAGGCGGCAATCGGCCGCTTCGAGGCTTGGAGGGGCTCCTCCGCTCGGGCAGGTGCCCGAAGAGCCTTGGAGTTCATCAAGGCGTGGTATCCTGGGGTGGACCTAGCCCAGTTGGCCACGTTCCGGCAGGAGGCCATGGAAGAGCTGGTGGCGGCGGGGCCAGCGCTCACCCATCGTGCGGTGGCAATCGCCGAGTATACCGACACCAGTGTCTTCTTCCCCGAGCTGGACGACGAGGGTGCCGAGGTGCCGATGGAGTGGTTCGGGCTGAACCCGGATGACGGCGAGGACTCGGCAGAAAAAATTGCCTCAAGCAACGAAGGCGAGGACGAGGACGATGAGGATGGTGAAGGCGACGCACCGGAGGGCGGAGCGGACGCCCAGCCTCAGCTTGATCGGGCTTCGAACAACGAGCCGCGTGCTAGTGCATCGACTGCTGCTGAAGGCGACCAAGCCGAGACTCGTTAGACGGCCCCTCCACCAGCTGGCGCCGCCGACTCCACCAACCTGCCAGACTCGCCTGCTGCTTCTTTGGCCTAGGCTGCCAACTTATCTTATCTTTTCATGCTTTGGTAATCTTTGGAACGAAACTTGTTAAATTCGCGCAGTTCCACCCACTGGGGGTGTATTCAAACTTTGTTGAATGCTGGCCGAGGGCCTCTTGTTATGTGATCTAATTTCGCACAAGATGTGCTTCGCCGAGTTCTGACTTGTCTTGCTTTCTGTTCTTTTGGCTTTTTCCTTTGCCGCCTTCCCTTGGCTGCCGCCTCGCCGGCCAGACAGCCATTCTTTGGTCTGCTGGCCGGGTCGAGTACTTGGCCATTTTGGGAAGACAAGTACTTTGGCTGCTTAGAACGTAGCAATCTAAGTGAGAAGCCGGCCGTCCGGCTGCTCAGCAACCGAACGGCTAAGCGAGGAGCCGATTTGGCTTATGCGGGTGCTTTCGTCCTTAGCCATTTTTCATGTGGGCACCATTTCCTGCCTTTGACCCTCGCCGGCCAAACAGTCGCTCTGCGAGCTGTGGCTTATGGCAAGGGTGGGCTTAGATGCCGGCACACTACTTGTCCGACTACAAGTAGCACCGACATAGTACAAGGCGTCAAGCCCCCGGGCCGACAGGTCGGACCCGGTGCCGGGCGGAGAAATGAAATAACTCACTCAAGGCATGAAACTTATCGTATAGATAAGGAAGGTAGCCCCCGAGTGCTCCTCGAGGGACCCGGTGTCTCTGCCCTTAGTACAAAAAAGGTAGCGTGGTACATACTGCATTAACTGTAAAATCTTCGGAGGAGATTTGCGTTCCATGGGCGCTCCGTTTCCTTGCCGGAATCATCCCTCTTGCGTGCCCTGGGCTTCTACGCGTCGATGAGGTAGTAGGAGTCGTTGCCCAAGGCTTTGTTGATGTTGAAGGGGCCTTCCCAAGGGGCCGAGAGCTTGTGCTAGCCGGCTGTTCCCTGGATCAGCCGGAGCACAAGGTCTCCCTCTTGGAAGGATCGTGGCTTGACCTTTCGGTTGTGGTAGTGGCGTAGGCTCTGCTACTAGATGGCGGACCGGCTGAGTGCTAACAGCCGGCCCTCTTCCAGCAGATCGATGCCGTCTTCTCGCGCCTCCTTCGCCTCCGCCTCTGTGTACATGGTGACGCGAGGCGAGTCGAACTCGATGTTCGTTGGGATGACGGCCTCGGCCCCGTACACGAGGAAGAAGGGAGTGAAGCCGGTTGATTTATTCTGAGTTGTGCGGATGCTCCAGAGGACGGCCGGCAGCTCGTCGATCCAGCAGCCGGCCAAGCGCTCCAGTGGCTCGACCAGTCGGGGTTTGACGCCGGATAAGATGAGGCCGTTTGCTCGCTCGACTTGGCCAATTGACTGCGGATGGGCAACGGACGCTAAGTCCAGTCGGATGCCCTGTGTTGCGCAGAAACGGGCAAAGGCGCCTTTGGCAAAGTTGGTGCCATTGTCGATGATGATGCTGTGCGGTACACCGTACCGGACGGTGATATCTGCGACGAAGGTTACAGCAGTCGGACCATTCAGTTTCTTGATTGGCTTTGCTTCAATCCACTTGGTGAATTTGTCCACGGCGACAAGCAGATGAGTCATGCCACCGCGTGCTATCTTGAACGGGCCCACCATGTCCAACTCCCAGACGACAAAGGGCCATGTAAGGGGGATGGTCTTGAGTGCGAAAGCCGGCAGATGTTGCTTGGAGCTGAATTTTTGGCACCCCTTGCATTTCTTGACCAAATCCTTGGCGTCCTCCAAAGTGTTCGGCCAGAAGAAACCATGGCGGAAAGCTTTGGCGACAAGGCATCTGGAGGCCGCGTGGTGGCCGCACTCGCCTTGATGTATGTCTCTGAGGATTGCCTTGCCTTTCTCTGGTTCGACGCAGCGTTGGAAAACGTCGGTCACGCTACGCCTGACAAGCTCTTTGTTTACTATTGTGTAAGCTCCTGCCCGACATTGCACCTGCCGGGCCGAGATCTCATCAACTGGCAGCTCTCCGCTCACCAGAAAGTTGAGGATGGCTACGCCCATGATGGTGCTTCGACTTCATCCACCGTCATTACGGCCACTGAAACTAGGGTGGTTGGGTTGGGAGAGTCAGCTGCATCTTGCTGCGCTGTTGAAGTCCCCGGGCCGACTGCTGCAGCCCCTGGGCCGGGTTGTGGAGTCCCCGGGCCGGGTGCGACTGCTGCAGTCCCCGAGCCGCTTGGTGAAGTCCCCGGGATGGCTGCTGCAGCCCCCGGGCCGGGTTGCAAAGTCCCCGGGCCGGGTGCGGCTGCTGCAGTCCCTGTGCCGCCAGCCGAAGTCCCCGGGCCGACTGCTGCAGCCCCCGAGTTGGATCCAACTGCTTCGGGGGCAACCGGCACGAAGATGAATTCTGATTCCGGGGAAGGCTTGATAGACGGCTTGCGGAGGCACTGAAGGGACACGCCGGCTGGTATGGCTTGCCGGGTGGAGCCGATCCGCGCCAGGGCTTCTGCTAGCTCGTTGTCGGTCCGTGGCACGTGAAGGAACTCGCACCCATCAAAGTATCCGCTGATCTGCTGGACGAGGAAGCGGTAGCTCGCCATGTTTGCATCCTTGGCGTCCCAGTCGCCAGACGACTGCTGGACCACCAAGTCCGAGTCGCCGTAGCACAGTATCCGGCGGATGCCAATCTCCTTGGCTAGCCGGAGTCCGTGTACTAGTGCTTCGTACTCGGCCACATTGTTGGAGGCGGCAAAGTGGATTTGCAGCATGTATCTGAGCTTGTCGCCTTTGGGAGAGGTGAGGACGATGCCGGCTCCCAAATCGGTGCGCATCTTCGAGCCATCAAAGTGCATCCGCTAATGAGTGGAGTCTGGAGCTGGCGGCAGGTACTGGGTCTCGGCCCAGTCGACGAGGAAGTCGGCCAGTGCCTGGGACTTGATGGCGGTGCGGGGCTGGTAGAAGATGGTGTAAGGGGCCAGCTCGATGGCCCACTTGGCCACTCGGCCCGATGCATCTCTGCTGCCTATGATCTCCGCAAGCGGGGCGGTGCAGACAACCATGATTGGATGCTCTTGAAAGTATGGCTTGTGCTTCTTGGCGGCAAAATGCACGCCATAACACAACTTTTGGTAGTGGGGGTAGTTCTGCTTGGAGGCTGACAGCACCTCGCTCAAGTAGTACACCGGTCTCTGGACTACCGCTGCCTGGGCGGTCCAGCTCGTCTGCCGCTGCCTGGGCGGTGCGCAAGTTCTCCATTGGCGTGGCGTAGTCTGGGCGGTCGGCCCCCAACATGCTGGCGATGGCCACGCCACGCTGTCGGACCGTGCCCGCGTGGCTGTGCTCGCTAGCAGCCGGCATGCCGCAGACGGCGCGGTCGATCTCGCGGTGGTAAGCTTCGGTGAGGCGTCTCATGGCCGCCAACTTGTTGGCGCTGTCGAGAAGCGTGATGTGGCATGCTTCCAGCGTTTCACCGCTCGCACCGGGCGCTACGGGCGCGGACAGGTCCCGCATTGCCGCCTGCAATGGGTCCCGGCCGGCCTGGTCGGGGGTTCCGTCGTGGCTGATGACCAGCACCTCAAGAGCAGCGCTGGTGCCGGCGCCGCTGTCTGTGGCGGGGAGCGGGTTGTCGAAGACCAACACGTCACCGGGGAAGGCATCAGAAAGTGCGATGCCGGTGTCGACGTCCATGTCGTCGGGCAGGTCGGTGGAGCCGACGGACTCCAGATCGGAGACCGGTACGCCGGCGATGGGAAGCTTGCCGAGAAGATCGACGAGGCAGCTCTAGAAGCTAGCTGCGCCCGCGTCAAGCGCGGGCTTGTCGGAGAGGCTGATCCCGCCGATGAGATCGGCGAGGCTGCTCGTGGTACAAGCAACTTCCACGCCGCGCAGCGTGTCGGCGCAAACGCCGTCGGGCGTGCCGGGCTGGCTGCGCTCGCCAGGGAGGAAGAGGGTTCCCGTCCAGAACGTGTTTCCGGACGACGGTGCACCTAGCCCCACGGTGGGTGCCAAATGTTAGGGATATTGAGCGATATATGCCAAGGGATGGCTTATCATGGATGGGGACAAAAGTACGTCACCGGGCTCTAGAAGCGGGAGTGAGCGAGAACGCGTACGCTTGCGAATCTTAGGAGATAACACCCCTAGTCCTGCTCTACGGGGTCTCCGCATGATCACTACTTCAACAAGTAGCTACAAGCTTGCTCCTGGAGCTGTTTGGCTAGAGGGGGAAGAAGGGCAAGGCTAGCTCTACTCCGCTCTCTCTACGTGAATGTGTGGCACGTCGGGTGCTCGGTTGTGGTGTTCTCCAAGGTTCCAACCCCTTGCATGGGGTAACCCGGGGGGTTTATATAGGTCTACCCCCAGGGGTACAACTGTTATCTGGCTTGCCGTGGGACCCGGCGGTCAGCGCCGCTGATCGCCGGCTTCTCCACCGACAGGTGGGTCCCGCCGTCTGCGGGCCAGGGTTGACCACTTTACGCTGTAGTATAGCTCCTGATGACGAAACCTCGTCAGGGGGAGCATGGGTACAGTCCCGCTGCCTGCCGGCATTCACTGTAGCCACACCCCGTCACATCTGGTTAATGGCGCACAGATTTTAAGGGAGAGAGAAGGCCGCCTGCTGGGGGCGGACCTCTCTTCCGAGCCGGCTGGTCTGGGATCGGCGCCTTCTGGCTTCTCACGGACAGGTAGAACCCGCCGCCTACGGGCCGTACTGGCCGCATGTCGTGGGAGCATGGCCTTCTCTGCCATGGGTGATGTCACGGGAGGCATGGCAACAGTCCCACTCTGGGCGTGAGATGCCTACTCCGTACGTCGCACTGTGGCCACGTTCGGCCCAGGATTCGTGGCTGGCAGGCTTGCACTGTAGCCATGCCCCGTCTCGTCATGTTTAAGTTGGTGCTGACTTTGAGGGCGCGAGGGGCCACCTGCTAGGACCCGGCTTCCCAGGAAGCCGCCCGTCCAAGAGTCGGCCTGTTTCATGGCCGTCTTCTGGACTCCGCCGCCTCCTGGAATCCGGCTGCTCGGTCCAGCCGGCCCCAAGAGGACGGCTCTTTGTCTTTGAGGTTTGAGGGGCTCAGCCCGCCCCGACGTCTTGAAATGCCAAAGGGGGCTGATGGGGATACCCGTGGTCATTTACTCCGACACTTCCTCTTCTCATCCTCCTCCTCCCTCCTCCTCCTCCTCTTCCTCTTCTTTCTTCTTCTTCTTCTTCTTCTTCTTCTTCTTCTTCTTCTTCTTCTTCTTCTTCTTCTTCTTCTTCTTCTTCTTCTTCTTCTTCTTCTTCTTCTTCTTCTTCTTCTTCTTCTTTCTTCTTCTTCTTCTTCTTCTTCTTCTTTCTTCTTCTCCCTCCTCCTCTTCCTCCCTTCTCCTCCTTCTACTCTTCTTATTCTTCTAAACTAAAACTAAAACTAATCTAAAATAAACTAAACTAAAATAAACTAAAACTAAAACTAAAACTAAAACTAAACTAAAACTAAAACTAAACTATAACTAAAACTATAACTATAACTAAAACAGAAACTAAACTAAAAGAAACTAAAAAAAATAAACTAAAAAAAAGGGGGGGGAAGAACTCACCTGCAGGGGATCACCGGTGGAGGAGGCGCGGGGCGGCCGGTGGATGGACACACTTTTCCGGGTCATGCCTGGCCTCAGCCAAACGACACACCGCAACCCTACCTAGAGCTCAGCAGAGAGGTCCCCGTCGGTCTACATCCTAAGCGCTCAGAGGTCTTGGGCCATCGCCCTGTGCACTCCGAGTCATTGCGTGCAGGGGGAAGCCAGGCACCAGGGGGGCGCCGGTCCGTCCCGGCCGCAATGCTGAACTGGATGTCTGACAGAGCTTTGGGATATGCATATGATGCAGAGTGCCCATAATTTTTCCCACGTGATGGTTAGTGCTATCGGGCCAAAGGCCCACTCGAATCAAATATCCAAATCGTAGAGTGTTGGCAATGCGGTAACGAGCAGAGACTCACGATCGATGTGACCCCGTTGTGGCACCTCGGCTCAGAGGAAACCGGAACGCCCCGTATTCCAGTCCCAGGGACAAGTCCACTGGAATACGGCACTGTTGGCATAGAACAAATCAGCTCTTTATTGCTATAAATATGGTTACAAAGATTACATCAACACGGCGACACTACGCCTGCTCAAAATAGCTCTATGCTAACAGCGGATCAACCTGAGGAGGCGGAGTATCTCTCAGCAGCGGAACAGCGTCAGCGGTGATGGACTCCACTCCGCAGGGACTCTGGCTAGAACGCGTATCCTAGCTCGCGCAATCAACATCTTCGACAAACAAGCAGTCATGGCATGACCTGCAAACTGGCATGACATGCCAGGTGAGTACTTTGAATGTACTCGCGAGCTCACAACAAACATCAGCATTCAGGCAAGACAACATCACAGCAATCAAGATTAAGTTAAGATTTAATGTTACCGAAGGAATGGTTGAAATGAGCAATAACAGGCTACTCTTCCTGCATTCTGGTGACCAACTCATGATCACTCCAAGAACATCCAACGATCATCCTCGAGATCGTTACCAATACTTGCCCATGGCATGATATCCGACTGTTACCATACTCAGATGAGTTCCTTCCTTATCACTGTCATTATAACGGTTGATCTCCTATAGAGGTCTGGACGGGCTGTCCAATACCATGGACACAGCTATTCAAATAGATTTTACACTCTGCAGAGGTTGTACACTTTACCCACACCACGGAACTCATGGCCTCGTGCTCCCATTTGGGTGGACCAACGACGTTCCGACAACACCCACCTGACCCGTGACTCTTCCATCGTACGACCGGCAATCATACTCCCTCTTGGAGTCAAGCCCTGGGTGGCCCCGTGTCCTCAAGACACCTGCCAGCGTCCTGGCCAAACAAACTGTCCCAAACGGGGACCTGGATCCAATAACTCAACTGGGCTCACAGGGTTATCGCCGCCTACTAGGCCAGGGTAGCGCGCGCGCATAACCCTCCCTCTTTGGAGGTACCGGTGGAAGAGCACGCGATCAGACCAAGTCAAGGCCGTCCCATACCGGCAAATGTGGCTGCACGAATAAGCCCGGACAGGTGACTCTCGATCAACCAACTAAGTTCACTTATTACCAGGTTGTTTCATCAAGTTAACTTAGTTTGTCAAATTAGGCATCTTATCCCCGAACCATCTTTCTGTCACAGCTGATACTCCGATATCATAGTAATCCTATAACCGGCATGCTTAGGCTACTGCTACTAGTTCATATCCACAAATGCCAGATGGAATCCCAAAATAATCATAGACGGTAATCTCAACATCATAACCTCAACGAGTGGGTAAACTACTAGTCATTAACAATCCGGTATTCAACAGCTACTCATGCATGTCATAATCCAATCCATGCTACAAATAACATTCTTGCTATTAAAGTAATTAATTAAACTATGATATTACATTGCGATTATGCAGATGAGGGTTGTGGCTTGCCTGGAGATGAAGGAGTCATTGGAATGAAGTGCGGAAATGTCGCGGGGACGAATGCCGGAAACAGTACTCTCTCGGAGGGCTGTTTACGGACAAGGGCAAAAGGGTCATTTCCACTGTGTCAAAGCATTATGAAAATGATGCCAACAGAACGGGCTCGACGAGACGAAGAAGTGGGCTTTGGAATCACCTGATTTGGACTTACGAGCGAAGAGATATTGAGGAATGACTGCCAGGGACTTTTCTGCAAACATTTCATTAGCATCCGGGTCCCTGGACAGTTTCCAGAAAAAAAACAAGAGGCACTGTGCCGACCCGGGCCGAAACTGCTGCCACTGCACTGCTGCTCCTGGGCCAAGCCCAACACCGATGCCCACTAATTCAATTTAAAAAAATTGGGCCACACCGGGCCAGGCCCACCCCATCCCTCCACCACCTCCTTCTTCCTCCTCCCGTACAGAACCGGAGAGGCAGGGCAGAGGCGGGTCCGGTGCCGGCCCCGGCGGCTCAGGCCATCCCCGGTGAAGGCGAGGACACCGGCGGGCGCGGGATGGGGCGTCGCGTCCAGGAGCGGCAGAGAGAGCGGCGGGGGAGGGCTGTGGAGCGAGGGGCAAAGGCGGCAGCGGACGGCGGCAGTAGGCGGCTCTGGTCCACGTCGGGCGCAGTGCTCCGGCGATCCCGGCGATGAAAGAAGGAGGTGGGGTGAGTCTATGGCAAGAGGGAAGACCACCGGAGAGGTCGGGAGAGGAGGTGGCTGGCTCCAATTCGAGCCGAGCTCCGCGACGGCCATGGCGGCCAAAGGAGAGGAGGGGGGGCTCCGGGGTTCAGGAGGGGGCTTGGGGAGGGGCATAGGAGGGTGGCCAGCTCGTTGGTGAGGTCGGACGAGCCCGGGGAGGGCCTTAAATAGGCGGGCGACGGCGAGGTCCGGGCACGGCCGCGGTGACGCGTGCCCCGGCGCCTCGATGCCTCCAGAGCTCGTCTGGAGGAGGGGAGGGCATTCCAGGGGGTTCGGGGAGGGGCTGAGAGCGATCAAGAGGAGTCGGGAAGGACCGAGGGGGCTCGCGGTGGTCGGAAACGACGACGGCCGAGAGACATGGCCCTGGCACGGCGGCCATAGGGCGATGGAGGGGACGGGAGAGTGGGAGACTGGTCTGGGGAGGAAGAAGACAGCGAGGGAGAGCTGTTGGACATGACTACTCGCGCGGAACCGACGAGGAGAAGAGGGGCCCGAGCTGACTAGTACGCAGCTCACGTCCATGTCATGCCAGGGCGGCGGTCACCACGTGGACTCGGTGTTTCCACGTGTCCTGGTCAACTCCATCATGTCAACTCGATCAGTCACTCGTAGGAAGAGGTCAAGGAGGAAAGAAACGAGCATAGTGGCACATGAGTTGACCACAGCTTGCAGGTTTTGTCTGGAACAGGAAGGTGTTTGGAGTGGGCTGGGGGAGATCGAACAGGATCTAGACTCCCATATTTGGCATGGGATGATCAAATGCTAAGGTTATCATGTCTGCAAATTTGCAGCTTATTTGGATGAAGATAAATAGCACTTGCTGTTCAAAGGGCCTCACTGACCAGATTTGCAAAGTATGAAGTAGCACTCACATACTTCATTGGATTGAGCTGAAATTTGTCAAGGCAGGGTTATTTGGACATAAGAAGATGCTGTAAAAATTTCATACCAAATGGACAAGCCATAATGGTACTTGCTTCACAAGCATCCTCTCTGTCCAGAAAATTGCAAAATTTGCACAGGGCAATTGGATTACTGAATTGGGCCAAAACTTAGTGGAAGGAGTTGAAATGGATTTAAGAATGTCCTCGTAAATTTTCAGCTTAAATGAAGCAATATAAAATATAGTTGCTTCACAACTGAAAAATATGGCCAGAATCTAAGAATTGATGCTCTGCTCACTACGATGATTGGATAGGGTTGAAACTTGTGTAAGAGTCATTATTTGGGCAATTGGAGGTGCTTGCAAAATTTCAACTCATTTGGATACTCCTAGCTAGCACTTGCTTTACAAAGATTCTAGTTGCCCAGAAACTTTGGAAATTAGCCAAGGGAGTTTTAATATCCAAATAAAGTTGCATTTTGGCATGTGGCAATGATATGGATAAGAAATAGTGCACAAAAAGTTTGAGAGCAAGCAAGCAAATATAAATGGTACTTGCTTCACAACCTGCCAGCTGGGGCAGAATCAGAAAAGGAATATTTGTGAAATATTTTTGGACATGGCAAGGAATATTTTGACATATCTGGATAAGATATGTCCCAAAGGATTTATGAGAATTATTTGGGAATTTTGGGAATGATAGAAATATGAGTTGCTTCACAACTCAGAGCTGACAGGGTTATTCCTTTAATAGTAAAAGGAATATTCCCAAGAAAAGAATATTGGGATTGGTCCAAGATGGAAATGACAAGGTCTTGGGATGATTTTGAGGTTGCCAAGCCACTTGGGAGAGGAATCAGGGTGATCTCTCCAGGTTTCAAGACTACTAAGCCACAGAAAAGCAAATCCAGACCAAAATAAAAAGGAAAAAGAAATGGGCAAAATCCAGGGTGTCACACCCGTCGCCCCGTCTCGAGGACTTGCGGCAAGGGCCAAGAATGCCCGGCCACGCCTCGTATTCTCACTCGGGCACCATCCAGGTCAACCCGTCTTCACATCACACGCGGGTACCCCTCAGGGTCGACCCGCCTTCCAAGTAACAGTGTAAAGTCCAATTATCCGTGTGTCCATAACATCAAGGGAATCCGAGGTATCACCCCCGTTGGATTCCTACTCGATGTATCCGTCAAGGTGAACTCGGAGGAATCACCCTCGATGGGTTCACACATGAGGTGTTGCACGACAGCGTCGTTATTGGAAGTGGGGAAGGAGGAATCGCCCTCGATGACCACGACCGAATAGCTACTCTACAGAGTTAACATCAGAAGTGCTACAAGAGGTTTCACCCTCGGCACTCGATTGTAACGCTGCAGTGCCGTTACAACTAAGGGGGGCTGATGTGTGGTGCCGGGGCCTGGTCTTCAATCCCGTTGATCGGGTCTTCTGATAATCCAGCGGGGCAATTGGACAAGTGGGATCACTTATAGGTCTTTACCCAGCTTATACTAGACAGTTTAGGATAAGCAGGTAAGGTTTCAATAGCAGGTTACAATAAACAGGCTATGCATCAGAATAGGTAAAGCAGCAACAGCAATTTCTAATGCAAGCATGAGAGAGAAAGAGTAGGCGATATCGGTATGCTCAAAAGGGGGGCGCTTGCCTGGTTGCTCGGCGACAAAGGCAAGGTCGTCAACGGTGGCGTCGGGCTCCGGAGCTGCGTCGGTACCGGGAACTGCGTCGGGGTCTAACAAGAGAGAAGAGGGGGAGGAAACATTATAAATACACAGCAAACATGAGCAACACAATGTACGACATGACAATATGCAGTGCCGGGTGTGTCCTAACGTATGGTTGCACGTCACCGTGGAAGGGGCAATCCATCCGAGAATGTTTTCCCGGTTCCGGACATTTGTCAGACAGATGACCGGAGGGGAACGGTTCCATGTTCGGATAGTTAGGGACGTCTTACGGACGAACGGACCGTGTATTCGGATTCGTCTCGAAATTCTGAGCAACTTTCATGTACAAAGTTTTTCGATCTGAGCTACGGATTATTTTATATGTTTTTCTAAATATTTTAGCATTTTCTAGAATTATTTCAATTATTTTAATCCAACATTATCCAGAACAGTACGGGGGTGATGTCAGCTTGACGTATAGGTGACGTCAGCGGTCAACAGAAGCTGACCAGGTCAAACCTGACGTGTGGGACCCACATGTCAGCCTCTGTTAGTTTATTAGGATTAATTGAACTAATTACGGATTAATTAGGGTTGCGGGGTCCACTCGTCAGTGAGTGATTTAACTAATTAAGCTAATTAACAATTTAATTAACAGTTTATCTATTTATAAAATCATTTAACGGGGTGGGACACGCATGTTAGTGGGCCATCGTGCCCAGTCAGCGCGCTGACTGGTCCACGGACCCCACTGGGGCCCAGTGACAGTGGCTATGGGGCCCAGTGACGTCGGCGGGTGGCACCGGAGGCACGCCGGCGAACACCGGACGGGGCAGAGAACTTCGACGAGCCCGAAAATCCTCTGTGTCCACCGTTTCGAGCGCGGTCTGGTCCTCTGGAATGGGCGGACGATGCCGTATCTGGTGGTGGGGTGCATGGTGGCGGGGGTTACCGGAGCTGAGCAGTGCAACGGCGATGGTGGACGGCAGTTTCGGGTGGCGATCGGGGATGGCGTTGCAGCGTGCAAACGAGCGAGGCGATGAGCTGGGGATGTTCTGTGCGGCACGGCGAGCAGAATGGACACGGCAGCGTGACCAAATGGTCACCGGGAGCTCATCGGCGGCGAGTCCCGCGGCGTTCAGTACGGCCATGGTCATAGCGGCAACAACAGCTAAGGAGAGCGAGCGGGGAGAGGAGGGATCGACGTGCATGCTTATAGCGGTCCTGTAGGTGAGCACAGCGAGCTCGGGGAGGGGTCGACGATGGCGAATCGACGCGGCGATCACCGGAGCCCATACGAGGAGGAAAAGCTCGGGGTGGCGGCTACGGTGGTTCCGAGCTCGAATGGAGAGGTGCAGGAGATGCAGTCAAGGACGGGGAACGCTTTGAGCATGGTGGAGCGGCAATCGGGGCACGGTGGACGCGAGGCTTACGGCGGCTGCGCCATGGATGCGCACTGGGGAGAGAGGAGAGGTGGTGGCGAGGGGAGAGTGAGGCGAGGGAGGGCTCAGAGATGTCCGCGGGGGTGTTCTTATCCGCGCGACGTAGGCGAGGCCGCTGTCGACCGCGGGGAGGGGGGCCAGGGGGTGTGGCGAACGCGCACGCACCAGGTGCTCGATAGCGAGCCCTGGCATGAGCAGTAGAAAGGGGACGGGGGGGGGGGCGAGGTGGGCTGGGCCGGCTGGCTGACTTAGGCCCTGCCGTGTAGGCCTTTTTCTTTTTCTTTATTTCTTTTCTGTTTTCCTTTTCTTTCCTGTCTTTGCAAATTGTGTGGCCCCAAACTTAATTTCGCAAAATGGTGACTTGGTCCAATAAATATAGTGCAAATTTTAACACTGATAGAAAATGGTTTGGGGCATAAATGATTTCATTTGTATTTTATTTTATTGCAAAAGGCTTTAATTTGTGCTGTTTGGTCCTGTTTTTGGTTGATAGAGCCACTTAAGTATTTCAATTAATGTTGCCATTATTTTTATAAATGCTTTGGGAATATTGGCACCATGATGAACAATTTTGTTTTCAAATTTGAACAACTTTTATTTTCACTTTAGTTTGAATTTCCAATTTGAATTTGAATTATGGAAGGAGATATGTTACTAATGATGATTAAGCACTGTTGATCATGATGACCTGGCATAATCAAAAGATTGATCACTGTAGCTTAATACATGGGGTGTTACATCCAGCAACTACCTTCTTGCTGTTGAAGCTCACAAGGTTCATCTCATCTTGCCAACTCGTCTTGTGTCAAGAGTGCTTCGGAAGTAGTGTCAGGTGGCAAGGGAGCTTGGGAATTTGCTGCTAGCTGAGTTGACAAACGAGTAACTCGCGCAGCTGGTGGTACTGTGGAAGGTGTTGCAACAACTAGGGCTGTCGCTGTTTGTTTGGTGGCAGCTATTAGTTTCTGTTTGGCTTGTTTTGCAGCTCATGTAGCATGGGATACCGCGTTTGTACAATTTTCCGCTGGACTTTGACCTTCTATTGCACCATCAGTACCAGCAGAATCTGCATAATTCTTCCGCTTCCGTTTTCGTGTGTCCTGAGTACGAACACCATCCCCTACCATTCTGTGTTCCTTCCTCTTTCTCTGTGCCATGTCAAGTCAAGCCGACAAGAAAAAGGAATAAAAATTTAGTTCTTCAGAACAAATTGATGTGTGATACAGACGAACTGAACTTTGATGTTAGACAACCGCATGATAGGAGGATGTAATATGTACGAAAAACAGGACGGCATGAGATAATCAGAACAATGTTGTGTAAACTAAGCAGAAGGCATTTCAATAAATTAGAAGCAATGCAATGGAAGTTAGACACCATATGAAAGATGCTACAAGTATCGCTCTGCCAAGTTAACAGTGTCTCATCATAACTGGCATTTAAACAAATGTGAAGCAGTACAAGAAATAAATCATATGCAAGATGCAAACAACATCACACTACCAAGTTAAAGGTCTCTCGTCATTAGTGCCATTGCATATTCATAGCATTGCATATTCACAGCTTATGATGTGTAAACTAAGCAGAAGGCATTTCAACAAATTAGAAGCAATGAAAGCTAGACACCATATGTAAGACGCAACAAATATCACTCTACCAAGTTAAAATTGTCTCGTCATTAGTGCCATTTCAACAAATTAGTAGTACAAGCTAGAAAATAATGCGAGATGTAAACTATATCAGACTCCCAAGTTAAAGGTGTCTTGTGAAAAGTGATTATTGCAGGTTACACAACAGTAGTACTTTGATGTAAGAACATGGTGTGATAGACAGATATTGTATGTTCTAGAAACAGGAACACATGTCTTATTCACAAGTATAATGTGTAAAGTAAGTAGATGGAATTCAACGAAATCATATGCAACATGCAAGACAATATCACACTGCCAAGCTAGAGAAAGCACCTGGGATGCCGGTTTCGTCGGAAGACCGCCATCAGTCCCTGCCTTGTTTTTTTCTTCCTCTTTCTTAATTAAATTGCCTTGTCAAGTCAAACCCACAAGAAAAATGAATAAAAAATCGCTTTTCAGAACTCATTGATGCAGGATGCTGATGAGCACTACTTTAGTGTAAGGCAACCACATGATAGGACGATTGAATGTGTAAGAAAAAAGGACAGCATTGCATATTCACAGCTATGATGTGTAAACTAAGCAGAAGGAATTTCAACAAATTAGAAGCAATGAAAGATAGACACCATATGAAAGATGCAACGAATATCACTCTACCAAGTTAAAATTGTCTTGTTGGGGATATCGTGCGACATATGCCAAGGGATGGCTTATCATGGATGGGGACAAAAGTACGTCGCCGGGCTCTAGAAGCGGGAGTGAGCGAGACCGCGTACGCTTGCGAATCTTACCCAGGTTCGGGGCTCTTCTAGGAGATAACACCCCTAGTCCTGCTCTGCGGGGTCTCCGCATGATCACTACTTCAACAAGTAGCTACAAGCTTGATCCTGGAGCTATTTGGCTAGAGGAGGAAGAAGGGCAAGGCTAGCTCTACTCCGCTCTCTCTACGTGAATGTGTGGCACGTAGGGTGCTCGGTTGTGGTGTTCTCCAAGGTTCCAACCCCTTGCATGGGGTAACCCGGGGGGTTTATATAGGTCTAGCCCCAGGGGTACAACGGTAATCCGGCTTGCCGTGGGACCCGGCGGTCAGCGTCGCTGGTCGCCGGCTTCTCCGCCGACAGGTGGGTCCCATCGTCTGTGGGCCAGGGTTGACCACTTTACGCTGTAGTGTTGTTCCTGATGACGAAGGCCTCGTCAGGGGGAGCGTGGGTACAGTCCTGCCGCCCGGCGGGCGTTCACTGTAGCCACACCCCGTCACATCTGGTTAATGGCGCACAGTCTTTAAGGGAGAGAGAAGGCCGCCTGCCGGGGGCCGACCTCTCTTCCGAGCCGGCTGGTCTGGGCTCGCCGCCTTCTGGCTTCTCACGGACAGGTAGGACCCGCCGCCTGCGGGCTGTACTGGCCGCACGTCGCGGGAGCATGGCCTCCTCTACCATGGGTGATGTCACGGGCGGCATGGCAACAGCCCTGCTCTAGGCGCGGGTCGCCTGCTCCGTATGTCGCACTGTGGCCACGTTCGGCCCAGGATTTGGGGTTGGCAGGCTTGCACTGTAGCCATGCCCTGTCTCGTCATGTTTAAGTTGGTGCTGATTTTGAGGGCGCGAGGGGCCGCCTGCTAGGACTCGGCGTCCCAAGAGGCCGCCTGCCAGGAGTCGGCCTATTTTAGGGCCGTCTTATGGACTCCGCCGCCTCCCGGCAACCGGCTGCTTGGACCAGCCGGCCTCAAGAAGGCGGCCCTTGTCCTTGATGTTTGAGGGGCGCAGCCTGCCCCGATGTCTTGAAATACCAAAGGGACTCGATGGGGCTACCCGTGGTCATTTACTCTGACAGTAGTCCCCGAAGCTGATGAGGCGCTGCGGCTAAAGGGGTGAGAAGCCTCAGCAACTTCATAATCCGGGTCGTCTGGTAATTTGCTTTGTCCGTCTTCCGAGGTGCCGACTGGTAGGTGTCGGCCATGACCAGGCAGGTCGCCTGGCGATTTCGAAACATCGTGGCGGGGACCGGGTGGTACGCCAGCCAGATGCCAGACTAGCCACTTGCGCATGTCGGCCACGTGGCGTCATCGGGTCAAGCCGGCCTGCCAGCCCACGCACGCGATGGGACGGCGCCGCAGGCCGGGGCCCACCACTACAGTGCCTCAGCCCGCGCGTGGATCCGCTGCGGCCGAGGCGGACTGTTGGACTTCTGTGGCAGTTAATACGCGCCTTTACTGGCGCCGTAATGGTGGGATCGTGGGGGAGTGGGCGCAGTTAATCCCACGATCCCCCACGCCCCCGTCCCCTCGACTTTGCCACCTGGGGCTATAAGTAGGGGGAGGAGGGGGGCGGCAGATGCACGCGTGCCCTCCTCTCCCTTCGCCCCACCTTCTTCTTCCCGCCGCTGCAGCGTTCCTTCCTCCCGCCGAAGCGCTGTCGGAGCTCGCCGTCGCAGTGCGTCCTCTCGCAGCGGCTTCCTTGCTCCGCTGCAGCCTTGTCTGCTCGCCACCACGCCACGCCTGCAACGAGCTATGTTGCCCATGGCGCATTCACGAGCCGGCGACTGGGATGGCTCCAACGTCCACGAAGACCACCTCTCCTTCCTCCGCCAAACACGTCAGCTGCCCCGAGAGGCGAATGTGCAGGTGCGCGTCCCTCCCGAAGCAGAAATCTCCCAGCGCCGGAGGATGATGAACGCGTCATCTTCCGGTCTCATTTCCTTCGCGGCTTCGGTCTTCCAGCAAGCAACTTCCTCCGCTCTTTCTTTGATTTCTACCAAGTCCAGCCGCACCACCTCACGCCAAACACGGTGGTGCTGCTGGCCGCCTTCGTCACCATGTGCGAAGGATATCTCGGCACTCTCCCCACCCTCAAACTCTGGGGGGAGTGCTTCTACCTCAAACTTGGCACCGCCGCCAAGGACCAGGCGGCTCAGTGCAGAGCCTGCGTGGCGGTGCGGCGCCCGGGCACGGGGAACCGCTTCCCTTCCATCTCTCTACTGCAGTCCGCCAAGCTGTGGCAGAAATATTATTTCTATGTCAGAAACATCCATCCGACTGGCGATTACGTCAACTTGCCGGCTTACGCAGCCGGCCCGCCGGCCTAGCCGCGCGCCAACTGGCGGCTCAAGCCAAGCTCTCTATCGGCCGCCTCCTCCGCCGCCCTTGCCCGACTTCTTGTGATGACGGAGTCGGAGGGCTTAAAGGGCTCGGACTTGCTGGCCGCCTTCATGACGCGCCGAGTTCTCCCCCTCCAAGCCCGGCCTCACATCATCAGTTGCATGAGCGGGCACCGGGACCCGTGCCGGATGTGCACGCGGGAGCTGCCGGACGTGGAGGTGGTCCGGCTGGTCAACTATATCTCCGACTGCAAGCTGTCAAAGACGGACTGGCAGTTCGGCAAGCGGCCGTACGACCGCGCATATCCGCCGCCTGCGATAAGTCTTTGTAATTCTTTTTCTCTTTTGCTGGTCCGAGTTCTTGTTTCGCCGTCTGATCAGTCGGCCATGGTGCAGGTCCTCCCCGCCCAGTCGGCCGCCGGCGCTCTGGATCCAGGCCAGGAGTATATGCCGGATCGAACGAGGAGCGATGTGGAAGACCCCGACTTGGGGGCGGCCTCAATGGAGGAGGACGACAGCACAGGTGGCGGCAGTGGAGCAGGTGGCTCCGGGGGAGGAGGCGGCCTTGAGGATTGGCCGGACGACGATGAGGAGGAGAACGAGCCGCGTCGCCCGCATGGCACCGATAGGGTGGGCGCGAGCTCCTCAGCCGCGCCGACCGCACCAGGCAGCCCAGAAAAGCGACGGGCCGGCTCATTGCTGTTCGGCAGCCAGCCGAAGAAGTCCAAGAACGCGGCCGCCGCGAGCAGGCGGCAAGAGGCCGCCGCAAGAGCGGCCCCGTTCCAAAGGGCCCCGAAGCAGCCCCCGATGGTGTCCGCGTAAGTGCTTGGCTGGGTTTTCCTTTCTTCTTCCTTGCAAACTTTTTCTAAGTTTTCTCTTGTCTTGCTTGAATCAGGGCCCCACTCACTCTTGAGCAGTCTGCCGCCACCTCCGTGATCAGGGAGGCTGAAGTCTCCGCTAATAACCGCCGTGTGGACACGCTCGCCGACCTCCGGGCGGTGATGGAGAGGAACGCACGGGAGGCGCGCGAGGAGCGGGAGGAGGCGGAGAGGCAGGAGGCAGAGGCGGCCAAGGCAGCGTGGGCGGACGCCGCCGCCAAGCCTCGGGCGGACGCGGCCGCCAGAGCGCAGGCGGAAGAAACCGCACGCGGCCAGGCCCCGCTACTTGTCATTCCGTTGCACGCGTCGCCGCCAACGCCAGAGATCCCGGTGCCGACTGGAGGAGCCGGCGATGACCAGCCGGTCGTGGAGAGGGGAGGAGGCGACGCCATCGTCTCGGAGGCGAAGGTGCCCCCGCAAGCGTCGACTACCGAGGCCCGAGGCAATCGGCCTGACGTGCCACCGGCGTCGCCGATCGGTGTCGAGTTGTTGGTGGGGGCGACTCCCGTGGTCTGCCCTTCGGTGCGCCGGCGTGTGGCGAAGGCGGCCTCGGCGCCGCGGGCGTAGGAGGTCGGGGCCGCGGGCTCGTCGGCCCTAGACGCAGAGGCCACCAGTGCCCCCACACCGGAATGGACGCCTGGGGGTGGGACGGGCGTGCTAAACAAGGCCGTGCAGGACGTTCAGGCCCAGCTCCAGGCCCAAGGCGCCGCCCTCCAGCAGTGTACGAAGGCGTTCTTGGCGACGCAGACGGCCGTTCGGGTATGCTTCTTTGCTTTGTTTTTTTTATTCTTGCAGTCTTTCGTGGGGGCGCACCAGCGCACCCACTGGGTGTAGCCCCTGAGTTCCGGGCCGGCTGCTGAGCAGGTGGCTCGGAACTTTAAGGTAGGTTCCGAGTGCTAACTTGTTTTCTCTTCTTTTGTCTTTGTTGCAGGACTACCACAACATCCGTGCAGCCGCCTTCAACTCCCAGGTCCAAGAGTTGGCTAAGCGGACCGCCGACCTCACCGAAAGCCAGCGTAAGCATTCTGTCTACTTCCTCGCGGGGGCGCGTCAGCGCACCCGCTGGGTGTAGCCACCGAGATTCGGGCCGACTGATGAGCAGTCGGGCCGGATCTTCTGGCAACTACTTTCTTCTTTTGTCATCTTTGTTGATTGTCCTCTCTTTCTCATTTTTGCAGGAGCCAACGCCACACTGCAGCAGCATCTGGGCGAAGTCCAGACCGAGCTGCGCGTCAAGGAGGAGGAGCGCTGTAAGGCGGCCCTAGAGCGCGACCGTCTGGCCAAGAAATTGGCGGACCAGGCGGACCAGCACAAGGCGGAGCTCCAGAAGCTCAAGGAGGCGGAAGGCGCCCTTCAGGCCGAGTTTGAGGTCGAACGCTCAAAGTGGGCCGAGAAGGAGGCGATCCTCGCCGCTGGCTACGGCGAGATTGAGGACATGATCGACGGTAAGCTTCTTTCTTTGGAATAGCTGCCGACTGCATCGGGAGTCGGCTTCTGATCTCTGTTTTTCTTTTCTGTAGACTTCTTTCCTGGCCACGCCGTCGCCGTCAGCCAGGCCATCGAGGCGCGGCGCGATCGGCGTAGGAGGGAAGGAGTGGAGATCCCGCCCGATGCGCCTCGGAACATGAACGAGCAGCTCCTGGCCGTCCGGACGCGCCTGTAGCCGATTCACCGTCTGCTCTGCCGCCTTCAGCTTGCCGGGTCTCAGCTGGTTTCCACCCTCTGGCCAGGAGGCCAAGCTCCGCAGACCCCCAGTCGGACCGCCGACTGGTTGGAGGCGGCAATCGGCTGCTTCGAGGCTTGGAGGGGCTCCTCCGCTCGGGCAGGTGCCCGAAGAGCCTTGGAGTTTGTCAAGGCGTGGTATCCTGGGCTGGACCTAGCCCTGTTGGCCACGTTCTGGCAGGAGGCCATGGAAGAGCTGGTGGCGGCGGGGCCAGCGCTCACCCATCGTGCAGTGGCGATCGCCGAGTACACCGACACCAGCGTCTTCTTCCCCGAGCTGGACGAGGAGGGTGCCGAGGTGCCGATGGACTGGTTCGGGCTGAACCCGGATGACGGCGAGGACTCGGCGGAAGAAATCGCCTCAAGCGATGAAGGTGAGGACAAGGAAGATGAGGATCATGAAGGCAATGCACCGGAGGGCGGAGCGGACGCCCAGCCTCAGCTTGATCGGGCCTCGAGCAACGAGCCGCGTGCGAGTGCACCGACTGCTGCTGAAGGCGACCAAGCCGAGACTCGCCAGACGGGCACTCCACCAGCTGGCGCCGCTGACTCCACCAACCTGCCGGACTCGCCTGTTGCTCATTTGGCCTAGGCTGCCAACTTATCTTATCTTTTCCTGCTTTGGTAATCTTTAGAACAAACTTTGTTAAATTCGCGTAGTTCCACCCACTAGGTGTATTCAAACTTTGTTGAATGCTGGCCGAGGGCCTCTTTCTATGTGATCTAATTCTCGCACAAGATGTGCTTCGCCGAGTTCTGACTTGTCTTGCTTTCTGTTCTTTTGGCTTTTTTCCTTTGCCGCCTTCCCTTGGCTGCCGCCTCGCCGGCCAGACAGCCATTCTTCGGTCTGCTGTCCGGGTCGAGTACTTGGCCATTTTGGGAAGACAAGTACTTTGGCCACTTAGAACATTGCAATCTAAGTGAGAAGCCGGCCGTCCGGCTGCTCAGCAACCGAACGGCTAAGCGAGGAGCCGACTTGGCCTATGCGGGTGCTTTCGTCCTTAGCCATTTTTCATGTGGGCACCATTTCCTGCCTTTGACCCTCGCCGGCCAAACAGTCGCTCTGTGAGCTGCGGCTTATAGCAAGGGTGGGCTTAGATGCCGGCACACTACTTGTCCGACTACAGGTAGCGCCGACATAGTACAAGGCGTCAAGCCCCCGGGCCGACCGGTCGGACCCGGTGCCGGGCGGAGAAATGAAATAACTCATTCAAGGCATGAAACTTATCATACAGATAAGGAAGGTAGCCCCCGAGTGCTCCTCGAGGGACCCGGTGTCTCTGCCCTTAGTACAAAAAGGGTAGCGTGGTTCATACTGCATTAACTGTAAAATCTTCGGAGGAGATTTGCGTTCCATGGGCGCTCCGTTTCCTTGCCGGAATCGTCCCTCTTTGCGCGCCCTGGGCTTCTGCGCGTCGATGAGGTAGTAGGAGTCGTTGCCTAAGGCTTTGCTGATGATGAAGGGGCCATCCCAAGGGGCCAAGAGCTTGTGCTGGCCGGCTGTTCGCTGGATCAGCCGGAGCACAAGGTCTCCCTCTTGGAAGGATTGTGGCTTGACCTTTCGGTTGTGGTAGCGGCGCAGGCTCTGCTGGTAGATGGCGGACCGGCTGAGTGCTAACAGCCGGCCCTCTTCCAGCAGGTCGACGCCGTCTTCTCGCACCTCCTTCGCCTCCGCCTCTGTGTACATGGTGACATGAGGCGAGTCGAATTCGATGTCGTTGGGATGACGGCCACGGCACCGTATACGAGGAAGAAGGGAGTGAAGCCGGTTGATCTGTTCGGAGTGGTGCGGAGACTCCAGAGGACGGCTGGCAGCTCGTCGATCCAGCAGCCGGCCAAGCGCTCCAGCGGCTCGACCAGTCGGGGTTTGATGCCAGATAAGATGAGGCCGTTTGCTCATTCTACCTGGCTGTTTGACTGCGGATGGGCAACGGACGCTAAGTCCAGTCGGATGCCCTGCGTCAAGCAGAAACGGGCCAAGGCGCCTTTGGCAAAGTTAGTGCCATTGTCGGTGATGATGCTGTGTGGTACACCGTACCGGGCGGTGAGATCCGCGATGAAGGTCACAGCAGTCGGACCATTTAGTTTCTTGATTGGTTTTGCTTCAATCCACTTGGTGAATTTATCCACGACGACCAGCAGATGGGTCATGCCACCGAGTGCTGTCTTGAATGGGCCCACCATGTCCAGCCCCCAGACAGCAAAGGGCCAGGTAACTGGGATGGTCTTGAGTGCCGAAGCCGGCAGATGTTGCTTGGAGCTGAATTTTTGGCACCCCTTGCATTTCTTGACCAAATCCTTGGCATCATCCAAAGCCGTCGGCCAGAAGAAACCATGGCGGAAAGATTTGGCAACAAGGGATCTGGAGGCCGTGTGGTGGCCGCACTCGCCTACCTCTAGTTCGACGCAGCATTGGAAAACGTCAGTCACGCTGCACCTGACAAGCTCTCCGTTTACTATTGTGTAAGCTCCTGCCCGGCTTGCACCTGCCGGGCCGAGATCTCATCAACTGGCAGCTCTCCGCTCACCAGAAAGTTGAGGATGGGTTGCGCCCATGATGGTGCTTCGACTTCATCCACCGTCATTAAGGCCACTGAAACTAGGGCGGTTGGGTTGGGAGGTGGCGGGGTGGAGTCGGCTGCGTCTTGCTGCGCTATTGAAGTCCCCGGGCCGACAGCTGCAGCCCCCGGGCCGGGTGCGACTGCTGCAGTCCTCGAGCCGCTTGGTGAAGTCCCCGGGCCGGCTGCTGCATCCCCCGGGCCAGGTTGCAAAGTCCCCGGGCCGGGTGCGGCTGCCACAGTCCCCGTGGCGCCTGCTGAAGTCCCCGGGCCGGCTGCTGCAGCCCCCGAGTCGGATCCGACTACTTCGGGGGCAGCCGGCATGAAGATGGATTCTGATTCCGGGGAAGGCTTGATAGATGGCTTGCGGAGGCACTTAAGGGACATGCCGGCTGGTATGGCTTGTCGGGTGGAGCCGATCCGCGCCAGGGCATCTGCTTGCTCGTTGTCGGCCCGTGGCACGTGAAGGAACTCGCACCCATCAAAGTATCCGCTGATCTGCTGGACGAGGAAGCGGTAGCTCGCCATGTTTTCATCCTTGGCGTCCCAGTCACCAGACGACTGCTGGACCACCAAGTCTGAGTCGCCGTAGCATAGTATCCGGCGGATGCCAATCTCCTTGGCTAGCCGGAGTCCGTGTACTAGTGCCTCGTACTCGGCCACATTGTTGGAGGCGGCAAAGTGGATTTGCAGCGTGTATCTGAGCTTGTCGCCTTTGGGAGAGGTGAGGACGATGCCGGCTCCCAAACCGGTGAGCATCTTTGAGCCATCAAAGTGCATCCGCCAATGAGTGGAGTCTGGAGGTGGCGGCAGGTACTGGGTCTCGGCCCAGTCGACGAGGAAGTCGGCCAGCGCCTGGGACTTGATGGCGGTGCGGGGCTGGTAGAAGATGGTGTAGGGGGCCAGCTCGATGGCCCACTTGGCCACTCGGCCCGATGCGTCTCTGCTGCCTATGATCTCCGCAAGCGGGGCGGTGCAGACGACCGTGATGGGATGCTCTTGAAAGTATGGCTTGAGCTTCTTGGCGGCAAAATGCACGCCATAGCACAACTTTTGGCAGTGGGGGTAGTTCTACTTCGAAGCTGACAGCACCTCACTCAAGTAGTAGACGGGCCTCTGGACCGGCAGCGCCTTGCCGTCCTCTTGGCGCTCTACCACCATAACTGTACTGACCACCCGGCTGGTGGCGGCGATGTAGAGAAGCATAGGCTCCTTGGCAGCCGGGGCGGCCAGGACGGGCGCGTGGTCAACATCTTCTTGAGCTGGAGGAACGCCTCGTCCGCCTTGTCGTTCCACTCGAAATGAGTGGTCTTCTTCATCAGCTGGTACAGGGGAAGAGCCTTCTCGCCCAGCCGACTGATGAAGCGGCTGATGGATGCCAAGCAGCCGGTGAACTTCTGAACGTCTCGCAATCGGGTGGGCCTCTCCATCCTCTCGATGGCCTTGATCTTGACAGGGTTGCACTCTATGTTGCGCTCTGAGACAAGGAAACCGAGGAGCTGGCCGGCTGGCACTCCAAAGACACACTTCTCTGGGTTGATCTTGATTTGAAAACGGTGCAGATTATCAAAAGTTTCCTTGAGATCTTCCAGGAGGGTACCGCGCTTCTCCGTCTTCACCACAATATCATCTACATAGACGTGGGCATTTCTGCCGAGTTGCTTGAGGAGGCACTTCTGCATGCAACGCTGGAATGTGGCACCGGCATTTCTCAAGCTGAATGTCATGGTCAGGTAGTAGAAGGCTCCGAATGGTGTGATGAAGGCGGTCTTCAGGCGGTTAGCCGGGCTCAACTTAATCTGGTGGTACCCCGAATAGGCATCCAAGAAACTCAACAGCTCGGATCCGGCTGTGGAGTCTATCACTTGGTCAATCTGAGGAAAGGCGAACGGATCCTTCGAGCAAGCTTTGTTGAGGCTGGTGTAGTCAATACACATGTGCCATTTGTTATTCTTCTTTAGTACAAGGACTGGGTTGGCTAGCCACTCTGGGAAGAATACTTCCATAATGAAGCCGGCTGCTAGAAGCCGGGCTATCTCTTCACCAACAATTCCTCTCTTCTCCTCCAACAGGCGGCGGAGGGGTTGTCTGACTGGTTTTGCATCTGCTCTGACATGTAGCTTGTGCTCAGCGAAATCCGTCGGAACACCGGGCATGTCCTTCGAGACCATGCAAAGATTTCCCGATTCTCACGGAGGAAATTGATGAGCTCACCTTCCTTTTTGCTGTCAAGGTGAGCTCCTATGACAGCGAACTTCTCCGGGTGCTCTGGGTCCAAGGGTATCTTCTTGGTTTATTTGGCCGGCTAGAAAGAGCCCTAAGCTTCTGACTCCTTGGGATTTGGCGATAGGTCCGGCTGCTTGCCGGCCATGGCCACAACCCGGTCAAGGAGCCGCTTCTCGGCAGCAATCACAAGGGACTCGGCTAGCCGACTGCTGGCTGCAGCTTACTCGGCAGACTTATGGTAGTCGCAATCTATGGTGATAATGCCCTTGGTGCCCGGCATCTTCATCTTGAGGTAGGCATAGTGGGGGACCGCCATGAACTTGGCCAGAGCAGGCCGGCCAAGCAACGCGTGGTAGGGGCTCTCAAGGTCAACCACCTCGAACCAGATTGGCTCTCGGCGGTAGTGACTCTTGTCTCCAAAGAGGACATCTATCTTGAGCTTGCCGATTGGTGAGCAGGATAGGCCAGGCACAATGCCATGGAAGACAGTCCGGCTGGGCTGGAGCTGTTTCTCTTTGATGCACAACTTCTCCATGGTGTCGTGGTAGAGGATGTTGATGCTGCTACAGCCGTCTATCAGAATTCGGGAGAAACGAGCAGCTCGCCTCTCTGTTGCGAAGGTGGCATCCAACACCAGGGCATAGGAACCCGGAGAAGGCATCACCTCCGGGTGGTCAGCTCGGCTCCAACTGATCGGCTTCTCCGACCAGTGCATGAACTCTTGGGCTTCAGAGGTGGCAGTATTTACTTCTCGGCGCTGTTGACGCCGGCTATGCCTGTCGTCAGTCACGCTGGTGAAGACGATGTAAGCTCCATGCTCTTCAGGAAACTCGTCTTGGATCGCGCCGACTGGTCGGACAGCCGGCTGCTGGGGAGGCGGAGGCGGCGGGCCAGCAGGCGGCGGAGGCAGCCCTTCGCCTCTGGCGATGCGGGTGAGCCAGTGGCACTTCCGGGTGGTGTGGTTGGATGGCTTCGCGCTGCTATGGAACTTGCAGGGAGCGTTGAGGGTTTGCTTAAACGAGAAGGCGGGCAACCACGCAGGCTTGCCGCCCTTCTGGTGTTTGGGGCCGGGCTGCTCTTCTGGCTGCTGGTCTTCGACTGTCGCCACCTGCCGGCTGGTGGTAGCAGCCTGCGGGGCCTTGTGCTTATTGTCGTTTGACTGTTGGCGCCGACTGGAATCACCAGCCGGTGTCTGAGGAGCCGGAGGGAGCATCTTTCCTGACGCATCCACTCGGAGCTCCGACTTCATGGACGAGTCGGCATTGGCGTACTTGTCCGCTATGATCAGCAGCTCGTAGGGCGTGGCCGGCTCGTCGCAGAGGAGCCGGTGCTTGAGTAGGGTGCCCTCCCGGCACCCGGCAGTGAAGTATTCAATGGCTTGCACCTCATGAACCCCTTCGCAGGAGTTGCGCAGCTCGGCCCAGCGCATAAAGTATTCGCGGGTGGACTCGATCGGGCCTTGGATGCACAGGGAGAGCTGGCGAGGCTTGGGCGGCCGCTTGTAGGTGCTGGAGAAGTTGCGTATGAAAACTTCGGTGAAGTCTAGCCAGCTGTTGACGCTGTAGGGCTTGAGGTTGTTCAGCCATGTCCGGGCCGTGCCCTGGAGCATGAGCGGAACATACTTCACGGCGACACGCTTGTTGCCATTTGCTATGTTGACGGCAGTGGAGTAGTCGACCAGCCAATCTTCTGGCTTCACAGAGCCGTTGTACTTAGGAGTGTCCCGAGGGAGCGAGAACCCTTTGGGGAAGGGCTCATCGCGAATGCGGGGGCCGAAACAAGGCAGGTCAATTGCATCTTCTTCTTCCAACGCTAGGGACCGAGCCAAGCGGTCGATCCGGTTGCGGGCGTCGTTCTCTTCGACTCCTTCACGGGGGCCCAGCCGGCCTCCGAGAGTCGGATGCTCAACAGGCGGCAGGGAGGCGCATCTCTCCCTGCGCGGGAGAGGCGGACGACCGTCCCGCTGTTCCACTGCTCGTGGGCGGCCGTCTTGGTCGCGCTCGATGGAAATGCGGGTGCGGCTGCGGCTAGCAGCCGGCTCTTGGTCGTGGGCGCTGGCTGTCGGCGTCCGGGAGGTCGCGCCGTGCTCCCGGCGAGGGGGAAGGTTCCCATCCTTTAGGCCGGGTTCCACCACGCGGCGGCCGGCCTCTTGCTACGCGGCAGCCACGTCGATGAGCTGCTGGACGCGCTCCGTCATGCAGCGACGCTCATCGCCCTCCAGGCGGTCCAGCTCATCTGCCGCTGCCTGGGCGGCACGCAAGTTCTCCATGGGCGTGCCGTAGACCGGGCGGTCGGCCCCCAACATGCTGGCGATGGCCGCGCCCTGCTGTCGGACCGTGCCTGCGCGGCTGGGCTCGCCAGCAGCCGGCGTGCCGCAGACGGCGCGGTTGATCTCACGGTGGTAAGCCTCGGTGAGGCGTCTCATGGCTGCCAACTTGTTGGCGCTGTCGAGAAGCGCGATACGGCGTGCTTCCAGCGTTTCACCGCTCGCACCGGGCGCTACGGGGGCGGACAGGTCCCGCATTGCCGCCTGCAATGGGTCCCGGCCGGCCTGGTCGGAGGTTCCATCGTGGCTGATGAACAGCACCTCAGTGACGGTGCTGGTGCCGGTGCTGCTGTCTGCAGCAGGAAGTGGATCATTGAAGATCACCACATCACCGGGGAAGGCATCAGGAAGTGCGACGTCGACGACCATGTCGACGAGCGGGTCATTGGAGCCAACGGGCTCCGGGTCGGAGACCGGCTCGGCGGCGATGTGAAGCTTGCCGAGGAGATGGATGAGGCAGCTCTCGGAGCTAGCTGCGCCCACGTCGAGTGCGGGCTTGTCGAACAGGCGGATCCCGCCGATGAGATCAGCGAGGTTGCTTGCGGCACAAACAACTTCCACGCCACACAGTGTGTCGGAGCAAACGCCGTCGGGCGTGCCAGGCTAGCTGCGATCGCCAGGGAGGAAGAGGGTTCCCGTCCAGAACGTGTTTCCGGACGACAGTGCACCTAGCCCCACGGTGGGCGCCAAATGTCGGGGATATCGTGCGACATATGCCAAGGGATGGCTTATCATGGATGGGGACAAAAGTACGTCGCCGGGCTCTAGAAGCGGGAGTGAGCGAGACCGCGTACGCTTGCGAATCTTACCCAGGTTCGGGGCTCTCCTAGGAGATAACACCCCTAGTCCTGCTCTGCGGGGTCTCCGCATGATCACTACTTCAACAAGTAGCTGCAAGCTTGCTCCTGGAGCTGTTTGGCTAGAGGAGGAAGAAGGGCAAGGCTAGCTCTACTCCGCTCTCTCTACGTGAATGTGTGGCACGTCGGGTGCTCGGTTGTGGTGTTCTCCAAGGTTCCAACCCCTTGCATGGGGTAACCCGGGGGGTTTATATAGGTCTACCCCCAGGGGTACAATGGTAATCCGGCTTGCCATGGGACCCGACGGTCAGCGTCGCTGGTCGCCGGCTTCTCCGCCGACAGGTGTGTCCCGCCGTCTGCGGGCCAGGGTTGACCACTTTACGCTGTAGTGTTGCTCCTGATGACGAAGGCCTCGTCAGGGGGAGCGTGGGTACAGTCCTGCCGCCCGGCGGGCGTTCACTGTAGCCACACCCCGTCACATCTGGTTAATGGCGCATAGACTTTAAGGGAGAGAGAAGGCCGCCTGCCGGGGGCCGACCTCTCTTCCGTGCTGGCTGGTCTGGGCTCGCCGCCTTCTGGCTTCTCACGGATAGGTAGGACCCGCCGCCTGCGGGCCGTACTGGCCGCACGTCGCGGGAGCATGGCCTCGTCTGCCATGGGTGATGTCACGGGCGGCATGGCAACAGTCCCGCTCTGGGCGTGGGTCGCCTGCTCCGTACGTCGCACTGTGGCCACGTTCGGCCCAGGATTCGGGGTTGGCAGGCTTGCACTGTAGCCATGCCCCGTCTCGTCATGTTTAAGTTGGTGCTGATTTTGAGGGCGCGAGGGGCCGCCTGCTAGGACTCGGCGTCCGAGGAGGCCGCCTGCCAGGAGTTGGCCTATTTTAGGGCAGTCTTATGGACTCCGCCGCCTCTCGATAACCGGCTGCTTGGACCAGCCGGCCTCAAGAATGCGGCCCTTGTCCTTGATGTTTGAGGGGCACAGCCTACCCCGATGTCTTGAAATACCAAAGGAAGTCAATGGGGCTACCCGTGGTCATTTACTCCGACATGTCTCGTCATAAGTGCCATTTCAACAAATTAGAAGTAGTACAAGCTAGAAAAAAATGCGAGATGTAACCTATATCACACTCCCAAGTTAAACGTGTCTTATGATAAGTGATTGTTGCAAGTGACACAACAGTAGTACTTTGATGTAAGAACATGGTGTGATAGACAAATATTGTATGTTCTAGAAACAAGAACACATGTCTTATTCACAAGTATAATCTGTAAAGTAAGCAGATGGAATTCAAGAAAATTAGAAGCAATACAAGCTAGACATCATACATAACATGCAACCACATATAACAGTGCCAAGTTTGAGGGAGCACATGTGATGATGGACTAGGGGAGACGTGCTCATCATCAACACAGCTACGTTGAGTGTCTATGCATGTGTTGTCTTGCAAATCTTCTTCGGGGGTGGCGGAGTAGAATCTATAGAGGCCCTCCATTTGGAAGGAGCACCTTTATCCACTGCCTTGCTAATTTCCTTCCGCTTTATTGATTTTGAATTGTCAACTAAAACCGACAAGAAAAAGCAATAAAATTTACTCTTCAGAACTCATTCATGCATGATACTGACAATCACTACTTTGATGTAAGGCAAACACATGATACCAGGATGTAATATGTACAAAAAACAGGACGGCATGGCATATTCACAACTATTTGTGTAAACTAAGCAGAAGCCATTTCAACAAATAAGAAGCAATGCAAGCTAGACACCACATGAAAGATGCAACCAATATGACTCTGCCAAGTTAAAAGCGTCCCATCATAAATGGCGTTTCAACAAATTCGAAGCAGCGCATGCTATAAATCATATGAAAGATGCAACCAATATCACACTGCATATACTAAAGGTGTCTAGTCATATTGATTGATGCGGGATACAAAAAAAATAGTAGTTTTATGTAAGGACATGCTTAATAGATAGATGTACTATGTACCAAAAAGAGGAAGGCATGTCACATTAACAGGTATAATGTATAAACTAAGCAGAATAGCACATGCAATTGAACCAGATTGGAAGAATTACAATGTAGACACTATATGCAACATGCAACCACATATCATGCTGCCAAGTTAGAGCAAGCACCTGCGATGGTGGCGTAGGGGAAATGCAGTCATCAACTACAGAGCTACATTGACTATCTTCATCTAGCATTGTTGTTTCTTGAGAATCATGTGGGGAGGCTGACACTGCATTCTTTAAAAGAGGATCTTCTCTTACCGCAGTCCATTGTCCCGACTGTCTCATCATAAGTGATTGATGAGGGATACACAAGAACATTAGTTTGATGTAAGAACATGGTTAATAGACAGATGTACTAGTATGTACCAAAAATAGGAAGGCATGTCATATTCAAAGGTATAATGTGTAAGCTAAGCAGATGCAATTTAACCAAATTGGAAGCAATACAAGCTAGACATCCGGCTGGAGTGGTGAGCATGATCATCGAGGACCTGAGAGCCTGGTGGGAGGCGGGCTGCTTCGTCACCATCGTGGATTTTTAGTTGGCTTCCAGGTGATGCCTGTCTGTGCTGGGCTTATCACTGGCTCGGCCAGTGCCCTAACTAGCTATTTGTCTTCTAGTGCTCCCGGGATGGTGGTTAATGTAAAAAATATCTTTCCTTATCTTAATGAAGACCGACTTTGGCCTTTCGAATACAAGCTAGACACCATATGCAACATGCAACCACATATGACACCGCGAAGTTAAAGCAAGCACCTGGGATGGTGGTTCATGGTGAGCGAGATCATCAACTCCAGAGCTACGTTTACCATCTCCATTTGCTGACATTGCACCCTTTATAGCAACGAAACGTGTCTTGCCTAAGCCTGAAGAAAGCTGGATCTGCTTCTCTCTTTTATTTTGTGCTTCTATCAACCGGTTGGCAGAGGCTGAAATACCCATGCATAAAAAAACAATAGTGAGAGTATGGGTGAAGTGTGTGCAGAACTAGTGCACTGTAAAAGTAGCAGATAGCAGGTGGCGGAAAAAAAAATGATAGGAGACATATGATAGCTCTACAACATTGCATGGCAAACAAAATTAGATTCTACTCCGTATGATTTTGTAATATATGAGCACAGAGATTGCTGGGAAATGCAGGTACTCCTCCAGCACACCACCACATGTGGTCCTATCAAAATAACAGTTGACTAAAAATAAATAGGTCAGTCAATTTTTTTATGAACCGTCCGATCTACAAGGAACGGGCAGATGGCCTTCGTCTACCTCCCCCCAGTCACTGTTGACGATCTTTCTCGAACCACCAGCGACCACCGGCCCAGACCCTGCCTCCGTCGCCCCGCCCTCCCCTCGACCTCACACCACCGTCGTGCTTGGCAGCGCCCCCCGGCCATCCCTTTAAACTCGGCCGACCTCCAGATCGGACGCCAGCAGCTCCTAGGCCCCACACACCCCTAAGATAAACACCGAGGCACTGCTTCCCCAGCGTAATAGGCGGACTAGCGCCTGTTATGTCGGGGGATGCTTCCTTTAATTGGGAATCAACTAACCAGGAATTGAAATTCAGGGGGGCGACGGACCTCTAGCTAAGGTGAAATAGTATATGAGGAGAAACCTTGTGCATCGCGAGTTACTAGGAACATCTAGTATCAGGAAGAAGGTGTAGGAAGAAGCGGTCAACTAGTGTCTTCTGCGGGATGAATACCATGCAAGCACACACGTAAGATTTGCACGAATAAGGGAAGAGGAGTACCATTTCCGGTTGCCAGTGTTGTGTCCTCCTGACATCACGGCGATGTTCTTCTTTTTACCTAGGGAAACGATGTTTTGGAGGAGGGTGGAGCCTTGGACGAACCCATGGCCAAATTGTTGACTTTGTTGCGGTGGCCGTTTGTCGGCGGAGGGGAAGCAGATCCGAGGCGGCGAAGGACGGCGTAGCGGGAACAACTCTGGTGCGGTGGACGGTGGTGACGTTGGAGCGGTAGCGGTGAGGATGCAGGATGGTGTGGTTGAACTGGCTCGGGTACGACGCACGTCGGCATCCTGGAGGCAGCTCGGCCTCGGCTTCAACTACTTGCCGTGGAGGGCGTTGCGGTTGCGGTGGACGACAACGTCGGGGTATCGGCTCAGGCGTGATGGAGGAGGGCGGCGGTTGATGGGTGGGATGGGGTGGTAGACGGAGGACGCCGGGGTTTCGCGGCTGGTGGAGAGGTAGTTTTGGCACCCACGGAGTACGAATGGGGAATCGGACGGGAGGCAGGGGTGGCGGGGGGAGCTAAGGGGGAACCATGTTTCAGTCTGGGACGCGCTTGTTTTTTTTTTGAACAGATGGGACGCGCTTGTTTGAAATTTGGGGAAAGTACAAACTTTGCCCCCCTCTTAAATTTCGGACCTAGAATCGGATGGGGGGTGGGGGTGGCGGGGGGAGCTAAGGGGGAACCATGTTTCGGTCTAGGACGTGCTTGTTTTTGTTTTTCTTAACAGATGGGACGCGCTTGTTTGAAATTTGGGGAAAATACAAACTTTGCCCCCCTCTTAAATTTCAGACCTACTGCGGGTCGGCGGTAGGACGGTAATCCCAGGTGTCCGAAATAGTGGGCGGGAGTGATTTCAGCCGAGCGAATGTGTGTTTAGGCGGCCATGGTATATGAATGTTTTTCGGAGGTGGTTGCGTGGTGTCTAGATGAAGTTACAAACCTACCCCGGTTTCGACCTATAGACGTCGAGCCGGTAGGCTTCACGGGTCGGAGTTAGAAAAGTAATTTCTTTCTACCAAACATTGGTCTCATGCGGTTTCAGGCGAGTAGAGGCTCTTTTGGCGCTTCGTTCGAAATTTTGAAACAGAAGCATTCACGTTTAGAGTACTCTTGAACTTTGAGGATTGACCTAAATAGACAACGTTAAATTTGACCTTGTATGTTTGAAAACCTCATTAAATTATGCGCTTCTTTTTGAAATTTGGACACTTGAAAATCCTATAACTATGATTATTTTGGAATGGAGGAGGTAAATTTGAATCTATTTTATACACAACTATATATGCTATTATGTACAAAAGCAGAGCAAAGATTGGTGCCCCCATAATTTAGGTATGATTTACAAATGCCATGATCTCGAATTCAAATAATTGAATGGACTTCATGTTGAATTCCAATTTTTGAAACCACCTTAAGTTGAATTCAAATGTATGCTAGTTCATAGCTAGCTATTTTTAATGTTCATTGTGTAACTTCTGTATGTATAATGTGCTTTACACACACAACATGAACTATACTCACGTTTATATTCGATTTCTAAAGTGATGCATTGTTTGGAGTTCAAAATACTAACTCTGTGGATCAATTATGTCGAATAATAACATAGACATGCTCAAATTCGATAGAATATAGATGTCTGATGGATCAATTACCGTTCCCTACGCGAATTGCAAATATCATGATCCCATCCTAATATTTGGATACAATTTATATTTTTAATCAAGGGATCAGTCTTTTATGTGTAGTTTCACTCTCCATAGGCCACTCCTCACACACGCGCTGACTTTCTCTCTCACAAATATGCGCACACGGTGTATATCCATCGGTGGTCTCTCACACATGCTCACACACTCTCTCCCGAGGTATCTTTCTCGCAGACATGCTCTCGATATAACCCTCCCTCCCTCTCGCAACCATTTACATCTGTTTTCACTAACCTTTATCACAAGCACTCTTCCTCTCACAAGCATACACACGCACAATCCCCATCAACCCTTTCTATATACATAGACCTGCCTACGTGTCTCCCGCACGTACATTATCTTTAGGCCTGTCTCGCAAGCATTGTCTCCACCTCTCTTCCAAATTGAAGAGTATGATTCTAGCAGAGCATTCTGTAGGTTGCCCCTTAAAGTTATGTTGGATGAATGGTAATATCAGAGATAAGGGGTTACCTTAGTCCGAGGACCTAGGGTTACAAATCCTAGCCGGCTTTGTCAGTGGACACAGAGTCCTTCACGACTCTTGTATCTTTGTCTGGTACGACTAGTCCTCCATGGGTCTCCCTAAATGCGTCACGGGCCGACCAATGTGGAGCAGGACAGAACCGAACCAAGGGCCTCACCTCGGCCCATCGGACCTCACGCGGTGACACACCCTCTGCCCCCAGGTCTCGTTATCTTCTAACACCCACACATACCAACACAGACACCACACAAAATATTTTCTCCTCATGCCTCTATCCCCTCCCCCTTGTATATACACACTCAAGGGCATCTCTCGCCGTGACATCCTATTCGTCTCTCTCTCTAGACCTCTCTCATTTCTCGTGCTATCTCTCCCATGTCCCCCCCGTCGGCCCCTCTATCCATGCCTCTCCCGAATACGTAGTACATACACATACCTCTCTAGGCCCTGCCAAATACGTTAACACACATTCACACATGTTACATCACGTACCCATTGATCTAGAAAGCCCTCTCTTCATGTTTATTTCGCATACAACATTCCTTTTGAATAAAACCACACAAAGTGTGGCCAAAAAATTATTTTACAATTTCTACATATATACAACATTACAAAGTTTTATGGAGGAGTATGAACGTTAATTTGCATTGCATGGTGCACCCAATGATATTTATTCCGCACTGTGAATTTTTATATTTTTATACTATATATAAAGTTAGTCATAATAAAGAGAAACGATGAGCATCTCTCTCTCTCCATCGCATACACCCCCTCTACGCCCCTTTCACGTACGCACACAAACTATCTCCAGGTCCTCTAAAAATACGCCCACAGCACATTCACCTATGTTTCATCTTTCTCTCGCGATATATACAGTGACGATCATTGTATTTGAAGCGAAAGAACAATACCGTACATTGGACTTCAGAATCCACTCATTACGGTCACCATTTACGTTTTGTGGTTAATATACAGTCACGGGCTCACTGTACAGCTCTGTATTGGCTCAAGACATGACTAGTTGACCAGTTAAACGCTCCACATGGCACCTCTAGTGTTGCATCACATTATCTCACTACCATTGGGCCCACCTGTCTGCGTGTATAAGAATGAAAACAAATGATAAAAAAATATTGGATGGTAGTTCGAAGTCATGACCGCGGGCACAGCGGACAAGATGGCCTTGTATTGTATGCTGAGCCGTCTGTTTTAACACACAGGAGCTGGTGTGGGGATTATACAAACACGCACACATGCACACGAACTGCATGCACGCAACACTCACACGAACACACGCAGCAACGCACGCATGCAACACTCACACGTACACACACGCATGAAACACTCACACGCACACACGCACGCATGCATGCACACACCACACGACCAACACACACTCTCACGCTCAAGTGCTCAAACCTACACATGCATGCGCACATGTCAGGCCCTGACAGACACATACACAACCAGGTGGTTCCCGCGCACGGGTTGGAGTCGTGTCGCGCCTGCGTAAAATTGTGTTTATCTCACCTTTTTCCTATGCGAACCGACAGGTGGGACCCACAAGGAACGTGGTCAATTTAACCAGTCAACATAGTGCCACGCAGACTATTTGGCCGGTCAACAGAGTGCAATCCGATGCTGAACGATGAGCAAGTGACCGTATAATCACCGCAAAATGTATATAGTGACCGTAATGAGCGTATTCTGAAGTCCGGTGACCGTATTACGCTTTTCGCTTGAAATACACTGACCGCCCGTGTATTTATCTCTTCTCTCGCTCTCTTTGTGGAGCCGAGTAGGACAGCGTGCCAGTGCCTATATTAGCACACGCCACCCCATTATTGTTGTACTGGTTTCGTAAGAGCGAACAATCATTCACGTCTACTGTACAAACTGTAGATATGAGTTACAAATGCTATGAAGACGAATACAAATATTTGAATCCACTTTATGCCCAATTTCTCTCTGTAGGCCCTCCAAAAGTACATCTCTACACATTCTCGCATGTTACATCTAACAACTATGCAATACAGCACTACTACTACACTCTAACACAATAAATCATATGTGTTTTTAGTTTTACTAGATCTCATATTGTTACTTAATTATTCAGTTTGCATACACTAAAATTGCCTTTGAAATGTATGGGTAGTATCATCTACCGCGCGGAAAAAATCCCGCCCTTGCCTGTTTAATCGGGTTTGTATCGATGGATCGTGCGAAACCACAAAACTATAGTAGTACTACAGTACAAGTAACAGTTCACTGGGCCGCCGTGTCGTGTACTCCTCCGTCGTAAGAGTGGAGCGCTCGCTTTCATAAATGTTCTAGTCCCTTTCACCGACATGTGGGACATCAAGCAACCGGGTCCACATGCCATACCAAAATAATAGTGCAGAGCAGCAGGGGTGAAGCACCCCAGTCATGGCGCCGGCGTAGTAATGAGCAATGAGGCGTCAAATCACAAAGCTACACCTTTCCCGCAGTTAAGTTGGAGGGACGAAGTAATGCTAAAAAAAGAAGTTGGAGGGACGAAGCAACCATCATTTCACTCGTTCCTGAATCCGCTTCTCCCTCATCTTCTTCAAGTTAACCAAGTGTTGCTTCTACCGTTGTTTTGCCTCATGTGGGACGCGGATTGGCTTTTTAAAGCACTGACACGTGGGACCGCATGTTAGCAAACCGCCAGGTCAATGTCCTCTAAAAATAAGAAACCTCCCCCGCCTTCTGCGCGGTAAAATCACCTCCTTTTTACTAATCTTGATACTATAATTTTTTAGATCAATATAATCGAGATTTGTATAGATAGCACACAGGAGCAAAACCAAGTGGTATGGTTAAGGGCATCCACAATGTGTAGCCAAATGTGAAAATAGCTTTTGGCATCGATGAGAACCATTGTGGACGGTGCTGCCAAAGCCAAAAAAATGGAACCGAAGCTCCCTAATTGATTGATTGAAGGATTAGAAAAATGCAACCTCTCTCCTCTTTCTCCCGTGCTTGGAGGCATGTACAGTATAGAGCACAGAGTCTACACCCCTGTCCCTTCTATCACAAATCACAAAGCAGTGAGGCGTCAAATCACAAAGCACGGGCGAAGAAAACATCATTTCACTCTTCGTTGACTCCGCTTCTCCATCGTCTTCTTCGAGAAACCACCTTACCGCACTAAGGTGGATGGACGATGCTATTGTGTAGTACTAGTATATTTACGTGTCCTTTGGTTCAACGGACTTCCTGGATGCAAAGAAGGCGGTTGTGTCGGCTTGCAGGCAGCACTTGCGAACGACTTACCGTGGTCTCCCTCAATGGTGTGCTCCGTCGAACGCACTTCATCAAACCACAATGTTCGAGATATCGTCGACATCACCTCAATGGGGAAGGAAGTCAAATAGTTACTACCTCCATTTTTTGTATACAAGGCCAGTATCAAAATTGATGGGGTTTGCCTCGTACTAGCAACCAAGGACATTAATATATCCTTGCATGCATGCGGAAGCGAGAAGGTTGGTTTGCATGGCGCTGCATTAATAAAGCAATGAGGAGTGAGATGGTTAGCTCTTTGGGCGTTGGAGAAAAAAATACGCTTTAATTGACACGTCAAATGAGGATTTGTATCGATCAATCCTGCGAAGGAAAACCCCGCCTTTCTTTTTTAACACAAGTAGTACGTACATACTTGTATCCTGTTTGGGTCTAGGCCTTGCATTGCCATATATACTTCGCCACACATTTTTTCCAAGCTTGCCTAAAGTTTTCAAAATGAAAAGGAGGTACACTTGTGCATGGCTGTCGCGGTCGCACCGCACCCTCACATAGTCGCTCCTGCACGCCGCAAACCCAACCAAGGGAACACACCCTCACTGACACGTGCTACTAAATGTGATCAAACCAAACTCAGCCATCCTACCGCTGACACATAATTTTCGTTCATACAGTATGTTTATCCAACCGCATGTTGGGGAAGATCCATATGGCCTGTGAAGTGGTCTGTTGGGGAAGACGAAGAGGTGAGGAAGAAGAAGGGTTAGGAGACATAGGATATTCAACCAACCGCCTGAAATGGTCGACTGACCCAAATGATGAAAGTCAGGCGACTTGCATAAATATATGTTTTTACACAGCAAAAGATCCCTAAAAACACCAACATAAATAAAAATTATCACTGCTCGCGGAACGAGATGGCCATGTCGTCTTTGGCTGCCGGCGTGAACCAGCTGTAGCTGCCGACGTGTGTCTCCGCACCATGGTTGTCCTCGGCCTCCAGCTACTCATTTGCGCGGAGCATGCGGGCGCTCTGCACGGACACGAGCACCACCCGGTTCAAGTCCAGGAAGTCTAGTTCCACCTACAAGAAGGCCTCGATAGCAGCAGCATTCGTGCGCTCCGCGTCGAGTTGAGCCTCCGCCGCCCGGTTCAAGTCCAGGACGCCCGATTCCGCCTGCAGGAGGGCCTCGATGGCAGCGGCATCCGCGTGCTCTGCGTCAAGTTGAGCCTCCACCGCCCGGTTCACATCCACGACATCCCGTTCTGCCTGCAAGAGGGCCTCGATGGCAGCGGCATCCGCGCGCTCTATGTCGAGTTGAGCCTCCGCCTCCCGGTCCTCCTTTAGGATCGCCAGGTTGAACCCCTGGTCCGCCTACACCATGGGGGACCCGGACACTGGCACGAAGTTGACGTCCATCATATCATACGCATCAGAGGCCTTCTGCGCCGTGACCTCTGCCATGAACATTGGATCGGCTTCCACCTCCTCAGAGCTTGGCTCCAGAGAACTCGGGGCTTGGCCCGCCGCAAAGGGAGCTTGGGAATGGAGGTTTGTGGCGCTGACAGACGCCGCGATTTCTGCGTGGCGCTTCGACATCAGCATCTTGTAGTACGTGATCTTGCGGTGCACCATGGCTTTCCAGCGAACTAGGGGACGGTTGATGCGGGCTAGGGGATCGAAAGGTGGGGGAATGGGCTGGAGAGGAGGTGTGGTTTTGGGGCAGTGGTGACCGGCTGACAAGTAGCTGGCGTAGGCCGAGCAGCGAAGGTTCTGTTGTGAATAGTGGTTCTGGTGACGACCGGTCAATCGGTTTTGACTGTGCGGAGTTTGCAAAGGCAGACGGCTGGAGCCTGGAGAGTTGTGGGGTGGAATGGGACCAAAGTTTCGGAGTTTCACGTGGCAGACGTCCGGACCTCCCCACCGTTCTTGTCGACGACAAGGCGGTTACTTCGTAAATCTCAAGATGACTAGCAAGATGCCCGTGCATTGCACGGAACATCAGGATACATTTTTTTATGATCTCTTCAGAATTTCATCGAAGAATGGTATCTCGAGAATTTCATCGAAAAATGATATCTCGAGAAAGATGAGAGATAAGGTGAGGAGGAGTGGGGCGCGGTGGTGATTGGTGGTCGGACTTAGTGGAGGCATGGGGATGGACGACGCCGGCAGCAGCCACCATGCCACATTGTTCTAGAGGCTTCCTTTTTTAATTCCTCAACAATGAAGTTGTGGGAGATAAGGATGAACGATAGAGGAGCGGGTATCCTTTTGCAAAATTGCCATAGTTTGCTTTCTATCCGTCAGATATTGATCAGACGGTCTATATTGCAAGATGGCAGGCACAACATCATCACCGAGAGTAGAGATAAGAGTAGAGATAGAGGTGTGACGGCTCAGTCTCTCGAAGGTGCTTATAGGGGTAGGGTGTGCGTGTGTGCGTTCATAGGGGTGAGTGTATGCGCGCATGTATGAGCGCTCGCGTCTGTACTATGTTAAAAAAAAGGAGTACTCGAAGTATGCAAGTTCATAAGGAACGGACGGTGTACATCACTCTTGTCGCGTTTGCGTTGCACCCCGGCACGCTCGACCCTCCACGTCGCTCACCGAATGGAACACGCTTCATCTTGTGTTTTCGCTCGCTTGTGGGACCGCAGTTGAGAGAAAACCGACGTCCCTCCCCCTCCCCCGCCCGCGTCATTTATACTACTAGAAGAGAGAGAGGTCGGCCGAGTGTTTCCCTCCGTTTTGTGCGGAGTAAATAAAAATGGAGGGAGTATACTACTAGTACTATGAGCACTGCATACTCTACTGCAGATGTTGTCAGTACTCCACTAGTACTACTACTTCTACTACTATTGGACAGGGAGCTTAAAAAAAGTTACTATTGGACTGGCTATACGTGGCGAAATCCTAGTAGGAAGAGCATGCGCGAGAACAAGCACATTCACCTGTTTGAAAAAAATTGGAAACCATCTCTATTTGAATACAAATCTAGTAGTACGTACGAATCTAACAATATTGATTGGGCGTTGTTGAATGTTGATACTTTTTTCTGTAAGTTTGGTCAAAGTAGAGACAATTTGACTACACATAAAACTTATATGCAAACTAGAAAGGATCGGAGGGAGTATATTGTACGTTCAAAAGTGAAACGAACATTAAATACCCTTTATATATGATTTGCTGATGCTATGATCACCGGTTCAAAATTTTGAATCCACCTTATGTATCACACATGCACCCACTCGTTCTCTCTCGGTTTCATCTCGGGGTCTAGAGATCGATTGAAAGAGGACTAGGGTGGGTACAGTATGTTCGTTTCGCTTTTGAACGTACAATATACTCCCTCCGATCCACACAGACCCCCCCGGGTCATTTCTATCATAGAAACACACCGAACCTTTATCTCCTTGCACGACACGCACTTGATCTATCAACATCAATCGATCTCGTCAAGATGTGTCGGGGCATGAACCAAATGGGATGTCAAAACTAAGATGGGAAGCGACACGTAGTGGAGGCAAAGTGAAACTTTAAATGAACCGTTTGTCTATATGCATGTCGGACAAATTACAACCTTGGAAATACAAGCATGGTCTAGGCCCACATGCGAATGATACTCGGCAGAATGTTCAAATGAGGCATGCGGGAGGATGGACTCGACCGGAGGGCGGCATGATCGATGGAGAAGAGGGTCGGAGAGGAATGAGAAATAAGCAACGCCACATGATTATACTTGAACGACTCAAATAAACATAAAGTTGTCTCGTTTTCCCTTCCGTCTTGGTCACGAAGTAAGATACTCCCTAGTTTTTATTTACTCTGCATATTAGGTTTGACTGAAGTCAAACTTCATAAAATTTGACCAAATTTATAGAAAAAATATGAACATTTACAATAGCAAATCTATATGATGTAAAAGTATATTCAATAATGAATCTAATGGTATTGATTTGTTATTGTATATGTTATTATTTATGTCTATAAACTTTGTCAAAGTTTACAAAGTTTGACTTTGAGCAAAGATAAAATGCAGAGTAAATAAAAATAGAGGGAGTACGTAGGGACTAGTATATAGTTACTACTGCTGGAACATGGTAAGTTGGACACCTAAATGCGGGCACGAACCAGGCACACCTCAATTATTCCTTCAAACAGTCGGACACCTACATTAGCACACCATCCGGCTACTTAATCAAGTGTTACTCTTCAATAGTTGAAAAGGAAAAGGGTGGTACCGTACCCAAAACCACCACACTTGGGGCTAGGGTTACAACTTGGTACTGTACCACATTTGAACCAGGGCACAAAAACCACCTGTTCTGCGCCTAATGCGTAATGCGGAGCACTGACGCTCGAATTTAGCCGGGAAAACAGGGAAACCGACATGTGGGGCACACCTGTCGGGATGATGTGGCGTAGACTAGTCCAATGGAGGAGCTGGCCCACGACCTCCTTGCCACCGGCAACCATTCATGTGGGTCGTGGGGGCCAGCAACATGGCGCAGCTCCCGCACCGCCTCTGGACACGGCGACCGCGGTGAGCGACACGCTCATCGTCGCTGGACACGCTTGGCTTCAGGGTGCCGAGGGTGCCGTTAGCGCTGTGGCACGACCAGCAGATCAACACCCGGCTCGTCGAGGATGCATGGGGCGCCGAAGTGCGCACGTGCCGCGACGCGTCCGCGGAGTGTTCTAGCGCGGCCAATTGCATCCCCAGGACCTGAGACCATGCCGGGTCGTCTTGCTTTTTCAATGACATGTGGGGATCACATGTGAGCAAAGGGCATACCCTAGCACACAAAAAACCCTCGTCCCTCGCGTCGTCACGCAGTGCGTTCCCAGCCGGCGCCTGCTGCCCGCATTCATGCCATCCATCCGTATGCTGTCATTAAGAGGCTCGGTGCCCGACGAACCAACTCCGGCGACTTAATGACACACCCGGATGCTTGGCCTCACCGGAATGCGCTACTTAAAGCGGCAACGCCCAACTAAACTCCACACCATTGCGCATCCTCCTGCTACCTGGCACGGTGGCACCACATCCACCATGACCGTGAGCACGAACGCTCTGCGGGAGAGCTTGTCTTTGGGGATGAAGCTCGAGGTCGCCACCCTCGCTCAAGTCGCCGCTCGCAATGCAATAGCGGCGTAGCCATACATGGACGCGACCGCACAAGCGGTGGCCACGCTGGCGGCCGATGACGGGAGCACCGTCAGCCACGCGTCCTACTTGCCGCCATCCAACATTCGGTGGCGCATGTGGCAGGTGAAGCGACGGACCATCCACGTCCATCATCAACGACCTCACGTCCACCGGCACCGCCAAGGTCGCGGACTCATCCGAGGATGAGTAGGGCATGGGAGGCGGCAGGGCATGGTGTGCCAACTGGCCGGTCCGTCTCCCGTGTTCTACTCTTCCTCGCCAGAGACCGCACCTTCACTTCACGGGTCTTGAACCCCGCCCCCGTACATGGAGATGGCAGATGGAGGACGTCGGTCGCCGGCATAGAAAAGGTTTAGGGTTGGGTTTCTTTTATTTTTCTATCCTATAAAAGTTCGAAATGTAATGAAAATCTACCGTGTTTGCATGAATCTCGTCCGGTGTATATGAACTTTCACAATAATAGTAAGATATATCATAGGAGTATGAAAATATATGGAATGATGATTTTTTTTTTTGTCTGTATAAACTTAGAAGGTTTGACCCGAGACAAAGCTAACATGCGAAGTAAATAAACACATAGGGTCTACATACACAATTTATCTTAGGCACACCAATAGTATGTCCACTACACATTCACGCATTTCACATCTTTCTACATCTAAGGGAACCTACGAAAGGGTTAACATAAATTACCTCTCTCTCTCCCCCCTGATTTTCATGGTGGTGGGCCCCTCCCTCAACCCAATCTCTAATCAATAGCCCACACGTTTCACATTACGTTAATTACGTAATTGGGATTACGTAGGTCTAGCATTACTCGTCCTAAAAAAACCAACTAAGCCAACCTCCCAGCATATCGCGCGGGAAAAGACCCGGCCGCGCCATTTTAGTCGGGATTACCGGATTACTAGTAGTAGTATCGATGGATCGCGCGAAGCACCAAATTTAAAAGGAAAAAGGGCGGTACACTCACAGCATGCCTATCGCGGTTGCATTGCACCCCTCACACGATCGGTCCTGCACACGGCTCACGCAAACGGAACGTGCTTTGGCTTGCCTCTTCACTAACACATGGAACCGCAATTGGAGAAACTGACCATGCGCCAAACTCCCCCGCCCACCGCGCGAAAATTCCCTAACAAAATTCCCCCCAAATCCCAAATTCAACCGCCCTTCGGCCAACTAGCCAATAATATTCCCCAAACCACCCTCCCCCCGGCCCCCTCCACTCCATTCTCTCTGCCAAAGCCGCCCTCCCCGCCGCGCCGATACGTCGGCGCTACGGTTCATCGAGGGGACGCACGGCGATCCTCTCGCTCCCATAGTACGCTCTCGTAGACTGCCATCCTCGAGCCGCACCGCCACCGCTGGCGACATTCTTGTGGAGATGCATGGCGGTCAGCTTCTCCCATGGTACGCGCATTCTAGACTGAGGCCCCGTGCATGTCGGAGTAGCGCTGAATGTTAGGTGATAGACACTGTTAATCTCACTGTTTCCAAAATAGTTTACAATCAATATGCTCTGCTTAAGAAGCTTCCTTGCCCTGTTCTGCACTCAATCTGCTTAGCTGAGATGGCATGCCATGCCCGATTAGTTGCTAAAATATCCTGCCATATATTTATTGTGACGTAGATTGCCATGGTCTAGTAGCCAATCTATTAGGTGAAATAGCTCTACACTGTTTTATACTCGATCTTTGTTGCTGAGATGGCCTTCGATGGCTGTGTGCTCAGCCTCATTGACTGCTGAAACAGCCTGCCATAATTTAGCACTTAAATCTGTTTGCTGAATTAGCTTTACATATATTTTGTTACTTAGATCTGCTTGTCCAAATATCTTGCCATAGCTTTAGACATCAACCTAGGTATTTTTTCTGTACTTCATAAAAAAGCATATATGTTTTTCCTGTAATATCTAGTAGAAGAACTAATTTGTATGTCTAACAGATGGACAAGACTTGGATAATTTTTGCTCGAAGATTCTCCGCTGCATATGTCGAGGGGGTTGAAAACTTCATGAACTTTATCAGAGCTGAGTACGGTGGTCCGAAATCAGATGTGCTCTACCCGTGTAGCAGTTGTATGAATTCAGTTACAAGACCCCAGTCAACTATGCAAAATCATCTACACTTGTATGGGATGTCGGTCACATATACTAGGTGGGTTCATCATGGTGAAGCTGTGAACGTCAATGTTACTGACTATGTGGAAGCAGTAGATCACCATCTTGATCTGCCTGATGCTCAGGTGGAAGAGGAGGAGGAGGTGGTGGTGGCGGAGCCAGTGAGTTTGACCAACATTGAAACAATGCTACGAAATGCTCGCGCATTTCGTGAACTTTCACCTACAGAAGAAAAAACAGTGGGCCCGCATGTTGGAACAATGCAACGTGGCTGTCACCCCAGGAAATAAGCTGTCAGTATTCTCAGCTATGGTCACCTTTCTTCAGGTTAAGACATCTGAGCGGATGACCAGCAGATCATTCAATGCGATGTTGGCTGCTTTCTGCAAATCTTTCCCAGATGCGTCTGAGCTGCCACACACCTACAGTAAAATGAAGAATTTCCTTCGTGCAGTTGGAATTGGATATGATATGATCCATGTTTGTAAAAATAATTGTGTTCTGATCCGGAAGGATTATGCCAACTTAAGTGAATGCCCAAAATGCAAATCATCAAGATGGAAAGATGGCGACGCTGTGAAGAGGATTACTCATAATGTTCTAAGACATTTTCCAATTATACCAAGATTGCAGAGGTTATTTCATGATGCTGAAACAAGAAAGGATGTACTGTGGCATTCTAGGAACCAGGAGTATAGAGATCAGAATGTAATGAGCCTCCATCTCATGGTAGTGACTGGAAAAGCTTCAATCAGAAGCACAAAAAGTTTGTTGCTGACCCGAGAAACATTAGACTTGGCTTAGCTACAGATGGATTTAACCCATTTGGCCACCAGAGCGCCACATATAGCATGTGGCAAGTGCTTGTTATCACTTACAACATGCCTCCAAATGTCTGCACCAAAGAATCAAACTATATGATGGCCTTGCTCATCCCAGGTCCAAAAAGTCCTGGAAAGGATCTTGATTTATTCATGGAGCCTCTTGTGGAGGAACTTCAATAACTATGGAGGGGTGTTCTCACTCGAGACCTATATAGCAGCCCACCAGCTGATTTCTTTCTGTGTGCTGTTATAATTTGGTGCATCCATGATTATCCGGCTTTGGGCACTATGTCAGGGCGAACGACACATGGTTACAATGCATGTGTTCGCTGTGACAAGAATCCGATGTCATACGCAATACTTAGCAAGATCTGTTACATTGGAAACTGTCGTTTCCATGCCAAGGACAAGCCGTGTCCTACAAAATACCGAAGACATGTGTTCAATGCAAAGCATGAAAACCGTGATGCGCCAAAGAGGCTCACCAGCGATGAGTTGCAAGTGGAATTAGAGAAGGTCAGGCATATTACACCAGGAAACCATCCTGATAATGGTAGCGGGAAAAGGAAGCGTGGCAGGGCAGAAGAGAGATTATTGTTTACCCGTAGGTCCACTTTGTGGGACTTGGAGTATTGGAAAGATTTGGATCTGCGGCATAATCTTGATGTGATGCACATCGAGAAAAATATATGTGACAACATTATGGGCACACTTCTTAATATTGAAGGCAAGACAAAAGATACCTTAAAATCTAGGATTGATTTGACACACCTGGGTATCAGAAAGGATTTGCAGGTGGAAGATGAAGGTAAACCACGGGATATGGCACCACCTGTGTACGTCTTGGACAAGGTAAAAAGAAATGAATTCTGCAAGGTCCTGTCACGTGTGAGATTCCCACATGGATTTGCTTCCAACCCTGAAAGGAGAGTCAGTGCAGATGGAAACAAGGTACAAGGGTTGAAAACTCATGACTGCCACGTCCTACTTCAAAGGGTTTTACCTGTTATCCTTAGAGGATTGGGCCGCCCTGACTTATACACAGCAGTTGCAGAGTTGGGACAATTCTTCAGGGAACTCTGTAGTAGAAATATTAGGATAGATGCTTTGGAGCGTCTTAGAGACAAGATACCAACTATCCAATGCGACCTTGAGAAGATATATCCTCCAGCCTTCTTTGATGTGATGGTGCATTTGGTTGTTCATCTACCTAACGAGGCACTACTTAGAGGTCCAGTACAGTATGGCTGGATGTACCCTATTGAAAGGCGACTAGGCACTTTCAAGGGCTATGTTTGGAATAGAGCTAGACCTGAGGGTTCCATTGCAGAGGCCTACATTGCTATAGAAGCGTTGACATTGTGCTCAAAATACATTGAAACAGCTGATGAGCTTAGCAAAGAGGTGGGTGATGACAATCCCGAGCTCAGTGTTTTTGATTGTTCTGTTCGAGTTACAGGGAAGAGTCGACAAGACGACAAACCTAAAGATTTGGACAAAATGGTTTGGTATGTGTTGAGTAACTGTCCTGAGATTCTACGTTATATCAAGTAAGTGCTAAGTACTGCAGCTTATACATCGTAATCTACTAAACTTGCAGCACATTCTTATATATTTAGATGTTTGACGCGATCACTATGTTATGCAGCATCTACAAAAAGGAGTTACTGCCACAAAATCCAAGAAACATTGACAAACTGGTTATGGCAGGATTTGCAAAATGGTTCAAGAGCCATGTAAGCTTTTGAATTGCACTATCAGTTTTTTTTAATATATTGAGTACATAAGATGATCAGCTTGTCTATTTTCTAACCATAGGTAAAGAAGATGCGGGAGGATGGGCAGGCAGTTAATGATGCCCTTTACACACTAGCAATGGGTCCTGATACTCGGGTAAGACATTATGAATCTTGCTTTGTTGGAGATGTGCGCTACAACACCCTTGCAGGCGACAAAGGCAGGAAGACACAAAACAATGCCATCATGAACACGGATAAGTACGGTGAAGAGACAACTGAAATGTATGCTAACATAACATACATTGTTCAGTTGCAGTATATCTCCAGTTTCGAGGTTCATCGATGTGTGGTTCTGTTGTGCTGTTGTTGGTATAACTTGTTTTCCAGGATCGCAAAACCCAGAGCTGATGATTATTTCAAATCCATCAATGTCAAGGCGGCGCACCAGACCTATGAGCCTTTTATTTTGGCAAATCAAGCAACACAAATATTTTTTTTGGAATACACATTTGCACGTAGCGATGACTGGAGAGTATTGCAAAGGTTTGAGCAGAGGAATTCGTTTAATGAAGTTGCACAACAAGATGATGCTTACACTACTCTTGATATAGAAGATTCCACAGATGTTCCTAATATCTTTGAGAACCATCATGTCAATGACGCTGGCGAAAAGATTGCCTGTCAGGCTGTGGACATACGAGAGTTGATCAATAAGACGCCAATGTTCGAGGACATTGAGGATGAAGGAGAAGATGACACTGGCGGGAATTACAATTTAGATTGATACACATGGTGAAGATGTTGACGCTGCTGCTGCGGATGATGATTAGATTGCTTTTGTCGTATTTGCCTATCAGAAGACATTTTTTTATCTACTATGTGAAATTGTGTTTGCTATGACAACTGAAACCTGATGAAGTTGTTGTTTAGTATTTTGCTGTGAGAACATCACTTATTATGTATGTTAATTTGTGTTTGGTGATTGTATGACAACTAAAACATGATGACATTGTTGTTTAGTTGTACTCATATTTGGCTGTGAAACTTGTATTTGATGACATAGTTTGCTGTTGGACTGCAATTTGCTCGACGTCTTGGAATGGGAACAACGCTGACCCGACAGGGCCTCTGGTAATTTATTTATTTATTAGCAAAAGGGCCTCTGCTGTTTATTTATTTATGAGCAAAAGGGGATACCCCCGATTTCCGTTAATAGAAATCATTAGATGTTCATAACACTACGCCCAGCCTGCTAAACAGGTTTCATTCATTACTATTTTCAGCAAAGTGCTCATGTCATAGCCACTTAATATATCATGAGTGCTACATACACTGCAAATAAAGAGACAATCATCCTACAGAGCACATCGATTTTGCCCATTATGTTCACAAGCTCTTTCATCTCCTCATTGCTGTCAAGGCCGTTCAACAGCTGTTGCTTGGCCATGATCAGAGGAACTGCATCTTTAACCTTGTGCTCTGCATCTTCCTGTTCTGCCATTCCTTCAGTTACTTGTCCAACACCCCAACCTGCTAGTATTGGGATTCCTCGGCTAACCAAATAATCAGCATAGTTGCATTCCCCCACATCAGCAACATCCCAGAAATACAAATCACATGAATCTTCCCATTTCTGCACGAATCAAATTAGAAGATCATCAACCAAACTATTAAAAAAATTAGCAACTGAAAGTAGCGAAACAACACTTAAACATATTATTACCCCATGATTCGGGCATTTGTAGAAGACTCGGCCAGGGTTGAGGATTGTGGTTGAGACATGATGGATGACTCTGCATGATTTGCAGCAGTGGCACCACACCAACGGCAGTGGGTTGCGATGAGCAACCGGCTGCGGTGCGTGTGCCGGTGGGGGTGTGATGAGACCCACATGCGATGGTACGGGTGGCGACTTGGCGCATATCTGGTTGTTGCCTGCTGAAGAGCGGTTGGACAAGCCGCTAGTGAACATGGTTGCTGCGGCCAGAGTTTCTGATGCTAGGCAGAGTAAGTAGAGAAGAGGAGAAGCGAATGTTGAATATGTCAGTTTCATTACTTGCAGAGTAGGATAGCACCATATATAGTCATAGTCTAGGTTTGGATTCGAACCAGCTACAGGAGCACGTCTCTCTTTTTTCTAAAACTCAGCATTGTCTCTTTACTGGTACACTAGCTTGTTCTGTACACCTTCTCAAGTCTTTGATTTTCTTTTCTTTTTTGTGTGCGAGGAAGGAAGGAGGAGAAAATTGAGGGTTCCTGGGACTCGAACCCAAGACCACTCGGTTGAAAACCAAGGGTGCTAGTCACTTATGTGATGAACATTTCCTGGGAGGAGGATGGCAAACGAACGCATTTTCCTCGCAGTTTTAGTTGCGACGCAAGATCAAACAGTCGCATTTTCGGGAATGTTATCTGGCGAACGAGCCCAGGTTTTCTTTTCTTCCTATATATAAAAAAAGTATGCTGCTTGGTGTCGGCTTAGTCAACAAACGATTGTGCCAACCTTGACCATTGGATTGACATTCAACGTCTGTCGTGTTTCTTCAGTCTCTTCTTCCTCCAGCCGCCAAACTCAAACCAGCGCCGGCGGGACCGCCTGCTCCCGCCTCCCACGGCTGGCTGTGCTGTCGCGCATGCATCGTGGCCACATCGCAGCCTACAACTCTGCGCATCTTCCCCGGCTCCTGTTCATTCCTGTCCGAGGCCTCACCATCATCCTCCGCCTTGGTTCGCTCGCCGCGGTGCCGCCCTCCGGTGTTGTCAACATGGTCAACAACCAAGAGGAATAAGGAGATGTCTGTACATGGTGAGGATGACAGTAGGGACCCACCAGGATCATGGCAGTAGGCAAGCAAGTGCCTCCTTTATTACAAGAAAAAAAAGGGTTCCTCCTGATGGTTTCCTGACATCTGGGTCGCACGCCACTGTCAACGTAGTCAATAAGCGAGATAACTGCACAAGGAGCGATAGACACCCGGGACCCAGCAGCGCGCGCAGTAATTTTTTTTTTGGGACGGAGAAGGGTATCAAGTGGGTTGTGTGGGAGCTGTGGTCCGTATAGCCCAGGCTTTTATTTCATATGTTTACCACATGACCAGCCCAGTTTTTTTTCCTTTCTGAAAATGGCTAGCCCAGCTATTTTGTTTTTTGCAGAATAACCAACGTAGGCCTACTTGCTTTTCTACGCCCTGCTGGACCGGAAATCTTTCAAGACGAGGGATGCATTCGGGCTTGCCTAGAAAATGGGCTATAAGTAATAAGAAATGGGCTATAAGTAATAAGAAATGGGTTGTAAAATGAAAAAATACAGCAAACAGGCAATTAGTTCCAAAATACTGTTTTCTTTTAGATTTTGATATTTTAAATTTCATTGTTTTTGTGCCGATAAAATTTCATTGCATTTAAGTTAAGGTATGTTTAGTTTTAAAATTAATTTGAATCTGGCTAGCAATTTCGGGCTGTATGCTGTTTGGGACAGATTTGGAGTCTGACTTGTGGGTCTACTAGGTTGGCGTGTATGAAAGGCTTTGTTAACTTAGTCCACAAACGATTCTAGCAGTAGTGACCATTGGATGTTAATCCAACGGCCGTGCTGCTTCTTCAATATCTGATCTTCTTGCTCCACCCGCCCAAACCAGCGCCGGTGGGACTGCCTGCTCCCGCCTCCTGTGGCCGGCTGTGCTGCCGCACAGGCCGCACCGCCCCACCCTACTCCATAGCTGGCCAGGCCATTCCTCTACTCACCCACACCTCCTGTTATTTTCCGACGACGACAGGTGAACCAGTAAACCCTCGTACTCCCCACCGCGTGGGCAACCACTACCGAGTCTTTGCTGGCTCCGGGTTGTTCCCTTCCTAGGCCTCAGCGTCGTCCACCGCCCTGGTGCTCTCGTCGCGGCGTGGTTAACGTGGTCAACGAACGACATCCATCAGAAGAGGACTGTATGTGGAGAGGCTGACAGCTGGGTCCACGGCCGCACGCAAGGAAGTGCCTCCTTATTACGCGCAAAATAATGATTCCTCCACCTGACAGCAGGGACCCGCCAGCTATATCTTCGCACGCAAGGAAGTGCCTCCTTATTACGCACAAAAAAATGAATACTCCCCCTGCTATCTGGGACCCACCATAGTTGGAGGCTGACTTTGTGGACCTACTAAGTTGACGCGGATGGAGGGCTTTGTCAACTGTCAATATGAATGATTCTAGCTCTAGTGATCGTACGATGTCCATCCAACGGCCGTAGTGCTTCTTCAACCTCTAGTCTTCTTGCTCCAGCCGCCCAAACCAGCACCGGTCGTGCCGCCTGCTCCTGCCTCCCGTGGCCGGCTCTGCTGCCGTGCAGGCCTCATCGCCCCACCCTACTCCCATCGCTGGCCTGGCTATCCCTGTACTCACCCAGACCTGGTGTTATTCTCCGGCGATGGCAGCTTCACATGGCAGCCCAACCAGTAAACCCTCGTACGCCCCTCCGCGTGGGAAACAACTGCCGAGTCTTCCCTGACTTCGGGTCATTCCCTTCATAGGCCTCGCCGTCGTCCACCGCCTTGGTGCTCTTGGTGCGGCGTGGTCATCGTGGTCAAGGAACGACTTACATCGGAAGAGGATTGTACGTGGAGAGGCTGACAGCTGGGTCCACGACCGCAGCAAGGAAGTGCCTCCTTATTACGCGCAAAATAATGATTCCTCCACCTGACAGCAGGGACCTACCGGAAGGGCTTCTGTGTTTTGGCTTAGCTGTATTTTGCAAAAAAACATTTTCCCCCCTGACAGCTAGGACCCACCAGCTATATCTTTGGACGCAAGGAAAGTGCCTCCATATTAGGCGCAAAAAAAATGAATCCTCCCCATGACAGCTCAGACCCACCATCAATAACTTCGCATGCAAGGAAGTGCGTCCTTATCTTCCCTGATAGCCGGGACCCATCTGGTCGAAGTGTACATAGAGTTGTCGCGAACGTGTACGTACATACTGGTCGATCGGTCTCTCTGCAACGATTAACCATGGCCGAGCAAGCAGCGGCACGTGTAGTAGTAGAGCCCCCGACGTAGCAGTTCAAGCAGTCCCTTCTAAACCATGTACACGTACATATAACCACATGCCAAAAAATACGGCCACGTATGTACATACGGGCGGGGTCTCGAACGCCTACTCGCGCATACGTCCGGCCAGGGCTCGTGTACATGGAGAGGCAACGGACGGCAGCAACGGCATCCTGTTCATCGGGCAGCCAACCGGCTGGGTCGGAATGGAGAAACAGTGTCCTGTTCATTGGGAGGCAACAGACTAGGTCGGAATGCGTCTTGTTCAACGGGAGCCAACCGGCTTGGACGAAATGGCCAAAACAGGGTCTGGCATATCACAGTATGGAGGAAACGGCCTTCTGTTCGACCGACTACGGTCGAAACGGGGGTCCTGTTCATCGGGAGGGGTGTGGCGTACCGCAAAACGGAGGAAACGTACTTGTGTTGGAGCGCTACGGTCGAAACGGGGGTCCTGTTAATCGGGAGGGGTGTGGCGTACCGCAAAACGGAGGAAACGGACTTGTGTTCGAGCGCTATGGTCGAAACGGGGGTCTTGTTCATCGGAGGGGTGTGGCTTACCACAAAACGGGACTCCACGGGCTACTGTTCACCCACCGTCGACTTCCTTCAGCCTCCACCTGCACTGTTCATCAACCGCGTCTCCCTCCTGCCTCCACCAGCTACTGTTCATCCACGGGCTACTGTTCATCCAGCCCTCCACCGGCTATTGTTCAATCAGCCCTCCACGGGGTCCTGTTCATCCACCCCCAACCAGCTCGGCTATGGCGGCCTCCTCTCGGGGTCATGTTCATCCAGCAGCAACGGCCTACTACTACTACCACGGGGTCCTGTTCATCCAACCCCCACCGGGAACTGTTCATCCAACCCCAACCACGTACGTCTTGACTCGTTCAACATGTTGGGGAACGTGCAATTTCAAAAAAATTCCTACGTTCACGCAAGATCTATCTAGGAGATGCATAGCAACGAGAGGGGAGAGTATGTTCATAAGCAGAAGCGTTTATCAACGCGGTTGATGTAGTCGTACGTCTTCACGATTCGACCGATCCTAGCACCGAACGTACGGCACCTCCGTGTTCAGCACACGTTCAGCTCGATGACGTCCCTCGTACTCTTGATCCAGTTGAGGCCGAGGGAGAGTTCCGTCAGCATGACGGCGTGGCGACGGTGATGATGAAGTTACCAGCGCAGGGCTTCGCTTAAGCACTACGACGATATGACCGAGGTGTGTAACTATGGAGGGGGGCACCGCACACGGCTAAGAGAAACTTTGATGTGCTATTGGGGTGCCCCTGGCCACGTATATAAAGGAGGGGACGGAAGAGGTGGCCGGCCCAAGAGGGGCGCGCCAGGTGTGGGGAATCCTACTAGGACTCCCCAGTCCAAGTAGGATTCCCCTCCTCTTTCCTATTCCTAGTAGGAGAAGGAGGGAAGGAGGAAGAGGGGAGAAGGAAGGTGGGGGGCGCCGCCGCCTCCTAGTCCAATTCGGACCAGCCCATGGGGGGGCGCACGGCCACCCCTTGAGGCCCTTCTCTCCTTTCCCGTATGGCCCATTAAGGCCCACTACTTCCCCCGGCGAATTCCCGTAACTCTCCGGTACTCCGAAAAATACCCGAATCACTCGGAACCTTTCCGATGTCCGAATATAGCCTTCCAATATATCGATCTTTACCTCTCGACCATTTTGAGACTCCTCGTCATGTCCGTGATCTCATCCGGGACTCTGAACTATCTTCGGTCATCAAATCACATAACTCATAATACAAATCATCATTGAACGTTAAGTGTGCGGACCCTACTGGTTCGAGAACTATGTAGACATGACCGAGACATGTCTCCGGTCAATAACCAATAGTGGAACCTGGATGCTCATATTGGCTCCTACATATTCTACGAAGATCTTTATCGGTCAAACCGCATAACAACATACGTTATTCCCTTTGTCATCGGTATGTTACTTGCCCGAGATTTGATCGTCGGTATCTTCATACCTAGTTCCATCTCTATACCGGCAAGTCTCATTACTCATTCCGTAATGCATCATCGTGCAACTAATTCATTAGTCACATTGCTTGCAAGGCTTCATATGATCGCATTACCGAGAGGGCCCAGAGATACCTCTCCGATACTTGGAGTGACAAATCCTAATCTCGATCTATGCCAACCCAACAAACACCTTCGAAGACACCTATAGAGCATCTTTATAATCACCCAGTTACGTTGTGATGTTTGATAGCACACAAGGTGTTCCTCCGGTATTCGGGAGTTGCATAATCTCATAGTCAGAGGAATATGTATAAGTCATGAAGAAAGCTTTAGCAATAAAACTTAACGATCATTATGCTAAGCTAACAGATGGGTCTTGTCCATCACATCATTCTCCTAATGATGTGATCCCGTTCATCAAATGACAACACATGTCTATGGTTAGGAAACTTAACCATCTTTGATTAACGAGCTAGTCAAGTAGAGGAATACTAGGGACACTTTGTTTTGTCTATGTATTCACACATGTATCAAGTTTCCGGTTAATACAATTCTAGCATGAATAATAAACATTTATCATGATATAAGGAAATATAAATAACAACTTTATTATTGCCTCTAGGGGCACGGAGTTTTAGTCATCTTGCCCATGAGGCATGGTTCGCAAGCATCAAATGATTCATAATCAAGTGATTCCAAAAGTCCATCAGTATGGAGTTTCTTCATGCGCTTTACACCAATATGACCTAAATGGCAGTGCCACAAATAAGTTGCACTATCATTACTAACTTTGTATCTTTTGGCTTCAATATTATGAATATGTGTATCACTACGATCGAGATTCAATAAACCATTTACATTGGGTGTATGACCATAGAAGGATTTTTTTCATGTAAACAGAACAACAATTATTCTCTGACTTAAATGAATAACCGTATTGCAATAAACATGATCCAATCATATTCATGCTCAACGCAAACACCAAATAACATTTATTTTGCAATAAACATGATCCAATCATATTCATGCTCAACGCAAACACCAAATAACATTTATTTAGGTTCAACACTAATCCCGAAAATAGAGGGAGTGTGCGATGGTTATCTTATCAACCTTGGAATCTCTTCCAACACACATCGTCACCTCGTCCTCAACTAGTCTCTGTTCATTTTGCAACACCTATTTCAAGTTACTAATCATAGCAACTGAACCGGTATCAAATACCTTGGGGTTACTATGAACACTAGTAAAGTACACATCAATAACATGTATATCACATATACCTTTGTTCACTTTGCCATCCTTCTTATCCGCCAAGTATTTGTGGTAGTTCCGCTTCCAGTGACCATTTCCTTTGCAGTAGAAGCACTCAGTTTCAGGCTTGGGTTCAGCTTTGGGCTTCTTCACAGGAGTAGCAACTTTCTTGCCATTCTTTTGAAGTTTCCTTTTCATTCCCTTGCCCTTTTTCTTGAAACTAGTGGTCTTGTTAACCATCAACACTTGATGTTACTTCTTGATTTCTACCTTCGCTGATTTCAGCATCGCGAAGAGCTTGGGAATCGTTTTCATCATCCCTTGCATATTATAGTTCATCACGAAGTTCTAGTAACTTGGTGATAGTGACTAGAGAATTCTGTCAATCACTTATCAAGCGATTGTAGTACTCAGACATTCTGAGCACATGCTCACTGGTTGAGCTATTCTCCTCCATCTTGTAGACAAAGTATTTGTTAGAGGTCTCATACCTCTCGACACGGGCATGAGTCTGAAATACCAACTTCATCTGTTGGAACATCTCATATGCTCCATGGCGTTCAAAACGTTTTTGAAGTCCCGGTTCTAAGCCGTAAATCATGGCGCACTAAACTATCAAGTAGTCATCATATCGAGCTTGCTAAACGTTCATAATGTTTGCATCTGCTCCTGCAGTAGGTCTGTCACCTAGCGGTGCATCAAGTACATAATTCTTCTATGCAGCAATGAGGATAATCCTCAGATCACGGAACCAGTCCACATCATTGCTACTATCATCTTTCAACTTAGTTTTCTCCAGGAACATATCAAAAATAAAACAGGGGAGCTATACGCGAGCTATTGATATACAACATAATTTGCAAATACTATCAGGACTAAGTTCATGATAAATTAAAGTTCAATTAATCATATTACTTAAGAACTCCCACTTAGATAGACATCCCTCTAGTCATCTAAATGATCACGTGATCCATATCAACTAAACCATGTCCGATCATCACGTGAGATGGAGTAGTTTTCAATGGAGAACATCTCTATGTTGATCATATCTACTATATGATTCACGCTCGACCTTTCGGACTCCAGTGTTCCGAGGCCATATCTGCATATGCTAGGCTTGTCAAGTTTAACCCGAGTATTCCGCACATGCAAAACTATCTTGCACCCGTTGTATGTGAACGTAGAGCTTATCACACCCGATCATCACGTGGTGTCTCAGCACGAAGAACTTTCGCAATGGTGCATACTCAGGGAGAACACTTGTACCTTGAAATTTAGTGAGAGATCATCTTATAATGCTACCATCAAACTAAGCAAAATAAGATGCATAAAGGATAAACATCACATGCAATCAATATAAGTGATATGATATGGCCATCATCATCTTGTGCCTTTGATCTCCATCTCCAAAGCACCGTCATGATCACCATCGTCACCGGTACGACACCTTGATCTCCATCGTAGCATCGTTGTCGTCTCGCCAACTATTGCTTCTACGACTATCGCTACCTCTTAGTGATAAAGTAAAAACAATTACATGGCGATTGCATTGCATACAATAAAGCGACAACCATATGGCTCCTGCCAGTTGCCGATAACTCTGTTACAAAACATGATCATCTCATACAATAAAATATAGCATCATGTCTTGACCATATCATATAACAGCATGCCCTGCAAAAACAAGTTAGACGTCCTCTACTTTGTTATTGCAAGTTTTACGTGGCTGCTACGGGCTGAGCAAGAACCGTTCTTACCTACGCATCAAAACCACAACGATTTTTCGTCAAGTGTGTTGTTTTAACCTTCAACAAGGACCGGGCGTAGTCACACTTGATTCAACTAAAGTTGGAGAAACTGACACCCACTAGCCACCTGTGTGCGAAGCACGTCCGTAGAACCAGTCTCGCGTAAGCGTACGCGTAATGTCGGTCTGAGCCGCTTCATCCAACAATACCGCCAAATCAAAGTATGACATGCTGGTAAGCAGTATGACTATTATCGCCCACAACTTTTTGTGTTCTACTCGTGCAAATCATCTATGCATAAACCTGGCTCGGATGCCACTGTTGGGGAATGTGCAATTTCAAAAAAATTCCTACGTTCATGCAAGATCTATCTAGGAGATGCATACCAACAAGAGGGGAGAGTATGTCCACGTACCCTCGTAGACCGAAAGCGAAAGCGTTTATCAACGCGGTTGATGTAGTCATACGTCTTCACGATCCGACCGATCCTAGCACCGAACGTACGGCACCTCTGTGTTCAGCACACGTTCAGCTCGATGATGTCCCTCGTACTCTTGATCCAGTTGAGGCCGAGGGAGAGTTCCGTCAGCAAGACGGCGTGGCGACGGTGATGATGAAGTTACCGGCGCAGGGCTTTGCCTAAGCACTACGACGATATGACCGAGGTGTGTAACTGTGGAGGGGGGCACCGCACACGGCTAAGAGAAATTTTGATGTGCTATTGGGGTGCCCCCTAGCCACGTATATAAAGGAGGGGAGGGAAGAGGTGACCGGCCCAAGAGGGGCGCGCCAGGTGTGGGGAATCCTACTAGGACTCCCCAGTCCAAGTAGGATTCCCCTCCTCTTTCCTATTCCTAGTAGGAGAAGGAGGTAAGGAGGAAGAGGGGAGAAGGAAGGAGGGGGGCGCCGCCCCCTCCTAGTCCAATTCGGACCAGCCCATGGGTGGCGCACGGCCACCCCTTGAGGGCCTTCTCTCCTTTCCCGTATGGCCCATTAAGGCCCACTACTTCCCCCGGCGAATTCCCGTAACTCTCCGGTACTCCGAAAAATACCCGAATCACTCGGAACCTTTCCGATGTCCGAATATAGCCTTCCAATATATTGATCTTTACCTCTCGACCATTTCAAGGCTCTTCATCATGTCCGTGATCTCATCCGGGACTCCGAACTATCTTCGGTCATCAAATCACATAACTCATAATACAAATCGTCATTGAACGTTAAGCGTGCGGACCCTACGGGTTCGAGAACTATGTAGACATGACCGAGACATATCTCCGGTCAATAATCAATAGCGGAACCTGGATGCTCATATTGGCTCCTACATATTCTATGAAGATCTTTATCGGTCAAACCGCATAACAACATATGTTATTCCCTTTGTCATCGGTATGTTACTTGCCCGAGATTCGATCGTCGTTATCTTCATACCTAGTTCAATCTCGTTACCGGCAAGTCTCATTACTCGTTCCGTAATGCATTATCCTGCAACTAACTCATTAGTCACATTGCTTGCAAGGCTTCATATGATGTGCATTACCGAGAGGGCCCAGAGATACCTCTCCGATACTTGGAGTGACAAATCCTAATCTCGATCTATGCCAACCCAACAAACACCTTCGGAGACACCTGTAGAGCATCTTTATAATCACCCAGTTACATTGTGATGTTTGATAGCACACAAGGTGTTCCTCCGGTATTCAGGAGTTGCACAATCTCATAGTCAGAGGAATATGTATAAGTCATGAAGAAAGCTTTAGCAATAAAACTTAACGATCATTATGCTAAGCTAACGAATGGGTCTTGTCCATCACATCATTCTCCTAATGATGTGATCCGGTTCATCAAACGACAACAGATGTCTATGGTTAGGAAACTTAACCATCTTTGATTAACGAGCTAGTCAAGGAGAGGCATACTAGGGACATTTTGTTTTGTCTATGTATTCACACATGTATCAAGTTTCCGGTTAATACAATTCTAGCATGAATAATAAACATTTATCATGATATAAGGAAATATAAATAACAACTTTATTATTGCCTCTAGGGCTTATTTCCTTCACAACCAACCCCCACATTCACTGTTCATCAAGAGGCAGCAGGTTCGATCGGCTTCAGTTAGCAGCAGTAGCGAAGGAATCCCTCGATCGGGTTCAGTTAACAGCCTGGGATTGATCGATCGCTCGGGTTCAGTAACGTAGCTAGTGCAATCGCTCGGGTTCAGTAATCGAACGCCTTGCTCGGGTTCAGTTAGAGCCCAACGCCTCGCACACACGCGCGTACGTATACGAGAGAAAATGCAGAAACCTCGCGTGCATTGCTCGGCCCTGACCACCCACCGTAACCGGGAACTCCCTAAAATTTTCCTCGCCCTCGCCTCTACCATGATTTATTCTGTCATGGACGGCCCAAAGAATGTCATGCAGGTGCATCTCCGGCCCGCCCAGGATGAAAAGCCCATTTTCTGTCATGATATTTTGTCATAGAAGTAAGAGCCCACCACATCTATGATGATACCTGGTTTTGTCATAATTATCATCATAGAAGGGTCATAAGCATGATAGAAAAAATTTCGTTCGGCCCAAAATGTCATGGATGTGTCTTTTTTTGTAGTGCCTATGGACGTTTCCCAATTGCGGTCCCACATGTGTGTGCAAACGCAATATGATGCGCGTTCCATTCAGAGAACGGCGTGCCGGACTGGCCGATCGTCTAGGGTGTGATGCGAACGCGACGGGCGTGCTGTATACATGTGTACCACCATTTTCTTGTGGCTTTGTTCCATGGCGCAATCCATGGATACAAAATTATATTTAAAATTCAAGGGCGGCGTGGCACCCCGGCTTAGAGAAGACCGGAACGCCCCGTATTCCAGCCCAGTGACAAGTCCTCTGGAATACAGCACTGTTGGCATAGAACAAATCAGCTCTTTATTATAATGGATATGGTTACAAAGGGTACAAGGATTACATCGGTACGGCGATACTACGCCTGCCCGGGTAGCTCTATGCTAACAGCGGAGTAACTCTCTCGGCAGCGGAATAGCGATGGCGGTGATGGACTCCACTCCGCAGGGACTCTGGCTAGAACGCGTATCCTAGGTCGCAAACTCGGGATCCTCGACAATCAAGCAATCATGGCATGACCTGCAAACTGGCATGACACGCCAGGTGAGTACTTTGAATGTACATGCAAGCTCACAACAAACATCAGCATTATGGCAAGACAACATCATAGCAAGATAGCTACTGAAGTAGATGTAGTAAGGTAAAGCATATTTAATCCATACTCCGAATAACCTCAGGATCCGATCTGAACCTGTTCCAAGTCAAATCCCAATCATGTGGTAATCCGACCACTCATCTCATAGCCATCCCATGGGTAACATATCATATTCCTGATACCATCTGCACCGCAAGTCTGACAAACTTATTCTCTTCTGGGTTGCGTCACAACCCTCGGAATACTCATGATCCACCGAGTACTTCCGATCATAAGACGAGTTCTTCCATCATTATCACTACTATGATTGACCACCTAAAGAGGTCTAGACGGACTGTCCAATACCGTGGACATGGCTATTCCAATAGATTTTACACTCTGCAGAGGTTGCGCACTTTACCCACACCATGGAGCACCTGACCTCGTGATACCATTCGGGTGGACCAGCGTTGCTCCAACGAAACCCGTCTGACCCGTAACTCTCCCATCGTATCACCGGCATTCATTCTCCCCGGAGTCTTGCCCTGGGTGGCCCCTGTGTCACCACGTGACACCTGCCACCGCCGTGGCTAACAAACTGTCCCAAACGGGGACCTAGTACCATATAACTCAACTGGGCTCACAAGGTTATCGCCGCCTACCGGGCCAGGGTAGCGCGCACGCATATCCTTCCCTGTCGGGCGGTAACGGTGAAAGAGCATGCGATCAGACCAAGTCAAGGTCGTCCCATACCGGCAAATGTGGCTGCACGGATAAGTCCGGACAGGTGACTCTGGATCAACCATGAAGTATCCTATCTCCAAATAATATCTCTGTCATAGCTGACACTCCGATATCATAATAATCCAAGCCAAAATGTTAAACAACTGGTAGTCCAATAGCCACTATGTCCAAGCTACTGCTACTAATTCATCTCCACATACTGCCGGATGAAATCCAAAATAATCATAGACGGTGATCTCAACATCATAGTATCAACAAGCGGGTAAACTACTAGCCACTAACAATCCAGTCATCAACATGGTAGTCACCTATCCAAGAATTTAGTCAAGCATTGTACAATCCACTTCATTTCTCAAATAACCTATACTTGTTGTTAAAGTAAATAGTTAAACTATGATATTGCAATCCAATTATGCAGATGAGAGTTGTGGCTTGCCTGGGGATGAAGGAACCATCGGAGAGAAGTGCGGAGAGTCCGCGGAGTTGACTGTCGGAAACAGTTCTTTCTCGGAGGGGCTGTTTACGGGCAAGGGCAAAATGGTCATTTCCACTATGGGACCACATAGTGAAAATGATACCAACATGACGGGCTCGACGAGACGAAGAAGTGGGCTTTGGAATCACCTCGATCGGAGTCTCGGTTGAAGAGTTATAACCAGTTGAATATCAGGGACCAGTCTGTAAAAGAAGTATTCACAAAGAGGTCCCTGGCCGGCTAAAGCAGAAAGCGTATTTCTGGGAGTGCGCTATTTAACAGAGGAAATGCACTTTCACCCGAAGAAGCTCCAAAGTACATTTTCTAAAACCGAAAACGTATTCGGTGAAAAGGCGCCTCCACTTAGAATCCCGCGAGCCCAGGCGTTGAATTCTTCCTGCGGCTAACAGGTGGGGTCGGGGCGATGCGGGCCCTTCCTGGCCCCGGTCGTCTTCTTCCCCGTTCCGCGCCCGTGGGGCAGGGAAGGGAGATCGACGCCGGCGCCCGTCCCGGTGGCTCGGTCTGTCCCAGGCGGAGCTCCGGCCACCGAAACGACCGGTGCGGAGTGGCACATCCGACCGGAGGCAGCGCGCCCGTTGGGGAGCACGGGAGCAAGCAGGGCCACGACCACGGCGGACGGCGGCTTCGGCCAGAATCGGGCATGGCGCTGCGGGCCTCCGGCGGCCGAGGAGAGGAGTTGGGGGGATCCGCCGGATCCCTAGGGAGCTACTGGAGGTGGAATGGGGAGGGGAAAAGCTCGGCGTTGAGCGAATTTAGGAGAGGAGGCCGGCGTCCATGGCGGCCATGGGCGGCAAGGAGCGGCTCCAGAGGCAAACGGAGGGGTCGGGGAGGCTTCAGGGAGGGAGAGGGAGTTGCTGCGGTGGGTGTGGTGCTCGGGGAGGACCTTGGGGCTCGGCTTTATATAGCCAGGGCGGCCGAGGCGATCAGGACGGCCGCCGTGGCGGGCTTATCGCCACACTGGCACTCGGGGACACGCGAAGGCCATTGACGATGTCGGCAAGATCTCCGAGAGGGTGGAGAAGCAGGTAGGGGCTTCGGGAGAGCTCGCGGGAGATAAGTACAGAGGAAAATGATGATGGTGTCACATGCGCTCACTGTTCCTCGATGGGGACGGCTCGCCGGGGAAGGATCTGGAGGGGAAGATGGGTCTAGAGCGAAGACGAGGCCAAGGGGAAGCTGCTGGACATGGTTAGGTGGCGAGGTAGAGGAGGAACGCGACGAACCCGAGAGGTTTCATCACCGGAGTGCGCTGGCTGGCATGCCAGACGCGTGGTCACCGCGTGGAATGGCACATGGGGTGCACCCTGACTGGCCAAATCATGTCCAGTGGGTAGTCCCTCCAGAGTACAGTCTCAGGGAGGTGATGGATCGATGAGAAGCACTATGGTTAGACGGGAGTGATCATCTGAAGTTTGCTATAGCAAACTTTACCACACCACTGTGATGAATAGGAAGGTGATAAGAACCAAAGGTGATGTATGGGAGGTTTAGGTTAGGAAGGACTATGATCCTGTGAAGTTTGGAGAGAAATGGACCAATATTTAATATAGTTGCTTTGCAACTGACCAATCTGGTCCAGAAGCTCAATCTTGATGTGCCACTCACACATCAAATGGTTTTGAGCTGAAATTTGGTAGAACATGATGATTTGGTCATATGAGAGTGCCATAAAAATTTCATGCCATTTGGACAAGTCAAAATGGTACTTCTTTCACAATGAACCTCTCTTACCAGAATCTTAGGAAAATTCTAGGGAATTATTGGGAAGATGAAATGAGCCCAAATCTTCTGGAGATAGGTGATATGGGTAGAAGGATGCTCTGGTAAATTTTCAGCAATTATGGAGAAATATAAAATATAGTTGCTTCACAATGTGAAAATCTGACCAAAAACCAAGATTTGAGGCTGTGCTCACATAGATGATTGGATAGGGTTGAAACTTGGTGGAGGGTCATGATTTGAGCATATGAAGATGCTTGAAAAATTTCAAATCATTTGGATACTCCTAGCTAGCACTTGCTTCACAAAGTTTCCAGCCGACCAGAAACTTTCGAATTTAGCCAAGGGAGATTTATTATCCAAATGAAGTTGAATTTTGGTATGTGGCAATGATATGGATAGGAAAGAATGTCCAAAAAGTTTGTGACCAAGCAAGCAAATATAAAGAGTACTTGCTTCTCAACTTGGCAACTAGGGCAGAATCAGAAAAGGAATATTTGTGAAATATTTTTGAACATGGCAAGGAAGTATTTTGACATATTTGTGGAAGATCTGACCCAAACAATTTATTAGAGTTATTTGGGAGTCTTGGGAATGATAGAAATGTGGGTTGCTTCACAACTCAGGGCAAACAGGGTTATTCCTTTAATAGAAAAAGGAATATTCCCAAGGAAAAGAATATTGGGATTGGTCCAAGATGGAAATGACAAGGTCTTGGAATGATTTTGAAGTTGGCAAGCCACTAGGGAAGATGGGTCAAGGGTGATCCCTTAGGTTGCGAGATTACTAAGCCACAAAAAGCAAATCCAGACCAAAATCAAAAGGAAAACAAAAATGGGCAAAATCCAGGGTGTTACAAGCCTACCCCCTTAAAGAAATCTCGTCCTCAAGATTTGGTTGCTCAGGGATCAAACATGAATATTCCCACTTGAGGAAACCGTTTCCAACTAGGGTTTCCTTTTTACCTTTTTATAATGTTCCCACTAAATTTTATATGACTGACTGCCTTGGTTCGGGGTGGTTTGCTTCACTGGAACCTTTTTCTGGCAAATCTTACCTCATATGTGACTCTGACTCCAATCCTTTTGTGTCTGCTGACCTGTCCAGGGCAATAAATTATCTGGACCGAACTATGTGCCCTACTCGTAAGTCCGAGGGTGGTTCCTCATGGACGTGTCATGATGAGGTCCAATACGAACGACCGTTTACTGAGTTGTGAACAGATTCTCTTGGTGGACACAAAATCTTTTACTCATTGCATTGGGTGACTTCAAATGGCCATGTGTCCTCCAGGCTCAAAACAGTATTGTGAATCATACCGTTCTCCTGGCGGAATCTCACTTCTCGCACGGATAGCCGGGTCATCTTGGGTATCTTCACTGTCTTGGGTATAAGGCTCCTACCAAATATTTGACTGTCACCTGTCGTGACCAGCATAAAGGTGTACGGTCTTATTGTCATATTATCCATAGACTTGACTGACAGTAATCCTGGCAGCAGAATCTTGTTCATGGCAGGTTAGTCTTTAACTGATTCCCATCTATGAGGGCACATGCTTTGAGACTGTTGTTCATCCTTCTGATTACTCAGTCTATCGGTACCTTTATATGGATGGTAGGCCGTGTAATGCTTTAACATGGTTGCTGAATTTGAACTGCTGAGTTAATCTTTCGGCTGACCTGACCGGCTTGGTTGCCCTCTTCTGACAATTCTGAGCATATCTGGTTGGCTGGGCAGGTTGTCCCGATATGGGGTCCTTGCAAATGGAATAGACCCCGTGGGTGTGTACCCATGGTGGTCGGTATCGAACCAAACTGTCCGGAGTATTTGTACCATTACCATACCCGTAGGGACAACCTTGCTTTTGCATTATAGTTCTCTTTGCCTGGATCCTTTGCTGAAAGAACTTGGCTTTATGTGTTCTTGATTCTCCATGTGACCATAGGTGTTGTCAGGTGCAATATTCCGGCAGGCATATTACTTTCCAAGTTGTAGCTGTAGGGTAACGATCGTCTGAACCCTTGGATAAAACTAGCAAATAAACCAGTAGCCACCAGAACGGTCTTTACAACTCAGATCTGGGACATTACTGGAGTAACTCAACCCCGACTCAAGACGGCTGAAAAGCAGCTCAGAGCATGAGACGTTGTCGATAAGAAGAAAGTAGCGGTTCCCTAAGACGGCCGAAGAACAGCTCAGAGCATAGGGTCACTGCTACGGAGAGAAATTCAACAACTGCCTGAGATGGCCGAAAAGCAGCTCAGGACACGGGCCAGTTGCTGACAAGAGAAATAAAAGTCGGCATCCACCCCGGACGGCTGGAAACAGCTCAGAACACAGGCGTGGTGCCGTCACCAAAGAAAGATGGGCAAGGGTTCATCCACGTCCCAAACAGCTCACTATTATGCATACAGGGTATTCGGCTATCCTTCTTGCTGAATACTAAGTTCATAGCACATTCTGGCTTGCTTTCGAGACATAGCAGGGTTCAAATTGTACTCATAGCAGACTCAAACCTTGTATATGAATCATACCTTTGGCACGGAATGCACTGTGGACCATGTACACAATTTGCCTTCTTGCTGATGCGATGATTACTGCTGTGAAATTTGCACTGATGTATACTTGATGCTGATAACCAATCCGGCCAGGATATCATTTGTATTCAGGCCTGATATTCCCGATATAACACAGTCTACTGAAAATTCCATATTGCTGAGCTGAGCTTCCACATGGCTGTCTCTTCTCTGACTCTTTGGGTTCAGTGTCGGTGAGCAACTTCCATAATGGGAAAATAAGGTAACACCAAGGGCCCAAATAAACAAAAGAAACGACTAAAACAAAAGCACACAAAGCAGCAATATCACACACACAAGCAATATCACATTCTACAGCTATTCACAGCAATAATATGCATTCCTACTTAAGCACACAAATCTCGCAAAAACTCCGGTATTACGGTCTAATAAGCTGTGGCGATGTGCACGAAAGTGAATCAATGTGTGGGAGAAAATTGGTGTAAACAAGGCTACACCAAATACGAGCTTAACACCAGTTCCAGCTGGATGGACATGGTGGCGAGGACGAACTTGGTGATTGGGGGTCGGAACACATAAGTTACGACCACATCATCATCAAGCGTACAGAAGAAAACCATACACGTCCAAAGAATAGGTGGCGGAATGAGATAGTGGTGGAGAGAAAACCTTGCAGGCATTGCTCTTTTCTGATAACAAGGATCAGTAGGGGTTACCGAAGCGGCTAGTGGAATGGCACGATTCGGGATAGAACTTATCTATCACCGAAACGATAGGGGTAGCTGAATAGAATATATTGGTGTGGTACTGGTGCATCAATCTTGCTAGTGATCGACACCCCTAAGCACCATGGCATCACTCCACTGTGACAAAATGACACCACACCAAGGAACAAATATGCAAACTGGAGAGCACATGTAGGGAATCGAAACCAATGCCACCTACACTCACCAGATCCATCGGTAGTGATAAGACATCTAGTCTATATGTATGCTATGCACAAACAAATGCAACAAACAAGTGCAGCAAACCAACTGGATCCTATACTACCGGTTACTAATGTTCGCGCCTAGACCGCGCGTCCTACAGCCAGACCTGCTCTGATACCAACGCCTGTGGCACCCCGGCTCAGAGAAGACCGGAACTCCCCGTATTCCAGCCCAGGGACAAGTCCTCTGGAATACAGCACTGTTGGCATAGAACAAATCAGCTCTTTAATACAATGGATATGGTTACAAAGGGTACAAGGATTACATCGGCACGGCGATACTACGCCTACCCGAGTAGCTCTATGCTAACAAAGGAGTAACTCTCTCGGCAGCGAAACAGCGACGGCGGTGATGGACTCCACTCCGCAGGGACTCTGGCTAGAACGCATATCCTAGGTCACAAACTCGGGATCCTCGACAAGCAAGCAATCATGGCATGACCTGCAAACTGGCATGACACGCCAGGTGAGTACTTTGAATGTACTCGCAAGCTCACAACAAACATCAGCATTAAAGCAAGACAACATCATAGCAAGATAGCTACTGAAGTAGATGCAGTAAGGTAAAGCATATTTAATCCATACTTCGAATAACCTCAGGATCCGATCTGAACCTGTTCCAAGTCCAATCCCAATCATGTGGTAATCCGACCACTCATCTCATAGCCATCCCATGGCTAACATATCATATTCCTGATACCATCTGCACCGCAAGTCTGACAAACTTATTCTCTTCCGGGTTACCTCACAACCCTCAGAATACTCACAATCCACCGAGTACTTCCGATCATAAGACGAGTTCTTCCATCATTATCACTACTATGGTTGACCACCTAAAGAGGTCTGGACGGACTGTCCAATACTGTGGACACGGCTATTCGAATAGATTTTACAATCTGCAGAGGTTGCGCACTTTACCCATGTTGGGGAATGTAGTAATAATTCAAAAATTTCCTACGAGTCACCAAGATCAATCTATGAGATGCTAGCAACAAGTGAGAGAGAGTGCATCTTTATACCCTTGAAGATCGCTAAGCGGAAGTGTTACAAGAACGCGGTTGATGGAGTCGTACTTGCAGTGATTCAAATCGTGGAAGATCCGATTCAAGAGCCGAACGGACGGCGCCTCCGCGTTCAACACACGTACAGCTCGGGGACGTCTCCTCCTTCTTGATCTAGCAAGGGGGGAGGAGAAGTTGAGGGAGAGCTCCAGCAGCACGACGGCGTGGTGGCGGTGGAGCTCGTGGTTCTCCGGCAGAGCTTCGCTAAGCACTACGGAGGAGGAGGAGTAGGAGGGGGGAGAGCTGCACCAGGGGCAAGGGCTACAGCTCCCATGCACCTCCCCACTATATATAGGGGTGGAGGGGGCTGGTTTCTTGCCCTCCAAGTCCATTGGGGCGTTGGCAAAGGTGGGAGGAAAGAAATCCCATCCTTTCCCTTCCCCACCGATTGTTATCCCCCCTTTTTAGGGATCTTGATCTTATCCCTTCGGGATATGATCTTATTCCTTCTAAGGGGGGCTCTTGGTGCGCCTTGACCAGGGGTGTGGGGCCTTTCCCCCACTACCCACGTTCATGTGGGTCCTCCCGTGCAGGTGGGCCCCACTCCGGAACCTTCTAGAACCTTCCCGGTACAATACCGAAAAATCCCGAACATTTTCCAGTGGCCAAAAAAGGACTTCCCATATATAAATCTTTACCTCCGGACCATTACGGAACTCCTCGTGACATCCGGGATCTCATCCGAGACTCTGAACAACTTTCGGTAACCACATACAATTCCCATTACAACTCTAGCGTCACCGAACCTTAAATGTGTAGACCCTACGGGTTCGGGAACCATGCAGACATGACCGAGACACCTCTCCGGCCAATAACCAAGCGGGATCTGGATACCCATATTGGCTCCCACATGTTCCACGATGATCTCATCGGATGAACCACGATGTCAGGGATTCAATCAATCTCGTATACAATTCCCTTTGTCCATCGGTATGTTACTTTCCCGAGATTCGATCGTCGGTATCCCTATACCTTGTTCAATCTTGTTACCGGCAAGTCTCTTTACTCGTTCCGTAACGCATGATCCCGTGGCTAAATCCTTAGTCACATTGAGCTCATTATGATGATGCATTGCCAAGTGGGCCCAGAGATACCTCTCCGTCATACGGAGTGACAAATCCCAGTCTCGATTCGTGCCAACGCAACAGACACTTTTGGAGATACCTGTAGTGCACCTTTATGGTCACCCAGTTACGTTGTGACATTTGATACACCCAAAGCATTCCTACGGTATCCGGGAGTTGCACAATCTCATGGTCTAAGGAAATGATACTTGACATTAGAAAAGTTCTAGCAAACGAACTACACGATCTAGTGCTATGCTTAGGATTGGGTCTTGTCCATCACATCATTCTCCTAATGATGTGATCCCATTATCAACGACATCCAATGTCCATGGTCAGGAAACCACAACCATCTATTGATCAACGAGCTAGTCAACTAGAGGCTCACTAGGGACATGTTGTGGTCTATGTATTCACACATGTATTACGGTTTCCGGTTAATACAATTATAGCATGAACAATAGACCGTTATCATGAACAAGGAAATATAATAATAACCATTTTATTATTGCCTCTAGGGCATATTTCCAACAGTCTCCCACTTGCACTAGAGTCAATAATCTAGTTACATTGTGATGAATCGAACACCCATAGAGTTCTGGTGCTGATCATGTTTTGCTCGTGGAAGAGGTTTAGACAACGGATCTGCGACATTCAGATCCGTATGTACTTTACAAATATCTATGTCTCCATCTTGAATATATTCATGAATGGAGTTGAAGCGGCGCTTGATGTGCTTGGTCTTCCTATGAAACCTGGGCTCCTTGGCAATGGCAATAGCTCCAGTGTTGTCACAGAAGAGAGTCATCAGGCCCGACGCATTGGGAATCACTCCTAGGTCAATGATAAACTCCTTCATCCAGACTCCTTCTTGAGCTGCTTCTGAAGCAGCTATGTACTCCGCTTCACATGTAGATCCTGCCACGACGCTTTGCTTGCAACTGCACCTACTGACTGCCCCACCATTCAAAATGTACACGTATCCGGTTTGTGACTTGGAGTCATACAGATCTCTGTCAAAGCTAGCATCGACGTAACCCTTTACGACGAGCTCTTCGGCAAATCCATAAACGAGAAACATATCCTTAGTCCTTTTCAGGTACTTCAGGATATTCTTGACCGCTGTCCAGTGTTCCATTCCAGGATCACTTTGGTACCTCCCTACCAAACTAATGGCAAGGTTCACATCAGGTCTGGTACACAGCATGGCATAGATAATAGAGCCTATGGCTAAGGCATAGGGGATGACACTCATCTTTTCTCTTTCTTCTGCCGAGGTCACGCGTTGAGCTGCGCTCAATCTCACACCTTGCAATACAGGCAAGAACCCCTTCTTGGACTGATCCATATTGAACTTCTTCAATATCTTCTCAAGGTATGTGCTTTGTGAAAGACCAATGAGGCGTCTCGATCTATCTCTATAGATCTTGATGCCTAATATGTAAGCAGCTTCTCCAAGGTCCTTCATTGAAAAACACTTATTCAAGTAGGCCTTTATGCTTTCCAAAAGTTCTATGTCATTTCCCATCAACAGTATGTCATCCACATATAATATGAGAAATGCTATAGAGCTCCCACTCACTTTCTTGTAAATATAGGCTTCTCCATAAGTCTGTATAAACCCAAACGCTTTGATCATTTCATCAAAGCGAATGTTCCAACTCCGAGCTGCTTGCACCAGCCCATAGATGGAGCGCTGGAGCTTGCATACTTTGTCAGCATTCTTAGGATCGACAAAACCTTCCGGCTGCATCATATACAATTCTTCCTTAAGGAAACCAAAAAGGAATGCCGTTTTAACATCCATTTGCCAGATCTTATAATCATAGAATGTGGCAATTGCTAACATGATTCGGATGGACTTCAGCTTCGCTACGGGTGAGAAGGTCTCATCGTAGTCAACCCCTTGAACTTGTCGATAACCCTTAGCGACAAGCCGAGCCTTATAGACGGTCACATTACCATCCGCGTCAGTCCTCTTCTTAAAGATCCACTTATTCTCTATGGCTTGCCGATCATCGGGCAAGTCCTTCAAAGTCCATACTTTGTTTTCATACATGGATCCTATCTCAGATTTCATGGCTTCAAGCCATTTGTTGGGATTCGGGCCCGCCATCACTTCTTCATAGTTCGAAGGTTCATTGTTGTCTAACAACATGATTTCCAGGACAGGGTTGCCGTACCACTCTGGTGCGGAACGTGTCCTCGTGGACCTACGAAGTTCAGTAGCAACTTGACCCGAAGTTTCATGATCATCATCATTAACTTCCTCTCTAGTCGGTGCAGGCACCACAGAAACATCTTCCTGAGTTGCGCTACTCTCCGGTTCAAGAGGGGGTACCTCATCAAATTCTACTTTCCTCCCACTTACTTTTTCGAGAGAAACTCTTTCTCTAGAAAGGATCCATTCTTGGCAACAAATATCTTGCCTTCGGATCTGAGGTAGAAGGTATACCCAATAGTTTCCTTAGGGTATCCTATGAAGATGCATTTTTCCGATTTGGGTTCGAGCTTTTCAGGTTGAAGTTTCTTGACATAAGCATCGCATCCCCAAACTTTCAGAAACGACAACTTAGGTTTCTTCCCAAACCATAATTCATACGGTGTCGTCTCAACGGATTTAGACGGTGCCCTATTTAAACTAAATGCGGCAGTCTCTAAAGCATAACTCCCAAATGATAGCGGTAGATCGGTAAGAGACATCATAGATGACACCATATCCCATAGAGTGCGATTACGACATTCAGACACACCATTACGCTGATGTGTTCCAGGCGGCGTGAGTTGTGAAACAATTCCACATTTCCTTAAGTGCATGCCAAACTCGTGACTCAAGTATTCTCCTCCACGATTTGATTGTAAGAACTTTATTTTCCTGTCACATTGATTCTCTACCTCGCTCTGAAATTCCTTGAACTTTTCAAAGGTCTCAGACTTGTGTTTCATTAAGTAGACATACCCATATCTACTTAAGTCATCAGTGAGGGTGAGAACAAAATGATAGCCACCGCGAGCCTCAACGCTCATTGGACCGCATACATCAGTTTGTATTATTTCCAACAAGTTGGTTGCTCGCTCCATTGTTCCGGAGAATGGTGTCTTGGTCATTTTGCCCATGAGGCATGGTTCGCACGTGTCAAATGATTCATAATCAAGAGACTCCAAAAGTCCATCTGCATGGATTTTCTTCATGCATTTGACACCAATGTGACCAAGGCGGCAGTGCCACAAGTATGTGGGACTATCATTATCAACCTTACATCTTTTGGCATTCACACTATGAATATGAGTAGCATCACGTTCGAGATTCAATAAAAATAAACCATTGACCAATGGGGCATGACCATAAAACATATCTCTCATATAAATAGAACAACCATTATTCTCGGATTTAAATGAGTAGCCATCTTGCATTAAACGAGATCCAGATACAATGTTCATGCTCAAAGCTGGCACTAAATAACAATTATTGAGGTTTAAAACTAATCCCGAAGGTAAATGTAGAGGTAGCGTGCCGATGGCGATCACATCGACCTGGGAACCATTCCCGATGCGCATCATCACCTCGTCCTTCGCCAGTCTCCGCTTATTCTGCAGCTCCTATTTTGAGTTACAAATGTGAGCAACCGCACCGGTATCAAATACCCAGGAGCTACTACGAGCGCTGGTAAGGTACACATCAATAACATGTATATCATATATACCTTTGGTGTTGCCGGCCTTCTTATCCGCTAAGTACTTGGGGCAGTTCCGCTTCCAGTGACCATTTCCCTTGCGATAAAAGCACTCAGTCTCAGGCTTGAGCCTATTCTTTGGCTTCTTCCCGGCAACTGACTTACCGGGCGCGGCAACCCCCTTGCTGTCCTTCTTGAAGTTCTTCTTACCCTTGCCTTTCTTGAAACTAGTGGTCTTATTCACCATCAACACTTGATGTTCCTTTTTGATCTCCAGCTTCGCTGATTTCAGCATTGAATATAACTCAGGAATGGACTTCTCCATCCCTTGCATATTGTAGTTCATCACAAAGCGCTTGTAGCTAGGTGGAAGCGACTGGAGGATCCTGTCAATGACCGAGTCATCTGGAAGATTAACTCCCAGCTGAGACAAGCGGTTGTGCAACCCAGACATTTTGAGTATATGCTCGCTGACAGAGCTGTTTTCCTCCATCTTACAACTGCAGAACTTGTCGGAGACTTCATATCTCTCGACCCGGGCATGAGCTTGGAAAACCATTTTCAGCTATTGGAACATCTCATATGCTCCGTGTTGCTCAAAACACTTTTGGAGCCCCGGTTCTAAGCTATAAAGCATGCCGCACTGAACAAGGGAGTAATCATCACTATGCGACTGCCAGGCGTTCATAACGTCTTGAGTTGCTGGGAAAATGGGTGCGTCACCTAGTGGTGCTTCAAGGACATATGCTTTCTTGGCAGCTATGAGGATGATCCTCAAGTTACGGACGCAGTCCGTATAGTTGCTACCATCGTCTTTCAGCTTGGTTTTCTCTAGGAACGCATTGAAGTTCAGGGCAACGTTAGCGTGGGCCATTGGATCTACAAGATAGGTTGTAAAGACAATTTTAGACTAAGTTCATGATAATTAAGTTCATCTGATCAAATTATTTAATGAACTCCCACGCAGATAGACATCCCTCTAGTCATCTAAGTGATACATGATCCGAATCGACTAGGCCGTGTCCGATCATCACGTGAGACGGACTAGTCATCAACGGTGAACATCTCCATGTTGATCACATCTACTATACGACTCATGTTCGACCTTTCGGTCTCTCGTGTTCCGAGGCCATGTCTGTACATGCTAGGCTCATCAAGTCAACATAAGTGTTTCGCATGTGTAAATCTGGCATACATCCGTTGTATGCGAACGTTAGAATCTATCACACCCGATCATCATGTGGTGCTTCGAAACAACGAACCTTCGCAACGGTGCACACTTAGGGGGAACAAATTTCTTGAAATTTTTAGTGAGGGATCATCTTATTTATGCTACCGTCGTTCTAAGCAAATAAGATGTAAACATGATAAACATCACATGCAAATCATAAAGTGAAATGATATGGCCAATATCATCTTGCGCTTTTGATCTCCATCTTCGAGGCGCGGCATGATCACCATCGTCACCGGCATGACACCATGATCTCCATCATCGTGTCTTCATGAAGTTGTCTCGCCAACTATTACTTCTACTAGTATGGCTAATGGTTAGCAATAAAGTAAAGTAATTACATGGCGTTTTCATTGACACGCAGGTCATACAATAAATTAAGACAACTCCTACGGCTCCTGCCGGTTGTCATACTCATCGATATGCAAGTCGTGATTCCTATTACAAGAACATGATCAATCTCATACATCACATATATAATTCATCACATCCTTTTGGCCATATCACATCACATAGCATACCTACAAAAACAAGTTAGACGTCCTCTAATTGTTGTTGCATGTTTTACGTGGCTGCTATGGGTTTCTAGCAAGAACATTTCTTACCTACGCAAAAGCCACAACGGTGATATGCCAATTGCTATTTACCCTTCATAAGGACCCTCTTCATCGAATCCGATCCGACTAAAGTGGGAGAGACAGACACCCGCTAGCCACCTTATGCAACAAGTGCATGTCAGTCGGTGGAACCTGTCTCACGTAAGCGTACGTGTAAGGTCGGTTCGGGCTGCTTCATCCCACAATGCCACCGAATCAAGATAGGACTAGTAATGGTAAGCAAATTGAACAAATCATCGCCCACAACTACTTGTGTTCTACTCGTGCATAGAATCTACGCATAGACCTAGCTCATGATGCCACTGTTGGGGAACGTAGTAATAATTCAAAAATTTCCTACGTGTCACCAAGATCAATCTAGGAGATGCTAGCAACAAGTGAGAGGGAGTGCATCTTCATACCCTGGAATATCGCTAAGCGGAAGCGTTACAGGAACGCGGTTGATGGAGTCGTACTCGCGGCGATTCAAATCGCGGAAGATCCGATTCAAGCGCCGAACGGACGGCGCCTCCACGTTCAACACACGTACAGCCCGGTGATGTCTCCTCCTTCTTAATCCATCAAGGGGGGAGGAGAAGTTGAGGGAGAGCTCCAGCAGCATGACGGCGTGGTGGCGGTGGAGCTCGTGGTTCTCCGGCAGAGCTTCGCTAAGCACTACGGAGGAGGAGGAGTAGGAGGGGGGAGGGCTACGCCAGGGGCAAGGGGTGCAGCTCCCATGCACCTCCCCACTATATATAGGGGTGGAGGGGGCTGGTTTCTTGCCCTCCAAGTCCATTGGGGCGTTGGCAAAGGTGGGAGGAAAGAAATCCCATCCTTTCCCTTCCCCACCGATTGTTATCCCCCCTTTTTAGGGATCTTGATCTTATCCCTTCGGGATATGATCTTATTTCTTCTAAGGGGGGATCTTGGTGCGCCTGACCAGGGGTGTGGGGCCTTGCCTCCACAACCCACGTTCATGTGGGTCCCCCCATGCAGGTGGGCCCCACTCCGGAACCTTCTAGAACCTTCCCGGTACAATACCGAAAAATCCCGAACATTTTCTGGTGGCCAAAATAGGACTTCCCATATATAAATCTTTACCACCGGACCATTCCAGAACTCTTCGTGACATCCGGGTTCTTATCCGAGACTCCGAACAACTTTCGGTAACCACATACAATTCCCATTACAACTCTAGTATCACCGAACCTTAAGTGTGTAGACCCTACGGGTTCGGGAACCATGCAGACATGACCGAGACACCTCTCCGGCCAATAACCAATAGCGGGATCTGGATACCCATATTGGCTCCCACATGTTCCACGATGATCTCATCGGATGAACCACGATGTCGGGGATTCAATCAATCCCGTATACAATTCCCTTTGTCCATCGGTATGTTACTTGCCCGAGATTTGATCGTCGGTATCCCTATACTTTTTTCAATCTTGTTACCGGCAAGTCTCTTTACTTGTTCTGTAATGCATGATCCCGTGGATAACTCCTTAGTCACATTGAGCTCATTATGATGATGCATTACCGAGTGGGCCCAGAGATACCTCTCCATCATACGGAGTGACAAATCCCAGTCTCGATTCGAGCCAACCCAACAGACACTTTCGGAGATACCTGTAGTGCACCTTTATGGTCACCCAGTTATGTTGTGACGTTTGATACACCCAAAGCATTCCTACGGTATTCGGGAGTTGCACAATCTCATGGTCTAAGGAAATGATACTTGACATTAGAAAAGCTCTAGCAAACGAACTACATGATCTTGCGCTATGCTTAGGATTGGGTCTTGTCCATCACATCATTCTCCTAATGATGTGATCCCGTTATCAACGACATCAAATGTCCATTGTCAGGAAACCACCACCATCTATTGATCAACGAGCTAGTCAACTAGAGGCTCACTAGGGACATATGTTGCGGTCTATGTATTCACAAATGTATTACGGTTTTCGGTTAATACATTTATAGCATGAACAATAGACAATTATCATGAAGAAGGAAATATAATAATAACCATTTTATTATTGCCTCTAGGGCATATTTCCAACAACCCACACCATGGAGCACCTGACCTCGTGATCCCATTCGGGTGGACCAGCGTTGCTCCAATGAAACCCGCCTGACCCGTAACTCTCCCATCGTACCACCGGCATTAATTCTCCCCCGGAGTCCTGCCCTGGGTGGCCCCTGTGTCACCACGTGACACCTGCCACCGTCGTGGCTAACAAACTGTCCCAAACGGGGACCTGGTACCATATAACTCAACTAGGCTCACAAGGTTATCGCCGCCTACCGGGCCAGGGTAGCGCGCACGCATAACCTTCCCTGTCGGGCGGTACCGGTGAAAGAGCACGCGATCAGACCAAGTCAAGGCCGTCCCATACCGTCAAATGTGGTTGCACGGATAAATCCGAACAGGTGACTCTGGATCAACCATGAAGTATCCTATCTCCAAATAATATCTCTGCCATAGCTGACACTCCGATATCATAGTAATCCAAGCCAAAATATTAACCAACTGGTAGTCCAATAGCCACTATGTCCAAGCTACTGCTACTAATTCATCTCCACATACTGCCGGATGAAATCCAAAATAATCATAGACAGTGATCTCAACATCATAGTATCAACAAGAGGGTAAACTACTAGCCACTAACAATCCAGTCATCAACATGGTAGTCACCTATCCAAGAATTTAATCAAGCATTGTACAATCCAATTCATTTCTCAAATAACCTATACTTGTTGTTAAAGTAAATAGTTAAACTATGATATTGCAATGCAATTATGCAGATGAGAGTTGTGGCTTGCCTGGGGATGAAGGAACCATCGGGGAGAAGTGCGAAGAGTCCGCGGAGTTGACTGTCGGAAACAGTTCTTTCTTGGAGGGGCTATTTACGGGCATGTGCAAAATGGTCATTTCTACTATGGGACCACATAGTGAAAGTGATACCAACATGACGGGCTCGATGAGACGAAGAAGTGGGCTTTGGAATCACCTCGATCGGAGTCTTGGTTGAAGAGTTATAACCAGTTGAATATTAGGGACCAGTCTATAAAAGAAGTATTCACAAAGAGGTCCCTGGCCACCTAAAGCAGAAAGCGTATTTCTGGGAATGTGCTTTTTAACAGAGGAAATGCACTTTCACCTGAAGAAGCTCCAGAGTACGTTTGCTAAAACCAAAAACGTATTCGACGAAAAGGCGCCTCCACTTAGAATCCCACGGGCCCAGGCATTGACTTCTTCCTTCGGCTAACGGGTGGGGTCGGGGTGATGTCGAGCCCGCCTGGCCCCGGTCGTCTTCTTCCCCGTCGCGCGCCCGCGGGGCAGGGAAGGGAGATCGACGCCGGCGCCCGTCCCGGCGGCTCAGTCCATCCCAGGCGGAGCTCCGGCCACCGAAACAACCGGCGCGGAGCGGCGCATCCGATCGGAGGCAGCGTGCCCGTCGGGGAGCATGGGAGCGAGCAGGGCGGCGACCACGGCGGACGGCGGCTTCGGCCAGAATCGGGCACGGCGCTGCGGGCCTCCGGCGGCCGAGGAGAGGAGTTGGGGGGATCCGCCGGAGCCCTAGGGAGCTACTGGAGGTGGAATGGGGAGGTGAAAAGCTCGGCATTGAGTGAATTAAAGAGAGGAGGTCGGCGGCCATGGCGGCCATGGGCGGCGAGGAGCGGCTTGAGAGGCAAACGGAGGGGTCGGGGAGGCTTTAGGGAGGGAGAGGGAGTTGCTGCAGTGGGTGTGGTGCTCGAGGAGGAGCTTGGGGCTCGGCTTTATATAGCCAGGGCGGCCGAGGCGATCAGGACAGCCGCCATGGCGGGCTTATCGCCACACTGGCACTCGGGGACACGCGGAGGGCATTCACGATGTCGGCAAGACCTCCGGGAGGGTGGAGAAGCAGGTAGGGGCTTCGGGAGAGCTCGCGGGAGATAGGGACAGAGGAAAATGATGACGGTGTCAGGTGCGCTCACTGTTCCTCGATGGGGACGGCTCGCCGGGGAAGGATCCGGAGGGGAAGATGGGTCTAGAGTGAAGACGAGGCCAAGGGGAAGCTGCTGGACATGGTTAGGTGGCGAGGAAGAGGAGGAACGCGACGAACCCGAGAGGTTTCATCACCGGAGCGCGCTGGCTGGCATGCCAGACGCGTGGTCACCGCGTGGAATGGCACATGGGGTGCACCCTGACCAGCCAAATCATGTCCAGTGGGTAGTCCCTCCAGAGTACAGTCTCAGGGAGGTGATGGATCGATGAGAAGCACTGTGGTTAGACGGGAGTGATCATCTGAAGTTTGCTGTAGCAAACTTGACCACACCACTGTGATGAACAGGAAGGTGATAAGAACCAAAGGTGATGTATGGGAGGTTTAGGATAGGAAGGACTATGATCCTGTGAAGTTTGGAGTGAAATGGACCAATATTTAATATAGTTGCTTTGCAACTGACCAATCTGGTCCAAAAGCTCAATCTTGATGTGCCACTCACACATAAAAAGGTTTTGAGCTGAAATTTGGTAGAACATGATGATTTGGTCATATGAGTGTGCCATAAAAATTTCATGCCATTTGGACAAGCCAAAATGGTACTTCTTTCACAATGAACCTCTCTGAGTAGAATCTTAGGAAAATTCTAGGGAATTATTGGGAAGATGAAATGAGCCCAAATCTTGTGGAGATAGGTTATATGGGTAGGAGGATGCTCTGGTAAATTTTCAGCAATTGTGGAGCAATATAAAATATAGTTGCTTCACAATGTGAAAATCTAACCAGAAACCAAGATTTGAGGCTGTGCTCACATAGATGATTGGATATGGTTGAAACTTGGTGGAGGGTCCTGATTTGAGCATATGAAGATGCTTGAAAAATTTCAACTCATTTGGATACTCCTAGCTAGCACTTGCTTCACAAAGTTTCCAGCTGACTAGAAACTTTGGAATTTAGCCAAGGGAGATTTAATATCCAAATGAAGTTGAATTTTGGCATGTGGCAATGATATGGATAGGAAAGAATGTCCAAAAAGTTTGAGACCAAGCAAGCAAATATAAAGAGTACTTGCTTCTCAACTTGGTAGCTAGGGCAGAATCAGAAAAGGAATATTTGTGAAATATTTTTGAACATGGCAAGGAAGTATTTTGAAATATTTGTGGAAGATCTGACCCAAACAATTTATTAGAGTTATTTGGGAGTCTTGGGAATGATGGGAATGTGGGTTGTTCAGAACTCAGGGCAAACAGGGTTATTCCTTTAATAGAAAAAGGAATATTCCCAAGGAAAAGAATATTGGGATTGGTCCAAGATGGAAATGACAAGGTCTTGGAATGATTTTGAAGTTGGCAAGCCACTAGGGAAGATGAATCAATGGTGATCCCTCAGGTTGCGAGATTACTAAGCCACAAAAAGCGAATCCGGACCAAAAACAAAAGGAAAAAAAATGGGCAAAATCCAGGGTGTTACAGGCAGGGCTTTTCCCGCGCGGTAGGCGGGGCAGTTCCGCCTAGTTGGTTCGACAGAGAGGCGAGAAGATGAAGGCGTAGGCTGCTTCAAACGTAGGGCTGTGTGATTTGACGGCTCGGTACTGCTGGATTGGTGGGGCCCTATGATTTGACTTGCCATTATCATTATTACTGCAGCGCTATGACCGACGTGAGTCTCCCGATTCCCGACCACCTCCATGGTATACAGGTGCCAAGTACTGTACTCCTTACTCCTTGGCAAATGCAATAAATACTACGAATAAAGAGATAGAGAGAAGTAAAAAAATACTCTAATAGCCAACCTTATAGCTAACCTTGTTGTATGAGTGACTAAGTGATGACTATGTATGACATGCCAACAACAGATAGCCTAACGCACCTGGGCGGAGGAAGTAGTTTCATGCATTCAAAGTAGGCAAAAAATGCTCATTTATAGCCGTCTGAAATCTCCAAGGGCGTGACCGCGCGAGCGAGGCGACGGTCGTGGTAGGCGCGACCATGATACGGGCTGCTGACAGCCCTTGGATCTGAGATCGAATGGTCGCATGCTAAGTTGCTGAAAATTTGCAGAATAACCCTCCAGGATAGGATATTCACCCATAGGTCTAGAATCACGCCATGCAACCGTTGGATCTCAGATACAAGGGCTCTCGGAAGCCCGTATCATGGGAGTATGGAAAGCTTCGTATCACCTATAATTTTCCCGACGCTTAACGTGCGAACACGCAGATGCATGAAGCCATTTAATTGGGTGTCTAGTAGACATGACACCTAATTGAGCCCCCATAGTACTGTGCATGAATCCATTTATCCACCGGGTAAGCCACTACCCTGCCGTTCGCATGCCCCACTCAAGCACATTTTTACAATTGGAAAACCGCTAGCAGTTCGCTCCTACTCGTCCCCGGCCGTCCTTTAACATTACGGCAGTTCGCTTCTAGTCGTCCCGTCCTTTCACATTACAGGAGTTCCACTAATCCTAACCCTCCTCCCAAATCCATGGCTTCCCAAATCTCCATGATCATCGGTGAGTACAAGGTTAGAACCATCACCAATGATGATTTCGATGTCATCTACACCCATTCTTCCGTGATGGTGAAAGGATGACTTGCTCGCTTCAGACGCATGTTCGAAAAGTCAAATGGTGATGAGTGGGTCGCTGGGCTAGATGTTGAGTATACCACAGTCCTGGGAAAAGAGAAGAATCTAAAGGTGGAAGAGAGGAAGAAGCCCGCCGTGATCTAGGTTTGCGTGCATAACTTGCACTTGGTCTACCACATATGCCATGCCGATATTGAGTGCGAGGATTTTAAGAACTTCCTCGCAGGCGGCAAAGTCAAATTCGTTTCTGTAGACTTTACGAACGACATAAAAGTCCTGGATCGAATATGCCTCATTGTAGGCCAGCCCTTCGACCTCCAGAGGAATGGGCTAGTATCGTCCCGTCAGCCTTCAATGCTGACCCTGGCAACAGCCATGGTTGATCCTTCATTTGGTAAACCGACGAAACCTCTGCCCAATTTTCATCTTGCATGGCAGTGGAACGTACTAGATAGAGACCACATCCAGTACGCTGCAATGGATGCCTACCTTTGTTTCAATATCTACAAGGGCTGGATGAAGAGTGAGAGCCAATTGTACGGTTCATGCAAAGAAGTATCGGCCAAGAGGAAGAGGGACAAGGACAAAGTTGAGCTAGTGGACGAGGAGTCCGAGTAAGGTGACAGTGTCGTTGCTCATGGTGGTTCTAATGCAGTGTCTACCGGATTAGTTGCTTAGTTTAATTTCAGGGTGCTTAGTTTTATTGGAGGGTGTGTTGTGCTGAGCCCCCAGCAGAACTGTGTTATGCTCCTTCTCGTTACTTTAACTCTTCAGTACGTACATACTAGTATTTCTTATAGTTCATCTTGTAGTTGGTAGTACTACCACTCGTTTCTTCACATTATATACGTACTATATATGATATGGCCAACATCATATTGGCTATACTATAACCATGCTCTAAGCATGGCACATATGCAAAACACTTAAATGAGATAAGTAATTAAAAAAACTTAAATGAGAGAAGTTTACCCAAAGCATGAAGGAGTTTAGTTGTCAAAGATTTAAATACGTATGCTAATTTCTTTAATAGACTTTACCACCCTATCGAAGCACGTACTAGCTTTTTTAATAGTACTATATGCATAATTTGGCGACTTGCGCTCTCTATATGTACCACCTTTTTTCTTTAATTTCAGCTTGTTAGTTTTGCTCCAATGGCGCAATCCATCGATACTAGTACTACTATACAAAAGTACATTTAAAAGGCTAGAGGGTGGGGCAGTCTCGCTTGGTCGGTTTCACGAGAGGCGAGGGCCTTTGTGATTTGACGGCTCATTACTGCTGGAAGGTGGGGCCTTGTGATTTGACTGCTCGTATAAATGTTGCCGACGACCTGAGCAGGAGCAAAGAACCATGTGGTATATACTCAAGTTTGCCACATGAGTACTAGTACGACGGAGGAGCGCGAAACACGGCGGCCCAGTGCGATATGGCATAAAAACTGATCTAATTTGCTAGTCATCGATCCCACGGCGCCGCTCATCATTAGCATTGTTCTATTCGTGCCATGCAGAGAACGTGACACATGCGGCGAAACACCCAAAGCAAAAGAAGAAACAGAGGAGCAAAAGAAGAAGGAAGATTACCCCCCCCCCCCCCCCCCAAAAGAAGGAAGACGCAGCCACAAGTCTGGGGCGCTGCTCTCTACCTCATGAAGGGTTGCTGGCCGCGGAGTCATCACTGCTTCTTCATCGCCTCCATGACCTCCATCTCCTTGGGCATCTCCTCCGCCATCTTCTTCATCCTGTCCATGACACGGGATTTCTTGATGCGAGCCTTCATCATCTGTTCCACAGCCGCATTACGTATCTTGACAGCAGCTGGGTGCTCGATGCGGAGCTTCACCAACTCCTCCTTCTGTTCCATGACGAGGGCGTGCAGCATCTTCACCAAGGAACTACTCTTCTCATGCAGCTTCTTCCAGCCGGCGTTCTCTTCCTTCAACAGGTCGAGCTCATGGCGGAGCTTCGCCTTGTCCTCCTGAAGTTGCAGGATTTTGTCGGTCGCCTTCTTACTCGAGGCAATGCTCTCCTTCAGCAGCATCACCAAGCCGGCGGTCAACTCCTCCTTGTTATTGAGCTCAGCGGGCATGTCGTCGAGGCTCTCCTTCAGCAGCTCCACCAAGCCGTCGATGAACTCCTTCTGCTTATTGAGCTGATCGGGCATGTTGTCGAGGGATAACGACTCCAGCACCGCCAGCTCGGCATGTTCGCCTCCGCGGCTAGGGCGCTCCTGGGAGCCCTCACCTGCCCGTGAGAGATCTTTCGAGGTCTCTGCGAGGCAGCGAGCCCTCTCTTTATTTTCCGCGGCCTTGGTCGCCGCTCCCTTGTTACGAGTCGTTCTCGACCTAGAGCTCTGCACACCGGCCATGGCAAGGATGGACGAACAAGAAAGACTTATGAGGAGGAAGGTAGAGTGATTTTCGGCTAGATAGTTCCCCCTTTTATAACCTAGTACTAGCACTAGCACTAAAACCTGCATAGTGGGAACACATTTAGGATTGATACGTACTAGGTGTGAGCAGGTTTGCACTTAATTATAGCATGGTAGTCCTACTTTGGAATGTGATGGGAACAAGCTAAAGATTAATTGATGGTTTTGGTTTTGAGGCCTGAAACGGCTCCCGATGAGTTTCCTGGAACACAAATTTCATATACTACTGCTCAAATGCAGTCGCACAAGTCAGTGATGTAACTGGTCTTACATGTCAGACCAAGCCGATGCGTGTCCCGTCGGTGAGACGCGGGTCCGACCGACCGTCTATTGGTGCGACCGACCGTATGTATTACGCGATGGAGACTTCTGGTTGTGGCTTCGAGTGATTGTCACGACCAAGCATTCAAAAACTAGTGATAAATCAATTACCATCTTTTTCCAAACGACCAAGTATTTTCACAGGAATACAATACATATAGATGGAGTGATTGTCATGGTTGCAAACCGCCATGGCACCGCAAGTTCACTGCAGCAGCAACCGAGTAGGTCACTGCATCGCTGGCGGCGAACGAGGGCAGCTCACCTCGCCTACGATGCATGCCCAGCGGCGCCGCCGCAGCTGGTCCCGCGATTTGGCTTCTCCTAACGCCCATTTGAATAGTTGCACCAGCTGCTCATGCCATTTCGCAAGCATGCGTGTTCTTTCCTCCGTAGTCGACTCCGTGAATATGATCTCTGCCATTAGCCCTAGCTCGAAATCCACGCGGCAATGCTAGATGCTGACATCCCTCAGCATCTCTCCCCTGAGATCGACTTGCGCCTCCGCCTTGTGCTTTGCCAGGCGCAGCTCCTTTGAACTTGTCTCCAATCGATGCGACGCTTCCTCGATCCGATTTGCCCTTGCTGCCCACCACCTGAAACGCAGCCCTGGCATGTCCTTCGGCGCCACCGATCTGTGATTCCAGAGCAATGGATCACCTCTGAAACACATGTGGGTTTCGCTCAAAGGTGGCAGTGCTGCGGGCCGCAGCGAGAGGGCAGCCCACGGGATCCTGGGATCTAAGGGATTATCCATGGCGGGATCCGGTGGGTGAGGCGGGGAGGCGAGCGTAGGCGCTGGGAGAGCCCTACGAGGCTAAGATAAAGATAGTACTACTCCACTCCGTCCATATTTAAATACAAAAGCCACCAACAGTAATCCAGGCAAAAATTGATCATCCTGCCTGCGTCCTGGTTTATTGGCCCCCTTTTTATTTTGTGCCACTTTTTGACCAAAAATTTAACTAAGAAAATGTTAATGCATGTCACCAAAAATTATATCATTGGAATCACATTTGAACATAGTTTTCGATGACATTAATTTTTATGACATGCATAAATATTGTGTTACTTAAAATTATGGTCAAAAATTGGCACAAAATATGAAGGAGACCAATGGAAGTAGCAACCCATGATTTAACTACTCGCATGCACGCAGTGGAGTAGTAATGTCTTTCTCAACTACTTCCTCCCTCACGTCCACTCAATTTGCATGCACTGTATTAATTGACCATCAATGAAGTGAACGACTTTACATGCGTCAAATTATCACATGGGGTGGATCTTCGTACAAAAATGCGTCCCACCATGTACCCGCGTGTGCGCGCGAGGTAATGAGTGCGTGCGTGCACATCTTCGCTTCATGCATGTACTGCCAGTGTGCATGAGAGAGGACGAGTACATTCTTCTGGAAGCAGCAGCACGTCACTGTGATCAATCCACACAAGGAGGTTGCGACAACGCTTCCACATGTGCCACGTGGCTTCATGGATGCACCCACATCATTTTAATCATAATATATTAACTGAAAAAGGGAGAGACACTGCGTAGCGTGCCATTGGAATTCTAATTTACGTGTTTTGCACATACTGGAAGTACTAGTAAGGTACACGTGCATAGTACGCATGAGATTCTGCAACCAAATTATGAATAAATACCACACTATAGCATGTAAGCTTTGAGTCATATATGCATGATGTAGACGTTGGTTTAATTCTTATAGTTCATCTCATTCAAAATCAATTAGTTTTTATAAAAATGTTAATCTATTTTATGCTTCATGGAATTGTGCGTTGTAAAGCATAAAGTAAAAAACAAATAATGGCAATTCAACAAGAAAAAAAGTTTGGGAAATTATGATACGGAAGATTCTAGAAAAAAGGAGAAGTACTTGTGTTTTGAGGTTTGTGCATTATGCTTAAGTTCAACCATGGAGTCTTCTAGATTGTACATGTGGCAGAATCTGGTGGAATGTAGATGATATCCAATGGCCAGTAGTGCTCGGATTTGCCATCTCTGCACCGTCTGATTGGCTTCATCTAACAACCATCTTTCAAATTTATTCGCACTCTATATAGTGGTATAGATATAGGGGTATCGATATAGACTAGTGGCACATCATCTAAAGCCTTTCTACACGCTCATTTTTTGTACAAATGTGCTCCACCGTGCACCCGCGCGTTTGTATGTGGGAACGAGTGCGTGTGTGCACCTCTTCTCTTTCGCACACGTAGTCCGTGTGTGTGAGAGATATTAAGATATGGTGAGGGAATACGTGTCAATGCAATTTGTGTGAAGGAAAGGCCTATATACATACATGTATGTGCATGGGGCCGGGGTGATATATGAGAAGGGAGGGGAGGGGTCGACCGCGCGAGATATCGGTAGAGACAGATAGAGGGAAGAGCTCTACGAGCGTACAAGCACTGGGATATGGGGGGGCTGGAAGATGGTGCGAGGGGCCAAGTGGAGGGAGACTATGAAGGAGTGCACAAGTGCGAGATCGATATTTAAAGAGAGGGGCGAGAACGTGCGCGGTTGCGCGCAGTGGCGGAGCCATGAAAAATAAATGAGCTAGGGGGCAAAGCATTGCTAATCCTTTACGGGGAGGACCAATTCATCAACTTAAACCATTTTACCAGCAATTGATCTACTGATCACATTCATATTAGCCTCAATATATAGTGATGTTAGGGGGGGCCAGGGCCCTTGCTGCCCCTGTCTCCGCCACTGTGCGCGCGTCTGAGAGATGAATCGGAAGGCATGGATGATGAGAGGGACATGATGGATAGATAATGTGGGTGTATTAGCTATGTAATCCTATATAGAGAGGTATAGATTGATCGATGTGTACGTGGGAAAGAGGGTGAGACCTGACTAGATATATAGATCGATCGGTTTGTGTGGAAAACTGGGAAAGACCTAGCTATATATACACACATAGAGGAACATCAATCATTGCGCATGCATGTGAGAGATAAAGAATGCCTGAAGTGATGAAGAAGGGGAGGTGTGTGTGTGTGCATGCATGGGAGACCGACCTGAAGAAAAAGATTGTATGTATGCGATGGATAATGCCGAGTGGTAGTGTGTGTGCATGCATGAACAAGAGAAAGTTAGTGGTACAATTATGAGAAGACGACTGTGTGGGTGTAAAAGACTAGGTGAGGTCATAATCAATGTAAAGTTGAATTCAAATATTTGAATAAGAGATCATGATGTTTGAAACCCATGCATGCATGAATATAACTGAGATATGTGTGGTGTGGTTTGGAAACGAGCATGCTATATTGTATACACACTGAACAAGGTCAGAATGATTTGAATTTGAGATACCGATGGCAGGCATCGTTTGGCCACATTGCACTCGTGCATGGACACACTATTCAAATTGGAGATGATGGGTGGCTTTCGCATCACATATCTATACCCCTATATAGTGTACGAATAACTTTGAAAGATGGTCGTTGGATGAAGCCAATCCGACGGTACAGAGATGGCAAATCCGAACACTACTGGCCGTTGGATATCATCTACATTCCACCAGATTTTGCCACATGTACAATCTAGAAGACTCCATGGTTGAACTTAAGCATAATGCACAAACCTCAAAACAAAAGCACTTCTCCTTTGTTCTAGAATCTTTCGTATCATAATTGCCCAATTTTTTTTAGATGAATTGCCATTATTTGTTTTTACTTTATGCTTTACAATGCACAATTCCATGAATCTTAAAATAGATTAGCTTTTTTATAAAAACTAATTAATTTTGAATGGGATGAACTATAAGAATTAAACGAACATCTACATCATGCATATATGACTCAAAGCTTACATGCTATAATGTGGTATTTATTCATAATTTGGTTGCCAAATCTCATGCGTGCAATGCACGTGTAGCTTACTAGTCTAAATGGTGTGTGTGTGTGTGTGTGTTGTGTGTGTTAAACACATTGTACGTAGTATCATACATGGTTTAGATTCCGAGCATCTAGCTAGAGCATACATGTACTATGATTTGAATTCAACATAAATGCACGTGTACCTTACTAGTCTAAATGGTGTGTGCGTGTGTGTTGTGTGTGTTAAACACATTGTACGTAGTATCATACATGGTTTAGATTCCGAGCATCTAGCTAGAGCATACATGTACTATGATTTGAATTCAACATAAAATGGATACATATATTTGAATTTGAGATCGTATGTACATGTAGTTAATATTTATATGGGAATTTACTACTCCTATATTCATGTCATGTGTTGTGAAGATAATATTTAGATGGTTGTATAACTAACCCGAGTACAATCCCATTCAAATAGGGAAAATGTACTCAAATTTAGTCCATATGCTAAACAACATGAATTGTTTTTTTATTGTTGAGGGAAGTGCAAATTGAGTTGGTACTGTACACGTTAAGTTTGTTGTCCCGGTTTTTTTAGTTTTTTGTTGTTGTATTTGAATGCATTTCTAGTAATATAGTAAAATGGGACATGGCTCTCTCTAGTGAGGTGCGAATTGTATTTTTTTTGTACACGTTAAGCTTGTTCTCCCGAAATTTCAAGCCGCGCCTTGTTATGCAGAAATTTCAAACTAGCATCTCTGTCTATCGTGCTGCAAAACTCCCATCTCTTCAACCCGCGCCTTGTTACCCCGAAATTTTAAGATATCTCTTTGTCTCGTTGTGCTCCAAAAACTCCCTCCATCTCAACCCGCCCCTTGCTATCCCAAATATACAATGCGCGCAAAAACTCCCACCTCCTGCAAAATCCCGACATGCGAAATGCCCGTGATACCCCTGAACCGAAAGAACCGCCTAGCTCAAATCGGTGGGGGTACTTTCGTAACTTACCCAACATTTCGGACAAGCGCTTCCCTAGGCCATAGTTCCCCCTCCCATCCCATCCGCCCCCCATTCGTACACCGAGGCCGCAAAAACCCGTGAAGCCCCAAACCCTCCTTTGTCCGCCACCCAGCCGGAGCCTCTTCCCCAACAGCATCGTCCACAGCAACACCTCGACGTCCCTCATCCACCACACCGGATGAGGATCCGTCGTCGATCTCGTCGTCCCACCGGTTCAGCCACCCCGTCCTCCACCTCCAAGGAGCTGCCCCGATGTTCCCCTCGTCTTTCGCGCCACCTCCATTCCCACACCACCGTCTTCACCTGCACTACCGGAAGAGCAGCATCATCACTGATTCCTCGGATGAAGCTGAGGCCTAATCGGTGCCACCAAAGAGGTTCTACACTAATCGTTGCATTTTTTTCTTGATTCGATCACACGGTGCTGCCGGCGCTCGGTCCTGAGCCGATATGGCGCGGCTCCACTACGGCGGCGTCGCCGGCCACTTCCTCCATGACGTCGCTCCCTCGGCGGCAACGTCAACATCAGTAGGAGCTGCTGCTGCTTTGGCTCTCGCTCGTGCTGCTGGTCAGCTCTTGCTCTCGGTCCCCTGCCTGGTCTGCTCTCGCTCTTGCTCGCGCTGCTGCTCTCGATCTTGCTCTTGCTTGCGTTGCTGCTCTACTCTTGCTCGCGCTGCTGCTGCACGAGCAGCAGATCCTGCTCTCGCTCGAGCCCCTGCAGCTGCTACCCGAGATGCTGCTACATGACCAGCTGCCCGGCTCTCGCACACGCTACTGCTCCGGGCGCTGTTGCTGCTGCTACTGCTTTTCTGGTACTAGTGCGTTCAGTTTCGACAGTAAAATTCAGTTTCGACAGCAAAATTCAGTTTCGACAGTTAAATTCAGTTTCAACAGTTAAGTTCAGAGATGAGTGGCTGATGTATTTTACATCTAGCACTTTGTGGTTATGTATTTTACATCATCTATTGGAGATGCTATTAGAATTCCACTCAGGTTAACATTGTCTCTCTTGTCCTGCTTCAGCCTCGCCGTCGTACAACTCACCAGAGTTGCTCCAACGACGAAACCCTCCATCACAGCGGAGCAGTACCCCTGGCTCCATCTCTAGACGCCTAAGATCTTCTTCCCCTCCTCCGACAGCCAAATCAGTCGGAGCATCCTCACCGACCAACCCAATCATGCTGAGATCAACATGGCTTCGCCAAAGAGGTTGCACACTTGTTGCATCGCTTTTTTACTCTACATGTTATATATATTGTCCACTGAGCACACGTAGTAACATGAAATATGATTAGTTTCTCCTACTATATGACAAGCAGTGAGGTACCAGGCAACTTAGCTATCCGTGATGGACTCTCTTAAACGCCATCATTATTTATTTCTGCGCGTTTGAGCTGTGCATTTGTAGATGGGCCTGGGAGTTGAGCTAGTAGGGCAGTGGCCTGGGTCCAAAGTAGTAGAAGTAACACAAAAACATTTTTTGAGTTTAGGATTTTCCTTGTTCAAGCCTGCCTACTAGAATCGCCAGTGCTTGAAAGGAAAAGTGAAGGAAAAACATAGGAATTGGAAAGTTTCCTATGGTACTACTATTATTGCATTTGGTTCAAAGGAATGGAGCAAAGGAAAATTGTAGGATTTGTTATTTTAGTGTCTCCTTGAAAGAAAAACCGTAGGAATTTTAATATCCACTTGTCCTCCTTTTCAAATTCCTATTCATGAAGCACAAGACTAAGAGATAGCAGCATAATAGCATTATAACCGTACATTTTCTTGTGGTTTGACTTAATCTCACCATGCTTCTTTGCATCCTGTGAGCTTTCAATTCTTGTGAACCAAACACCCAAATTGGCAGAAATCCTGTGTTTTTAAATTCTCGGTTTTGCACGTGCATTCCTATCCTATTCCTGTGTTTTTCCTATCCCTGCATTGTTAGAATCCTCCAATTCAAACAAGCCCTTACAGAATTACTTCTGTTACAGATATGTGTCAAAGAAAACCTTGTGTGGTTTATCCCGCTGCTGCTGCGCTGTGGTCCACCCCAGCTCAGCTACTTCAACGACGGAAGGGTTCACCATAGCAGGGATTCGCCCTCCAGACTGTCTTTCGCTGCCTCAGATCTTCTTTCCTGCCGCCGGCAGCCACAACAACTTCATTACCATCATCAACTGAGAAGATGACCTTGAGTACTACACGGGTCCGCAAGAGAGGTCGCACTCTTTCGTGTCTGCTTACGTTATGCATCGCTTAATATGATGACATGCTACTTTATCGTCTTGTTCACCGATTAGACTCCGAGTCAGGTCCAAACTAATGCTCAAACTTGAGTTTTTAAATGGTTGTGGGGTACATATTGGGGCAGCAATCAATACTATCTGTCTACTATCTTGTTAATCTCGGGTGTCTACTATGAGTTTCATGTTAGGTGGAAACAAACATTAAAGGAGCCATTATCTGTATTTTTTAACTGAAGCTATTATCTGCCTGCTATCATTGGTTTTGGGTCTATCCACAGTTTGCTACCATCACTCTGGATTTGTGCATGCACTCCTTGCATAATCTCAGTATGTTTTATTCCTATGCATGTCAGTTATTGTATACAATGGTACTGAACATGTAGAGCAAAAGAGACGAGCCTTGCGTGGCAATAAAATTTCATGCAGACGTTGCTCCATGGTCGGCGCAAAAGCAACCCCCCCTCCCCCCATTCCAGACTGTAATCAAGAGGAAGATAACTGTTCAGAGAAAAATTCAGAGGTAGCTGACCACTCCTATTTACCCCTTGAGGTCTTTTGCTCTAACTTGGCATGCTGATGTTGGTCATATCATGCATATGGTGCCTTGCATTGCTTACTTTATACATAAAATATGTCATCTGCTTAGTTTAGACATGCATTGTGTGAATGCCATCTGTTTAGTTTCTATATCATATATGTGAATCATGCAATGCCATCTTGTTTAGCTAGGCATCATATATGTGAATTTTGCAATGCCATCCTGGTTAGCCAGCCATCTTATATGTGAATTATATCGTGCCATCCTTTTTTATTACATATTAAATTTGTCAACAATTTTAGTACATTCAATTACTCTTCCTGTGCATCAGCCATTCGACACGCTCATGGAAAAATCTGGAGTGAAAACAAGGTCTTCAGAGCAGACAATGCTATCTGACGAAGTGCATGTCTTGCTGGTAACGGATAGCTCCTCAGAGGAGGATTCAGAGATAGATGACCAATCCTATTCCCCCTCCCCGAGGTGCATGCTCTAACTTGGCAGGGTTATATTGCTCATATCGTGCATATAGTGTCTTGCATTGGCATGTCATTTGCTTAGTTTAGACTTGCCTGTTTAGTGTCTAATTACCATATATGTGAATTTTGCAATGCCATCTTGTTGCAAGACATTATATATGTGAATTATGCAATGCTATCTTGTTGCAAGGCATTATGTATGTGAATTATGCAATGCCATGCTGTTTAGCCAAGCGTCATATATGTGAATTATATCATGACTTCCTTTTTTGTATTATTCATTCCATTTGTCGACAATGTTTGTATATTCAACTGCTCTTCTTGTGCATCAGCCATTTGAATTGGTGATGGAAAAATCTGGAGTGAAAACAAGGTCTTCAGAGCAGACAATGCTACCTGCTAAAGCAGATATCTTGCTGGTTACAGATACCTCCTCAGAGGAGGATTCAGAGGCAGATGACCAGTCCTATTTTCCCCCTGAGGTGTATGCTCAAACATGGCAGGGTTATATTACTCATATCATGCATATGTTGTCTTGCAATGCTTAGTTTTTACATCATATACACAATATTGAATGCCATCTACTTAGTTGACACATCATATATGCGATTGCCCTCTGCTCACTTGCTTAGTATATAAATCATATATTTGAATTATATCATGCCATGATGTTTACATAGACAGCATGTATCTGAATTATGGCATGCCAACCCATTTTCTAAAGACATAATATAGTTATATCATCTCATCCTGTTTACATAGTCATCATATTTTTGAATTATGTCATTCTATCCATGAATTATATCATGCCATCATGTTTCCATCGACGACATGTTTGTGAATTATGGCATGCCAACCACTTTAATAGACACATCATATAGTTATATCATGTCATCATGTTTACATAGTCATCATATTTTGAACTATGTCATTCTATCCTGTTTAGTTAGCCATCATATATGAGAATTTGTGTCATGCTATCCTGTTTAATTAGCCATCATATATATGAAATTATGTCATGCTATCCTGTTTGGTTAGACAACATAAATGTGAATTATTTCATGCCCTGTTCTCTTCCCTACTATCCATTGCACCTGTCTATCTTACAATGTCTGTAAATTCAATTACTTTTCTTGTTTATCAGCCATTTGAATTAGAGGGGGTGATGGCAGTATCTATAGGAGTAAAAACATGGTCTTGAGAAAAGATCGTGCTACCCGTCGATGCAGATAGAACCACGGTTGTACTTGCCCAAGAACCAGCCCCACCACACATAACCCAGACTCATGCAGATTGTACCCCTACCCAGTTGGACAGAGAACCAGCAACACCCCTTCTAACCCCAACCCCAGCAGATAGTAACGCAGTTCCAGTTGACACAGCACCGTCTCCACCACAGAGCACCCAAACACGAGCAGTTAGTAAGGCAACTGCAGTGCCCAAAGCACGAGGACCACCATTCCGAACACCAAGTCAACGCTTAAAGCCGAAGAAGAATTGTTCTTAGGTCAGGTTCCGTAGCTATGGTTCATACTCCTTTGCTCTTGCATCACTTTATTTACTCATACCAACTAATTTCAAATTTGAAGGATGCAATTGAAACTCCAATGGCGCAACAGGTATGTTTTAAACCTGTTTCTTTAACGTGTTTGATGTTGTAACTTGCTCTATGTTGATTTCAGTTTCAATTGAATAAACAGTTTTGTTCTCATGCCATGCACATTACAAGTGTTGTTATTTCTGTGTAGTTTCCGACATTTATATTCTGTCTATGCTGCTTTGTCTTAAACAGATATGATTTGAACTATCTCTATCTTGATTTGGCAACATAAACTAGAATGATATAGACCATACAGTGACCATACTACATAGATACATGTTTGTTTCATGCTGTTATCCTGTCCACCTTACTACTAAACTGGTTTACCAAAATGAGTTTCATATACAACATGGTAAACCTGTGATATGTCTGCTTGTTTTTCTTTTAGAATGCGGACAAAATATTGGAGAAGAGTACCCCCGTTATGCAATGGTAAAGGAAGTAATGCAGATAAGGTTCAAGATAGTGAGACATCCCTGTTAGTCTCCAAGAAAGCTGATAAAAACTATATTGAAGACATTGAGACAACCCCAAAGTCATGTCTTGATGTAGTGTTCGAGTTACTGGCCACTACTGCTGGCACCAACTCTTCGAACTCGCTGCCTGAATCAGTTCGGCTTCTTGAGTCTCAACTTCAAGTTGAAAGACATCGATCAGATGTGCTATGACAGGAAGCCAAAGGACTGAGGAAGTCCCTGCAGAATTCAGATGCATACTTTCTGGTGCAACATCAAGCGCTGGAGGATTTAAGCGCCAAACAAGAGAAAGCTAATAAGCTTGCTAAGCGTCTTGCCAGCTGATACGCCTCCAACGTATCTATAATTTTTGATTGTTCCATGCTATTATATTATCTGTTTTGGATGTTTTATATGCATTATTATGCTATTTTATATTATTTTTGGGACTAACTTATTAACCTGGAGCCCAGTGCCAGTTTCTGTTTTTTTCCTTGTTTTTGAGTTTCGCAGAAAAGGAATGCCAAACGAAGTCCAAACGGAATGAAACTTCACGACGATTTTTCTTGGACCAGAAGACACCCAGGGGACTTGGATTCCAAGCCAGAAGAGCCACAAGGCAGCGGCAAGGGTGGAGAGCATGCCCTAGGGGGGGCGCCCCACTACCTTGTGGGCCCCTTGTGACCTTCCTGACCTAGCTCTTCGTCCTATATATTCACATATATTCCAAAACCCTCAGAGGAGTCCACGAAAAAAAAATTCCGCCGCCGCAACCTTCTGTTCCCGTAAGATCCCATCTTGGGGCCTTTTTTGGCATCCTGCCGGAGGGAGATTCGATCACGGAGGGCATCTACATTAACCCTATTACCCTTCCGATGAAGCGTGAGTAGTTTACCCCAGACCTACGAGTCCATAGCTAGTAGCTAGATGGCTTCTTCTCTCTCTTTGATTCTCAATACCATGTTCTCCTCGATATTCTTGGAGATCTATCTGATGTAATCTTCTTTTGCGGTGTGTTTGTCGAGATCCAATGAATTGTGGATTTATGATCAGCTTATCTATTAATATTATTTGAATCTTCTCTGAATTCTTATATGCATGATTTGATATCTTTGTATTTCTCTTTGAATTATCGGTTTGGTTTGGCCAACTAGATTGGTTTTTCTTGCAATGGGAGAGGTGCTTAGCTTTGGGTTCAATCTTGCATGATTTCACCCAGTGACAAAGTAGGGGTAGCGAGACACGTATTGAATTGTTGCCATCAAGGATAAAAAGATGGGGTTTTCATCATATTGCTTGAGTTTATTCCTCTACATCATGTCATCTTACTTAAGGCGTCACTCCATTCTTTATGAACTTAATACTCTAGATGCATGCTGGATAGCGGTCGATGTGTGGAGTAATAGTAGTAGATGCAGGCAGGAGTCGGTCTACTTGACACGAATGTGATGCCTATATGCATAATCATTGCCTTGGATATCGTCATAACTTTGCACTTTTCTATCAATTGCTCGATAGTAATTTGTTCACCCACCTTATTATTTGCCTTCAAGAGAGAAGCCTCTGGTGAAACCTATGGCCCCCGGGTCTATTTTCCATCATATTTTTTTCCGATCTACTATTGTGCAATCTTTTATTTTCAGATCTATAAACAAAAAAACCCAAAAATATTTTATCTTTTATCTATCTCTATCAGATCTCACCTTTGCAAGTGACCGTGAAGGGATTGACAACCTCTTTATCGCGTTGGGTGCAAGTGTTTGATTGTGTGTGCAGGTGCATCTATTGGGGACTTGCGCGTTTCTCCTACTGGATTGATACCTTGGTTCTTAACTCAGGGAAATACTTATCTCTACTGTGGTGCATCACCCTTTCCTCTTCAAGGGAAAAACCAACGCATGCTCATGAAGTAGAACCAGCATGGTGGATACCCAGGATATTGTTTCTCGAGCTCTTGTGAAGTGGTTTCAGTGCTGGACTTGTTTCGCTGCGGCGTTTATTTGCACTGGTAGCCAACTTTGACAACCAGTGTATGTAATATGCTGCTTTGTTCCCCATATTTGCACTGGTGGCGAACTTTGATGCCCAGTGGATGTAATATGTGCAATATCCATGATAGCCTAGCGTAAGTTGCTTGCTTATTTATTTTCCTTGTTGTCTTGTTTATTTGTTTGCTTGTAGTCAGTGTGGTTCTTTTTCCGCAGTTTGCTAGTTGCTGCAATAACATATTTTTTTAAACTAGGCACTAATAACCATGGGCTACATATCTACTATAGTGACCATGGGCCTCCTACGGGACGTACAAACAATGGGCCTTCTACGGGCCGTAGAAATAATGGGCCTTCTACGGGCCATAGAAACAACGGCCTTCTATAAGCCGTATGATCAATTGGCCTTCTACGGCGCCGTATGATCAATTGGCCAAACATGGGCCAATAACAAACCGCACTATGGGCCGTAAATGGGCTAGAGTTGGAATCATCCGTTCATGGGCCGACCATAACGGGCCGTCGTTAATCGGTCGTATTTGATGACGCTATGAAAATGGCCCAATGGATTAACGGGCCACAAACGGGCCGACTTTAACCACGGGCTGAATTTGGCCCACAATGGGAACAGGCCAGTAACGGACCATAAGTAATCGAATGCTGCAAATCAGCCCAAGAATAAATGGGCCTTGAGAAGGCCGAAAGATAACATGGGTTGGAAACGGCCCAATGGAATAATGGGCCGTTAATGGGTATAAATGGATACACTGTTCGTTACGGGCCAGTTTCACCACGGGCCGTTAATGGGCCAAGAGTTACAAAGGGCCTCATATGGGCCGAAAGACGTCATGGGCCATACATGGGCCGGAAGTTACAACGGGCTGGGATCATATTGGACAGCCCAGATGACGCTACTAGGCCTAACTCGGATAGGCCATAATGGGCCGTGAGTTAGCAGGCTGTAAATGGGCTATATGCGAACAGGCCGCTAACAGGCTTAAAGTGGGCCGGCCGTTACCTTTTGACCAGGTCAAATGGGCCGGCCTTTTGACCTAAATGGGCCACTGTTGGGCCGAGCCACATGTCGACGTATCATAGGCGCGTCCCGTCCATTCGCTGGATGACAACTGTCCCAACGCTGGGCCGACACGTGGATCCACCGGCGAATGAGAATTTTACATGTGGAAAATCCCCATTGGTCCGGGTTGTTAACGGGTTATTGGATCCAAACCGGAACCCGATAGCTTAATGGCGACCCGTTACGGTGGATGCCACGTGTCGGTCATCCTTGACGAAAGCACTTCCATGACGCGCCATTTATCCTCATGGAAGTGGACACTTCCGTGATGATAATTTTGGTATTGTCATGGAACACTTCTACGACAGCACAGGTATGACTATCTTGATTCTGTCATAAAATCATCATGGATGTACATGCATGACAGAAAACGTGACCTACTGTGACAAACACGTATCATCACGGAAGTGTATTTTTTTCGTAGTGGGTTGACTATATATGACATGGCAACCCCATATAGCTGGTTGTTGGCTATACTATTAACCATGCTCAAAGTACCAGTGCCACATCATCTAACAAGTCCTAAAACATGCGCCAAATTATCACAAGGGCTAACTCTCCTTATAGAAATGTGCTCCACCATGTACCCGCATGTGTGTGTGAGGGAGGCAGTGCGTGCGTGCGTGCACCTCTTCTCTTCATACATGTCCTCCACGGCTCCACCTAGTGGGTGTGTTAGAGAGAGAAAGGGAGATGGTGTGTCCGACATGCCTCTATACATATGTTTCTGTCAAAGAGAGGCATGAATACATAGTATATGTATGTGGAGGGGGCGATATACGAGAAGAGAGGGGGAGGGATTGTTTACGCAACATATCGATAGACACGGATAGAGGGAAGAACTTTATGAGCGTACAAGCACTAGGAAATAGGGGGTGCATGTTGGAAGATGATGAGAGAGGCCAACTCGGCAAAGACAAGGAAGGAGTACAAGTGCGAGATCGATAATTAAAGAGAGGGGACGATAACGTGTGTGGGTGTGCTTGTCTGGTCGATAGACAAAGTGGAAGGCATGGATGATGAGACAGGGAGGGGCAATTAATGTGTGTGTGGTAGGTGGTCCTATGTAGAGAGGTCGTGGTTTGGTCTATGTGTACATGGGTAAAGAGGGGGAGACTTAACTAGAGATATAGATCGGACATTTTGAGTGGGGAAATAGCGAGAGACCTGGCTACACATAGAGGGAAATCGATTGGTGCACATGCATGCATGTGTCAGAGATAAAGAACACCCGGAGTGACAAAGAGAGGGAGAGGTGTGTGTGTGGTGGGGGGAGGGGGTGCAGCTAGCTTGTGACATTGTACGAGTGCAAGATGGATAACAACAGAGGGTGTGACAGTGCCCGTGTGCCTCAGAGTTAGGGCGGGAGGCATGGATGGTGAGAGGAGGGGAGGGACTATGTGTACATGTTTGTGTGTCATAGGCAGGTCTAGCTAGCTAGAGGGGTATATCGATAGGTGTGTGTTGGAAAGATGGAGATGTAGGATGATCGTGGGAGACCGACCTAAAGAACAAGAACGTGTGTGCATGATGTAGAGGATGCAAAGTGGTGGGGAGTGTGTGTGCATATATGCATGCATAATAGGAAAGTTATTGGTAACCATGAAGGGAGGATGAGTGTGTGTGCGTGTAAAAGACTTACAGAGATGATAATCAGTATAAAAGTGGATTCAAATATTTGAATAAGAGCCCATGATGTTCGTAACTCATGCATGCATGAATATAATGCAGATATGCCTGGTGTGGTTTTGAATCAAACGTGCTATATACTATATTCACATCGAACAAGGCCAAATCGATTTGAACTTGTGATACCGATGGCAGGCATCGTCTGACCACATTGCATTCGTGCATGGACATAACTATTCGAATTTGAGATAATGTGTGGCTTTCAAAGCTAACATCTAAATGTTGTGTGTGTGGGCAGGGGGGATGCATTGTTGTTTGTGTTAAACAGATTATACATATGAAAACAGGGTTTAGATTATTCCGAACATCTCGCTACCTAGACCAATGTACTGTGATTTGAATTCATTATAAAATGGATACAAATATTTGAATTGGAGATCGTATGGTACATGTAGTTCATATTTACATATGCCTAATACTATATGCATGTTTTCTGTTATCAAGATAGTATTTGAATGATGGTATAACTTGACAACAATCATATTCAAATAGGGAAATTGATTCAAATTTAGTCCATATGTTAGACGACAATATATATTCATAGGGTGGAGTAAAATGTTCATATAATATGGAAGATCAAAATGTAGGACTACGTGCATTATAAACTGCAAGATCACCTAACGATATTTTCGAATTCAACATAACATGGATTCAAAAATAATCACAGACATTGATCTCAACAACACTCCGATAACCAGTATGCTTAAGTCACTGCTGCTAATTCATCTCTACGAACTGCCGGATGAACTCCAAAATAATCACAGACATTGATCTCAACATCATAGTATCAACAAGTGGGTAAGCTACTAGTCACTAATAATCTGGTATTCAACATGGTTGTCACCTATCCGAGAATTGCATAATCCAATTCATTTCACAGATAACTCATATTTGTTGTTAAAATAAATAGTTAAACTATGATATTGCAATGGAATGATGCAGATGAGAGTTGTGGCTTGCCTGGGGGTGAAGGGATACACCAGGGAGAAGTGCGGAATGGTCGCGGAAGTGATTGCCGGAAACAGTTCTCTCTCGGAGGGCTGTTTACGAGCAAGGGCAAAATGGTCATTTTCACAGTAGAACCACATAGTGAAAATGATACCCTCGGGACGGGCTCGACGAACTGAAGACGTGGGTGTTGGATTCACCTTGATCGGAGTTACGGGTGAAAAGTTATAACCCGACAAAGTTCAGGGACCAATCTGCAAAAATAACTCTACAAACGGGTCCCTGGCTAAGAAAACAGAAAACGGGCTTTAGGAAAATACGCCTTCGCTTTTGGAAAACGTATTCTGCACCAAAGCATTACGAAAATACGCTTTCCAAATATGAAAAAGTATTCTCCAGAATAAGTCTCCACATAAAACTGCGCGGGCCCGGGGCTCCTCTGGATGACAAGTGGGGCCGCTGGGGTCCACGACTGGGCGTCTTCTTCCCCAACCTCCCGCTCGCCCGATGCAGAGGAGGGGCACGCGCTCGCCGGCGCCGGCCCGGCCGGATCCGGCCACCGGCGGAACCAGGGCGGTGTGCCGCACCCAACCAGCCACGGCACGCTCACCGGGGAGGGATGGAACGGCGACGGCATCGACGCCCATGGCGGAACAGAGGAGGGCGGCCGGCGAAGATTCCCGGCGGCACAAGGCTTCTCCGGCGAAACTGAGGCCACCGGAGTGTTCACCGCGAAGCCGTGCGTCGAGGAGGCCCACCAGGGCAGTGGGAAAGTGGTCGGGGTCGCGACGGCACGCGGAGGCAGAGGGCAGGCGGCGGTTGCTCCGGCAGCGTGTGGACACGGCGACTCCGGCGTTGGAACGAGGGGGTGGGGAGGCTCCATTGAGCTTGGAGAAGACACCTGTGAGGTAAGAATGGGGAGAGAGGGCTCGGCCTCCTCGAATTTGAGCGGCCAGAGGCGGCAGCCATGGCGGCTGTGGTAGTCGAGGAGAGCTCCTGGAGCCAAGGGGAGTAGGCAGGAGCGATGCTAGGATGGAGAGGGAAGGGCTAGTGTGCTCGGGGATGGTCGGAAAGGCTCTGGCCGAGGCCTATTTATAGCCGGGGCGGCCGAGGCGATCGGGACGGCCGCCGTGGCATCCTTATCGTTGCACTGGAGCGACGGGGCGACGTGGCTGTCGTTTGCGACGTCGAGGAGCTTCGCGGAGGAGCGGAGAGGGTTCGGCTGAAGTCGGGCAGGCTCGGGAGAGCTCGGGAGCTCACAGGCGATAAGATTCGACGGTGGCAGAGTACGGGCGCGGCGGCTACACCGCGAGGGAGGGGACGGGAGGGGGGGAAGCTTATCTAGGGAGGAAGGCGACGACAATAGGGAGCTGTTGGACATGACGAGTCACGCGGAAACGACGAGCAGAGGAGGGCCCCGAGTTGACAAACGTGCAGCTCGCGTCCACGGCGTGCCAGTGCGGCGGTCACCACGTAGACACGGCGATTCCACATGTCCTGGTCAACTCCACCATGTCAACTCGACTGGTCACTCAGAGGATGAGGTCAAGGAGGAAAGAAACGAGCATAGTGGCACTCGAGGTGACCACAGCTAGCAGGTTCTATCCAGAACAGCAAGGTGTTTGTTACTTGGTGAGGAAGACTCGTCTAGTAATTGGCTCTGATCTTTGGCATAGTGTGATCACCTGCTAAGGTGAGTCTTGTGGCCAAGTTTCAGCCCAGATGGATGAGTGTAGATAACACTTGCTGTTCAAATGGCCTCACTGACCAGATTTGCCAATCTTGAAGTAGCACTCACACATCACATGGGATTGGGCTGAAATTTGGAGGAGATGATTGATATAGGCATAAGAAGGTACTGTATAAATTTCATACCATTTGGATTAACCAAAATGGTACTTCCTTCACACAGCTTCCAAATGGACAGAATCTTTGAAAAAATCTAGGAAATTATTGGTGAAATGGAATGAGCCCAAATTTTGTGGAGAAGTGAGATATGGGTGGAAGCATGTTCTGGAAATTATTCATGAATTATGGCGCAATAAAAAATTATAGTTTCTTCACAACCCATAATAATTACCAGAAACAAAGATTTGATGCTGTGATCACATAGATGATTGAATGATGCTAAAATTTGGTGAAGAGCTATTATTTGAGTATATGAAGATGCTTGCAAAATTTCAACTCATTTGGATACTCCTAGCTAGCACTTGCTTCACAAACATTCCAGTTACCCCGAAACTTTGGAAATTAGCCAAGAGAGATTTAATATCCAAATAAAGTTGAATTTTCGCATATGGCAATGATATGGATAGGAAAGAATTCACAAAAAGTTTGAGAGCAAGCAAGCAAATATAAAGGGTACTTGCTTCTCGAACTGCCAGCTGGGGGAGAATCAGAAAAGGAATATTTGTGAAATATTTTTTCGGCATGGCAAGGAATATTTTGACATATCTGTATAAGATATGTCCCAAAGGATTTATGGGAATTATTTGAGAATTTTGGGAATGATAGAAATATGAGTTGCTTCACAACTCAGGGCAAACAGGGTTATTCCTTTAATAGAAAAAGGAATATTCCCAAGAAAAGAATATTGGGATTGGTCCAAAATGGAAATGACAATGTCTTGGGATGGTTTTGAGGTTGGCAAGCCATTCGGGATGAAAAATGAAGGGTGATCCATCCAGGTTTCAAGACCACTAAGTCACAGAAAAGCAAAACCAGGCCAAAATTAAAAGCAAAAGAAAATGGGCAAAATCCAGGGTGTTACAAACCTACCCCCCTTAAAGAAATCTCGTCCTCGAGATTTGGTTGCTCAGGTATCGAACATGAATATTTCCACTTGAGGAAACTTTTTCTAACTCGGTTTTCCTTTTTACCTTTGTATAATGTTCCTACTGAAATTCATATGATTGATTGCCTTGCTTCGGGGTGGTTTGCTTTACAGGACCCTTTTCTGGCAAATCTTAACTCATAGGTTACTCTTACTCCAATCGTGTTATGTCTGCTATCTTGTTTGAGACAATAAATTTTTCTGACCAAACAATATGCCCTGCTCGTAAGTCCGAGGGTGGTTCCTCATGGACGTGTTGTGACGAGGTCCAATACGATTGACCGTGTACTGAATTGTGAGGAGATTCTCTTGGTGGATACGAAATCTTTCACTCAATGCATTGGGTGACTTCAAATGACTGTGTGTTCTCCAGGCTCAAAACAGTACTATGAGTCGTACCGTTCTCCTGGTGGAATCTGACTTCTCGCACGGATTGCCGAGTCATCTTGGGTGTAACGCTTCTACCAAATATTTGATTGTCACCAGTCATGATCAGCATAAAGGTGTATGGTCTTATAGTGATATTATCCATAGACTTGACTGACAGTGGTCCTGGCAGCAAAATCTTGTTCATGGCAGGTTAGTCTTTAACTGATTCCCATCTGTGAGGGCACATGCTTCGAGACTGTTGTTCATCCTTCTGATTATTCAGTCTGTCGGTATCTCTATATGGATGGTAGGCCGAGTAATGCTTTAACATGGTGGCTGAATTCGAACTGCTGAGTTAATCTTTCGGCTGACCTGACCAGCTTAGTTGCCCTCTTCTGACAATTCTGAGCATATCTGGTTGGCTGGGCGGGTTGTCTCGATATGGGGTCCTTGCAAACGGAATAAACCCCGTGGGTGTGTACCCATGGTGATCGGTATCGAACCCGATTACTCTGAGTATTTGTACCATGTTGATCTTGCAACCACTATCATACCTTTATGGCCAAATCTTTGCTCCTTCATTATGGTTCTCTTTGCCTGGATCCTTGATCAACGGAGCTTGGCCTTATGTGTTCTTTGATTCTCCGTGTGACCATGGGTGTTGTCAGGTGCAATATTCCGGCAGGCATATTACTTTACAAGTTGTAGCTGTAGGGTAATGACCGTCAGAACCCTTGAATAAAACTGGCAAATAAACCAGTAGCCACCAGAACGGTCTTTACAACTCAGATCTGGGACATCACTAGAGTAACTCAACCCCAACTGAAGACGGCTGAAAAGCAGCTCAGAGCATGAGACGGTGTCGATAAGAAGAAAGTAGCAACTCCCTAAGACGGCCGAAGAACAGCTCAGAGCATACGGTCATTGCTACGGAAAGAAATTCAACAACTGCCCGAGACGGCCGAAAAGCAGCTCGGAACACGGGCCAGTTGCTGATAAGAGAAATAAAAATCGGCATCCACCCCGGACGGCCGAAAACAGCTCAGAACACAGGCGTGGTGCCGTTACCAAAGAAAGACAGGCAAGGGTTCATTCGCGTCCCATACAGCTTACTATTATGCATGCAGGTATGAGCATAATACTTTTGAACATACCGGAATAACACAGAGCAATGCTATAGAGCATATATTAGATGGTCGGCTTGCTCCATAGGTTGTTGGTCATCACACTGAAGTGTATAACTGGCATTCTTCTTCTTCTTACATAGCTCATGCAATAGTCAGATCCTCACTGGGCTGGCATCATTGTATGGGTAACCCATATGACCTTGGCAGCATGTCCACCATATCTATGGAAACATGTGTAGCTGGTCACTTGATTCCCGAGGCAAGCTTGTGTCCTGACAGATTTTTGCCTTTGGACCAACTGTTGCAGATCTGACCCTGGGGATGCATTGTCATATACTTGCATCGGAAGATGTCATTGTGTCGTATCAAGGAAGACACAGGAATCCTTGCATCGTATGCTTCTCAGGTAGCTTGTAAGGAAAGACTGGGTTGCTTACACCTGAAATTTCTTTAGGTCATGTGCGGACTGAGTGCAGATATATATCCCTTAAGGTTTCTGCTGTCGGTTACTCGTTGTATGCAACAGGGTATTCGGCTATCCTTCTTGCTGAACACCGCATTCATAACACATTCTGGCTTGATTCCAAGACATAGCAGGGTTCAAACTGTACTCATAGCAGACTCAAACCTTGTATATAAATCATACCTTTGGCACGGAATGCACTGTGGATCATGTACACAATTTGCCTTCTTGCTGATGTGATCATTGCTGTTGTGAAAGTTGCACTGATGTATACTGCATGCTGATAATTAATCCGGCTAGGATATCATTTATATTCAGGCCCGATATTCCTGATATAGCACAGTCGGCTGAAAATTTCATATTGCTGAGCTGAGCTTCCACATGACTGTCTCTTCACTGATTTCTTTGGGTTCAGGGTCGGTGAGCAACTTCCATAAGGGGAAAATAAGGTAACACCAAGGGCCCAAAACAACAAAAGAAACGACTAAACAAAAGCACACAAAGCAGCAAGATCACACACACAAGCAATATCACAGTCTACAGCTATTCCACAGCAATAATATGCATTCCTACTTAGGCACACAAATCTCACAAGAACTCCAGTATTACGGTCTAACATGCTGTGGCGCTGTGCACGAAAGTGAATCAATGTGTGGAAGAAAATTTGGTGTAAACAAGGCTACACCAAACACGGGCTTAACATGGATGGAACCGGTGGCGAGGACGAACTTGGTGATCGGGGGACGGAACACAGAAGTTACGACCACATCATCATCAAGCGTACAGAAGAAAACCGTACACGTCCAAAGAATAGGTGGCGGAATGAGATAGTGGTGGAAAGAAAAGCTTGCAGGCATTGCCCTTTTCTGATAACAAGGATCAGTAAGGGTTGCCGAAACGGCTAGTGGAATGGCACGATTCGGGATAGAACTTGTCTATCACCGAAACGATAGGGTGACTGAAGAGAATATATTGGTGTGGTACCGGTGCATCAATCTTGCTAGTGATCGCCACCCCTAAGCACCTTGGCATCACTCCGCTGGGACGAAGATGACACCACACCAAGGAACAAATATGAAACCGGAGAGCGCAGGTAGGGAATCGAAACCGATGCCTCCTACACTCACCAGATCCATCGTTAGTGATAAGATATCTAGTCTAGATGCATGCTATGCACAAACAGGTGCAGCAAACCAACTGGATCCTGTACTACCGGTTACTAACGCTCGCACCTAGACCGCGTGTCCTATAGCCAGACCTACTCTGATACCAACTTATGTGGCACCCCGGCTCAGAGTAAACCGGAACGCCCCATATTCCAGCCTAGGGACAAGTCCTCTGGAATACGGCACTGTTGGCATAGAACAAATTAGCTCTTTATTACTATGGATATGGTTACAAAGGGTACATGGATTACATCGGCACGGGGACACTACGCCCGCCCGGGGTAGCTCTATGCTAACAGCGGAGAAACTCTCTAGGCAGCAGAACAACGACAACGGTGATGGACTCCACTCCGCAGGGACTCTGGGTAGAACGCGTCTCCTTGGTCGCAAACTCAGGATCCTCGACAAGCAAGGAATCATGGCATGACCTACAAACTGGCATGACACGCCAGGTGATTACTTTGAATGTACTCGCAAGCTCACAACAAACATCAGCATTAAGGCAAGACAACATCATAGCAGTCAAAATTAACAAGCAGGGTTATACCGCAACATAACTTCTGAAGTAAATGCAGTAAGGTAAAGCATATTTAACTTTGTACGCCAAATAATCTCAGGATGCAATCCAAACCTGTGCCAAATCCCAATTCCCAAGCATGAGGTCATCCGACCACTCAACTCATAGCCATCCCATGGCTATCATATCATATACCTGATTCCGTCTGCACCACAAGTCAAACATACTCTCTTCCGGGTTGTCTCACAACCCTCAGAATACTCATGATCCATCGAGTACTTCTGATCATACGACGAGTTCTTCCATCATCATCACTACTATGGTTGACCACCTAGTGAGGTCTGGGCGGACTGTCCAATACCGTGGACACGGCTATTCGAATAGATTTTACACTCTGCAGAGGTTGCGCACTTTACCCACACTATGGAGCACTGACCTCGTGATCCCATTCGGGTGGAAGAGCGTTGCTCCAACGAAACCTGCCTGACCCGTGACTCTCCCATCGTACCACCGGCAATCGCACTCCCTCGGAGTCAAGCGTTGGGTGGCCCCTTGTCACCTCGTGACACCTGCCACTATCGTGGCCAAACTATACTGTCCCAAACGGGGACGCCGGCACAAAACTCAACTGGGCTCACAAGGTTATCGCCGCCTATCGGGCTAGGGTAGCGCGCACGCATAACCTTCCCTGTCGGGCGGTACCGGTGAAAGAGCACGCGATCAGACGAAGTCAAGGCCATCCCATACCGGCAAATGTGGCTGCACGGATAAGTCTAGACAGGTGACTCAAGGTCAACCAGGAAATATCTAATCCCCGAATAATATTTCTGTCATGGTTGACACTCTGATAACCAATATGCTTAAGTCACTGCTGCTAATTCATCTCTACGAACTGCCGGATGAACTCCAAAATAATCACAGACAGTGATCTCAACATCATAGTATCAACAAGTGGGTAAGCTACTAGTCACTAATAATCTGGTATTCAACATGGTAGTCACCTATCCGAGAATTGCATAATCCAATTCATTTCACAGATAACTCATATTTGTTGTTAAAATAAATAGTTAAATTATGATATTGTAATGCAATGATGCAGATGAGAGTTGTGGCTTGCCTGGGGGTGAAGGGATACACCGGGGAGAAGTGCGGAATGGTCGCGGAAGTGATTGCCGGAAACAGTTCTCTCTCGGAGGGCTGTTTACGGGCAAGGGAAAAATGGTCATTTTCATAGTAGAACCACATAGTGAAAATGATACCCTCGGGACGGGCTCGACGAACTGAAGACATGGGCGTTGGATTCACCTTGATCGGAGTTACCGGTGAAAAGTTATAATCCCGACGAAGTTCAGGGACCAATCTGCAAAAATAACTCTACAAACGGGTCCCTTGCTGAGAAAACAGAAAACGGGCTTCAGGAAAATACGCCTTCTCTAATGGAAAACATATTCTGCACCAAAGCATTACGAAAATACGCTTTCCAAATATGAAAACATATTCTCCAGAATACGTCGCCACTTAAAACTGCGCGGGCCCGGGGCTCCTCCGGATGACAAGTGGGGCCGCTGGGGTCCACGGCTGGGCGTCTTCTTCCCCAACCTCCCCCTCGCCCGATGGAGAGGAGGGGCGCACACTCGCCGGCGCCGGCCCGGCCGGTTCCGGCCACCTCCAGCTGAGGCGAGGCCACCGGCGGAACCAGGGCGGTGTGCCGCACCCAACCAGCCGCGGCACGCTCACCGGGGATGGCTGGAACGGTGACGGCATCGACGTCCGTGGCGGAACAGAGGAGGGCGGCCGGCGAAGATTCCCGGCGGCACAAGGCTTCTCCAGCGAAACTGAGGCCACCGGAGTGTTCACCGCGGAGCCGTGCGTCGAGGAGGCCCACCAGGGCAGGGGAAAGTGGTCAGGGTCGCGACGGCACGCGGAGGCAGAGGGCAGGTGGCGGTTGCTCTGGCGGCATGTGGACACAACGACTCCGGTGTTGGAACGAGGGGGTGTGGAGGCTCCATTGAGCTCGGAGAAGACACCTATGAGGTCAGAACGGGGAGAGAGGGCTCGGCCTCCTAGAATTTGAGCGGCCAGAGGCGGCAGCCATGGCGGCTGTGGTAGTCGAGGAGAGCTCCTGGAGCCAAGGGGAGTAGGCAGGAGCGATGCTAGGAGGGAGAGGGAAAGGCTGGTGTGCTTGGGGATGGTCGGAAAGGCTCGGGCCGAGGCCTATTTATAGCCGGGGCGGCCGAGGCGATTGGGACGGCCACCGTGGCGTCCTTATCGTTGCACTGGAGCGACGGGGCGACGTGGCTATCGTTTACGGCGTCGAGGAGCTTCGCGGAGGAGCGGAGAGGGTTCGGCTGAAGTCAGGCAGGCTCGGGAGAGCTCGGGAGCTCACAGGCGATAAGATTCGACGGCGGCAGAGTACGGGCGCGGCGGCTACACCGCGAGGAAGGGGACGGGAGAGGGGGAAGCTTATCTAGGGAGGAAGGCGACGACAATAGGGAGCTGTTGGACATGACGAGTCGCGCGGAAACGACGAGCAGAGGAGGGCCCCGAGTTGACAAACATGCAGCTCGCGTCCACGGCGTGCCAGTGCGGTGGTCACCACGTAGACACGGCGATTCCACGTGTCCTGGTCAACTCCACCATGTCAACTCGACTGGTCACTCAGAGGATGAGGTCAAGGAGGAAAGAAACGAGCATAGTGGCACTCGAGGTGACCACAGCTAGCAGGTTCTATCTAGAACAGCAAGGTGTTTGTTACTTGGTGAGGAAGACTCATCTAGTGATTGGCTCTGATCTTTGGCATAGTTTGATCACCTGCTAAGATGAGTCTTGTGGCCAAGTTTCAGCCCAGATGGATGATTGTAGATAACACTTGCTGTTCAAATGGCCTCACTGACCAGATTTGCCAATCTTGAGGTAGCACTCACACATCACATGGGATTGGGCTGAAATTTGGAGGAGATGATTGATATAGGCATATGAAGGTACTGTATAAATTTCATACCATTTGGATAAACCAAAATGGTACTTCCTTCACACAGCTTCCAAATGGACAGAATCTTTGAAAAATTCTAGGAAATTATTGGTGAAATGGAATGAGCCCAAATTTTGTGGAGAAGTGAGATATGGGTAGAAGCATGTTCTGGAAATTATTCATGAATTATGGAGCAATAAAAAATTATAGTTGCTTCACAACCCATAATAATTACCAGAAACAAAGATTTGATGATGTGACCACATAGATGATTGAATGATGCTAAAATTTGGTGAAGAGCTATTATTTGAGTATATGAAGATGCTTGCAAAATTTCAACTCATTTGGATACTCCTAGCTAGCACTTGCTTCACAAATATTCCAGTTACCCCGAAACTTTGGAAATTAGCCAAGAGAGATTTAATATCCAAATAAAGTTGAATTTTGTCATGTGGCAATGATATGGATAGGAAAGAGTCACAAAAAGTTTGAGAGCAAGCAAGCAAATATAAAGTGTACTTGCTTCTCAAACTGCCAGTTGGGGCAGAATCAGAAAAGGAATATTTGTGAAATATTTTTGGGCATGGCAAGGAATATTTATACATATCTGTATAAGATATGTCCCAAAGGATTTATGGGAATTATTTGAGAATTTTGGGAATGATAGAAATATGAGTTGCTTCACAACTCAGGGCAAAAAGGGTTATTCCTTTAATAGAAAAAGGAATATTCCCAAGAAAAGAATATTGGGATTGGTCCAAAATGGAAGTGACAATGTCTTGGGATGGTTTTGAGGTTGGCAAGCCATTCGGGAAGAAAAATGAAGGGTGATCCATCCAGGTTTCAAGACCACTAAGTCACAGAAAAGCAAAACCAGGCCAAAATTAAAAGCAAAAGAAAATGGGCAAAATCCAGGGTGTTACAGAGCCGGACACGTTTATGAGCCGGCCTGGATTCTGTGAACCGCCGGGCGTCAACCTGTGTATATAAAGGGACGACCAAACGGCGGTTTAGCGACAAGAAAAACAACAGATCGAGGGCCAGGTTAGCGTATTCGCTCCCTGGTCATCGAAACCCTACCAATACCACCTCAAACTGGATTAACCCTTTACCTTCACTGCAAGGGGCCGAACCAGTATAAACTCCTCGTGTCCTTTGTCCTGATTAACCCCTTCAAACTAGCCTCGTTGCGATGGCTCCACTACTAAGTCCTCACACTAGGACATCTGCCGTGACTATTCCACGACAATTTCCTTATTCATGATAAAGGTTTATTATTCATGCTAGAATTGTATTGATCGGATACTTAAATACATGGGTGGATACATAAACAAATACCGTGTCCCTGGTGAGCTTCTACTAGACTAGCTCGTTGATCAAAGATGGTTATGATTTCCTAACCATGGACATGTGTTGTCACTTGATAATGAGATCACATCATTAGGAGAATGATGTGATGGACAGGACCCATCCGTTAGCTTAGCATATGATCGTTCAGTTTATTGCTACTGCTTTCTTAATGTCAAATAAATGTTCCTTCGACCATGAGATCATGCAACTCCCGGATACCGGAGGAATACATTGTGTGCTATCAAACGTCACAACGTAACTGGTTGATCATAAAGATGCTCTATAGGTATCTTCGAAGGTGTCTGTTGAGTTGGCATGAATTGAGATTGGGATTTGTCACTCCGAGTATCGGAGAGGTATCTCTGGGCCCTCTTGGTAATACACATCACAAGAAGCTTGCAAGCAAAGTGACTAAGGAGTTAGTTACGAGATGATGTATTACGGAACAAGTAAAGAGACTTGCCGGTAACGAGATTGAACTAGGTATGAAGATATCGACGATCGAATCTCGGGCAAGTAACATACCGACAGACAAAGGGAATTACGTATGTTGTCATCAGGTTCGACCGATAAAGATCTTCGTAGAATATGTAGGAACCAATATGGGCATCCAGGTCATGCTATTGGTTATTGATCGGAGAGGTGTCTCGGTCATGTCTACATCATTCTCGAACCCGTAGGGTCCGCACGCTTAACGTTCGTTGACGATGTAGTATTGTATGAGTTATGTGAGTTTATGACCGAATGTTGTTCGGAGTCCCGGATGAGATCACAGACATGATGAGGAACTCCGGAATGGTCCGGAGGTAAAGATTGATACATAGGACGATACTATTTGGTCACCAGAAAGGTTTCGGGATATACCGGGTATTCATCGGGTCACCGGAAGGGGTTCCGGGAGACCTACGGGAAGTATATGGGCCTAATGGGCCAAGGGGAGGCACACACCAACCCACAAGGGGCTGGCACACCCTCTCCCTGGCCGCCGGCCCTAGGGAAGGAAAGGTCGAGGGCTAGCCCCTCCTGCCTTCCCCTCCACATGGGAGAAAGGAAAGGGGGCGCCATCCCCTCCTGCCTCCCCCCCCTCCCCCCCCCCCCCCGGCGCCTAAGAAGGCAAGGGGGCGCGGCTAGGGGCAGGGCCCAAGGGTGGCCGCCAGCCCCCTTGGGGGAACCCTAGGCTGCCTCCCCTCCTCCCCCCACCTATATATATGTGAGGAGGGAGAGGGGTAACACACACCACGTTTTTCTAGCCGTGTGCGGCGCCCCTCTCCCTCTAGTTCATCCTCGGTCATATTTTCGTAGTGCTCAGCGAAGTCCTGCGGAGATAGTTGCATCACCACCGTCACTACACCGTCGGGCTGCTGGAACTCATCTACTACTTGGCCTTCTTGCTGGATCAAGAAGGCGAGGATGTCATCGAGCTGAACGTGTGCTGAACGCGGATGTGCCGTACGTTCGGTACTTGATCAGGCGGATCATGAAGGTGTACAACTACATCAACCGCATTGATAAATGCTTCCGCTTAACGGTCTACGAGGGTACGTAGACACACTCTCGCCTCTCATAGCTATGCATCTCCATGGATAGATCTTGCGTGTGTGTAGAATTTTTTTTGTTTTCCATGCAACGTTCCCCAACAGTGGCATCATGAGCCAGGTCTATGCGTAGATGATATGCATGAGTAGAACGCAAAGAAGTTGTGGGCGGTGATGGTCATACTGCTTACCACCTACGTCTTATTTTGATTCGGCGGTATTGTGGGATGAAGCGGCCCGGAGCAACCTTACATGTCCACGCACATGAGACCGGTTCCACCGACTGACATGCAACTTGTTTTGCATAATGGTGGCTGGTGGGTATCTGTTTCTCCTACTTTAGTTGAATCGAATTTGACTACGGCCGGTCCTTGAAGAAGGTTAAAACAGCAAACTTAATAATCACCGCTGTGGTTTTGCGTAGGTAATAACGGTTCTTGGTAGTTGCCCGTAGCAGCCACGTAAAACTTGCAACAACAAAGTAGAGGACGTCTAACTTGTTTTTGCAGGGTATGTTGTGATGTGATATGGTCAAGACGTGATGTGATATACGTTGTTGTAAGAGATGATCATGTTTTGTAATATCGACAACAGGCAGGAGCCTTAGGGTTGTCTCTTAATTATTGAATGAAATGCAAGCGCCATGTAATTACTTTACTTTATCGCTATGAGTTAGCAATAGTTGTAGAAGCAATAGTTGGCGAGACGACCCCGACACAACGATGGAGATCAAGGTGTCAAGCCGGTGACGATGGAGATCATGACGATGCTTTGGAGATGGAGATCAAAAGCATAAGATGATGATGGCCGTATCATGTCACATATTTTCTTTGCACGTGATGTTTATCCTTTATGCATCTTATTTTGCTTAGAACGATGGTAGCATTATAAGATGACCCCTTCACTAAATTTCAAGATAAAAGTGTTCTCCCCGAGTATGCACCGTTGCTAAAGTTCGTTGTTTCAAAGCACCTCGTGATGATCGGTGTGATAGACTCTACGTTCACATACAACGGGTGTAAGCCAGTTTTGCACAAGCAGAATACTTAGGTTAAACTTGACGAGCCTAGCATGTACAAACATGGTCTCGGAACACTGGAGACCGAAAGCTCGAACGTGAGTCATATAGTAGATATGATCAACATAGAGATATTCATCGTTGATGACTACCCCATCTCACATGATGATCGGACATGGGTTAGTTGATTTGGATCATGTATCACTTAGCTAGTTCATTAGTAATTTGATTAATTGAACTTAATTTATCATGAACTTAGTCTTAATAGTTTTTGCATATCTATGTTGTAGATGAATGGCCCATGCAACTGTTCCCCTGAATTTTAATGCGTTCCTAGAGAAAGCTAAGTTGAAAGATGATGGTAGCAACTACACGGACGGGGTCCGTCACTTGAGGACTATCCTCATTGTTGCATAGAAGAATTATGTCCTTGATGCATCACTAGGTGACAGACCTGCTGCAGGAGCTACAGCAGATGTTATGAATGTCTGGCAGACTCGATCTGATGACTACTCAATAGTTCAGTGTGCCATGCTTTACATCTTAGAACCGGGACTTCAAAGACGTTTTGAATGTCACGGAGCATATGAGATGTTCCAAGAGCTGAAGTTGATATTTCAAGCTAATGCCCGGGTTGAGAGATATGAAGTCTCCAACAAGTTCTATAGCTGTAAGATGGAGGAGAATAGTTCTGTTAGTGAACACATACTCAAAATGTCTGGGTATCATGACCACTTGACTCAGCTGGGAATTGATCTTCCAGTTGAGAGTGTTATTGACAGAGTTCTTCAGTCACTGCCACCAAGCTACAAAGGCTTTGTGATGAACTATAATATGCAAGGGATGACGAAAATGATTCCCAAGTTCTTCGCAATGCTTAAGGCCGCGGAGGTAGAAATCGAGAAGGAGCATCAAGTGTGGATGGTTAACAAGACCACTAGTTTCAAGAAAAAGGGGAAGGGCAAGAAAGGGAACTTCAAGAATAATGGCAAGCAAGCTGCTGCTCCCGTGAAGAAGCCCAAAGCTGGACCCAAGCCTAAAACTGAGTGCTTTTACTGCAAGGGAAATGGTCACTAGAAGCGGAACTGCCCCAAATACATGGCGGATAAGAAGGATGGCAAAGTGAACAAAGGTATATTTTATATACATGTTATTGATGTCTTCCTTACTAATGCTCATAGTAGCGCCTGGGTATTTGATACTGGTTCGGTTGCTCATATTTGTAACTCAAAACAGGAGCTGTGGAATAAACGAAGATTAGCTAAGGACGAGGTGACGATGCGCGTCGGAAATGGTTCCAAGGTCGATGTGATCGTCGTCGGCATGCTACCTCTACATCTACCTTCGGGATTTGTTTTAGACCACAATAATTGTTATTTCGTGCTAGCATTGAGCATGAACATTATATTTGGATCTTGTTTAATGTGAGACGGTTATTCATTTAAGTCAGAGAATAATGGTTGTTCTATTTATATGAGTAATATCTTTTCTGGTCATGCACCTTTGATGAATAGTCAATTCTTGTTGAATCTTGATCGTACTGACACACATATTCATAATATTAATGCCAAAAGATGCAAAGTTGATAATGATAGTGCAACATACTTGTGGCACTGCCGTTTAGGTCATAGTGGTGTAAAGCGCATGAAGAAACTCCATGCGGATGGACTTTTGGAATCACTTGATTATGAATCATTTGATACATGCGAACCAGGCCTCATGGGCAAGATGACTGAAACTCCGTTCTCCGGAACAATGGAGTGAGCTAATGACTTACTGGAAATAATACATACCGATGTATGTGGTCCGATGAGTGTTGTGGCACGCGATGGGTGTCGTTATTTTCTGACCTTCACAGATGATTTGAGTAGGTATGGTTATATCTACTTGATGAAACAGAAGTCTGAAACATTTGAAAAGTTCAAAGAATTTCAGAGTGAAGTGGAGAATCATCGTAACAAGAAAATAAAGTTTCTACAATCTGATCGTGGAGGCAAATATTTGAGTTACGATTTTGGCCTTCAATTAAAACAATGTGGAATTGTTTCGCAACTGACGCCACCTGGAACACCAAGCGTAATGGTGTGTCCGAACGTCGTAACCATACTTTATTAGATGTGGTGCGTTCTATGATGTCTCTTACCAATTTTCCTTTATCATTTTGGGGTTATGCATTAGAGACAGCCGCATTCACATCAAATAGGGCACCGTCTAAATCCGTTGAGATGACATCGTATGAACTATGGTTTGGCAAGAAACCTAAGTTGTCGTTTCTTAAAGTTTGGGGATGCTATGCTTATGTTAAAAGGCTTCAGCCTGATAAGCTCGAACCCAAATCAGAGAAGTGTGTCTTCATAGGATACCCTAAGGAAACTATTGGGTACACCTTCTACCACAGATCCGAAGGCAAGATCTTTGTTACCAAGAATGGGTCCTTTCTAGAGAAGGAGTTTCTCTCGAAAGAAGTGAGTGGGAGGAAAGTAGAACTTGATAAGGTAATTGTACCTACTATCGAATTGGAAAGTAGCACATCACAGAAATCTATTCCCGTGATGCATACACCAACTAGAGAGGAAGCTAATGATGATGATCATGAAACTTCGAATCAATTTACTACTGAACCTTGTAGGTCGACCAGAACACGTTCCGCACCAGAGTGGTACGGTAATCCTGTCCTAGAAGTCATGTTATTAGACCACGGCGAACCTACGAACTATGAAGAAGCTATGATGAGCCCAAATTCCGATAAATGGCTTGAAGCCATGAAATCTGAGATAGGATCCATGTATGAGAACAAAGTATGGACTTTGGTGGACTTGCCCGATGATCGGCAAGCCATTAAGAATAAATGTATCTTCAAGAAGAAGACGGACGCTAATGGTAATATCACTATCTACAAAGCTCGACTTGTCGCAAAAGGTTTTCGACAAGTTCAAGGGGTTGACTACGATGAGACTTTCTCACCCGTAGCGATGCTTAAGTTTGTCCGAATCATATTAGAAATTGCCATAGTTTATGATTATGAAATCTGGCAAATGGACGTCAAAACTGCATTCCTTAATGGATTTCTTAAAGAAGAGTTGTATATGATGCAACCAGAAGGTTTTGTCGATCCTAAAGGTGCTGACAAAGTGTGCAAGCTCCAGCGATCCATCTATGGACTCGTGCAAGTATCTCATAGTTGGAATATACACTTTGATGAGGTGATCAAAGCATATGGTTTTTTACAGACTTACGATGAATCCTGTATTTACAAGAAAGTGAGTGGGAGCTCTGTAGCATTTTCTGATATTATATGTGGATGACATATTGTTGATTGGAAATGATATATAATTTCTGGATAGCATAAAAGGATACTTGAATAAGAATTTTTTAATGAAAGACCTCGGTGAAGCTGCTTATATATTGGGCATCAAGATCTATAGGGATAGATCAAGACGCTTAATAGGACTTTCACAAAGCATATACCTTGACAAAGTTCTGAAGAAGTTCAAAATGGACCAGTCAAAGAAAGGGTTCTTGCCTTTGTTGCAAGGTGTGAAATTGAGTCAGACTCAAATCCCGACCATGGCAAAAGATAGAGAGAAAATGAAAGTCATTCCCTATGCCTCAACCATAGGTTCTATCATGTATGCTATGCTATGTACCAGACCTGATGTGTGCCTTGCCATAAGTTTCGCAGGGAGGTACCAAAGTAATCTAGGAGTGGATCACTGGACACCGGTCAAGAACATCCTGAAGTACCTGAAAAGGACCAAGGATACATTTCTTGTTTATGGAGGTGACGAAGAGCTCGTCGTAAATGGCTACATCGATGCTAGCTTTGACACTGATCCGGATGACTCTAAGTCACAAACCAGATACGTATTTATATTGAATGGTGGAGCTGTCAGTTGGTGCAGTTCCAAGCAGAGCGTCATGGCGGGATCTACGTGTGAAGCGGAGTACATAGTTGTTCGGAAGCAGCGCATGAGGGATTCTGGATGAAGGAGTTCTATCCGATCTGGGTGTAATACCAAGTGCATCGGGTCCAACAAAATCTTTTGTGACAACACTGGAGCAATTGCCTTAGTGAAGGAATCCAGGTTTCACAAGATAACCAAACACATCAAGAGACGCTTCAACACCATTCGTGAAAAGGTCAAGGATGGAGACATAGAAATTTGTAAAATACATACGGATCTTAATGTAGAAAACCCGTTAACTAAACCTCTTCCGCGGGCAAAACATGATCAGCACTAAGACTCCATGGGTGTTAGATTCATTACTATGTAATCTAGATTATTGACTCTAGTGCAAGTGGGTTACTGATAGAAATATGCCCTAGAGGCAATAATAAAGTTGTTATTATTATATTTCCTTATTCATGATAAAGGTTTATTATTCATGCTAGAATTGTATTGATCGGAAACTTAAATACATGTGTGGATACATAAACAAATACCGTGTCCCTAGTGAGCCTCTACTAGACTAGCTCGTTGATCAAAGATGGTTAAGGTTTCCTGACCATGGACATGTGTTGTCACTTGATAATGAGATCACATCATTAGGACAATGATGTGATGGACAAGACCCATCCATTAGCTTAGCATATGATCATTCAGTTTATGGCTACTGCTTTCTTAATGTCAAATACATGTTCCTTCGACCATGAGATCATGCAACTCCCGGATACCAGAGGAATGCCTTGTGTGCTATCAAACATCACAACGTAACTGGGTGATCATAAAGATGCTCTACAGGTATCTTCGAAGCACTACTGCAGGATGCTGCTAATGCGACACTACAATCAGAGACCCGTCGACGAAACTGTGTGTGATGCATTAAATGCAAATGGTGGTGTAAAAAAACCGTCAAAAAAGATGCAAAACGTTTGCGATGGCGGATACATCAAACACGGTTCAGATTTTAGTTCCGTGTGTGATGCGAGGCATATGGTTTAGTTCAATGAACTGTTTGCGATGAGGAAGAAGAACAGAAACGGGCAGCCAAATGAAGGCGTGTGCGATATACGGCATACAGTTCAGTCGGATTAACTATTTGTGATGAGGCACAACAACAGAAACGGGCAGCCAGATGAAGGTGTGTGCGATTGAGGGATACGCTTCAGAAGGATTAACAGTTTGTGATTAGGCAACACAACAGAAACGGTCAGCCAGATCAACGTGTCTGCAATTGACGTCATACACTTCACACGGATGAACTATTTGCGATTAGCCACAACAAATAGAAACAGTTAGACAGATCAACATGTGTGCGCTAGACGGGCACACATTCTAATTAAAAGAAGCATGCGCGATGGTAATAACGAGCGCGCATAGTTGTTGGAACAAGACGTGTGCTGACATTGCCTATTGCGGTGCACCCTATGGTGCAAACGCCATGTATGCAGCCGAGAAAGCGTGCCCACGTTACGCCGTCTGGAAATAGTGCCGCACTTACAAATTATAGAACCGTCAATAAATTTTGTGCCTCCGTCCCGTCACATTCCAAATTACTACCAGGCTATATTTAATTGCAAACCTGTTCACACCGATCAAAACCTAAACGGTTTCCCACTTAGGAGCGTATTAGTACTTGGTTATAAATACTACCACTCCAAGATGATTCCACATTCCTCCTCAACTTCTCGTCCACAAAAACAAACAAGTCATTCATCACCGTTCCCTTGCATCTACCATGGCCAGCGTGAGTTCTGGGTCGAGAGATTACCACCAGGGAGAGGCGAGCATGGAAACGGAAGCACGAGAGATGTCCCGCCTCACCGCGAAAGCAGCCGACATGTCCTGCCACGCGGCCGTAGCAGCACAGAGGTCCCGCCACGCCACCAAAGCAGCACGGAGGTCCTGCCACACCGTCGATGCAGCAAACTGGTCCGGCCGCGCCGTGGAAGCAACAGAGATGTCCCGCCGCGCCGCGAATGCAGCAGAGATGTCCTCCCGCACCGCGGCGGCCTGGGAAAATGTCTCGCGGGTAGGCAAGGACTCTTACAGGCACATGAATGCGATCGTCCATAGCCAGATGGATCAGATCTCCGGCTGGGCGAGGTTGCAGTATGACATGAAAGCCTCGTTTGAACAGGCTACCAGCGTCATCCGGCAACTAAAGGAGGGCAATGCGAAGCTCCGGGCCGAGTGCGACATGCTGAGGGCGAAGATCATCAGAAGTGCGGAGCAGCAGGAGGAGACCACTGCCTTGTTGAAGAGGACCGGCGTCATCGTCAAGAAACTTATGGATGAGAATGCCATGCTCCGCATCGAGCGCCAAAGGCTAGTGGAGCAATCCGTGGATGCTCTCAAGCAGCATCTTGAGGACACGAAAGTGCTCCTCGCCGCTCATCGTGGAGACTAGTTCCCGCGGCCTGTAGTAACACATCAATAAAGTAGAGATCAGCGAGCCAGATCATCGTCTTCCTTCTTCTTTTGCCCTTGTGTATTTCGGGTGTTGCCGCATGTGGCTTTTTTAATTATCTTCCTAAATAGGTAAGACAATTATGATTCACTGTCATCGTCCTTATATTCATCAGTCTTGCTATAAGTCGCAGTCAATGCTATGTAGGTCCGTCGGATCTTACATCAAGATCTGTCCAAAACTTTCTTTTCAGATTTTCTTTTTTCTCTCTTAAATCTCAGTCGAGTGAGACATAGCCACGCCAGGAAACAAGGGCTCGGGCGCCATTTATGGAGACGTTGGGAGGGAGGTGGGCGGTGGGTAGAGGTCAAGGGGCTCTCCTCCCGATGAGCACACGCAGGGGTCTGATCGCATGCCTCCCGTACTCAAATAGCTACCCCGCACGACACCTCCTAGCCAATAAAAAAAGGGGACATGTGGCGGCACGTAAATGGTAAGTAGAACGCCCACGGTTTCAATAATACTTGTGTTTCCGATTTGTAACGTGACAACACTTGTTCCAAAATGACTTTGTTGATTGTTAATGTGTGCGCCTTCGCAAATCGGACAAAATTTTTACCACAGCATGTTGGTGCCATGTCATGACACCATGCCAAGTTTCATGATGTTCAGGCGAGTTTTGGATTTATGGGAATTTTAAAACCAAGTTTCTCGATGTTTTCGGCCGAGCCATGACGCCCAGATGTTTGAATTCCATTCCCACTTCTTGAATGGGACCTAGAAATTTGCCCAAGTACACATAAATGATTTTCCAACTAACTTTTGCGCACTGGAGCATGCGCTTGTACTTCAATTTTGAATTATGTGCATTAAATGCCTGGAAAATCAATTAATGTATAAAAAGGCCAAACGAACCCGGAATAATTCCAAAATTTAGCACGACACTCCTATTTGGTCTAAGCTTCCTGTGTAAAAAAATCAAGGCGGGAGAAGGCAGTGTTTGTCGTTTCGCACACGGAGGTGACATGTTCCCTCTCGGAACCACGAGCCTTCTTGAGAGAAGCTCCGGTTTGCATGAAGCTTATACCAAAGTTTGTCCCAATTTGGCCAAAAAATTTACCACAGCATGTTGGTGCTATGTCATGACACCATGCCAAGTTTCATGATTTTCAGGCGTGTTTTGGATCTACAGGAATTAAAAAACCAAGTGTCTTAATATTTCCGGCCGAGCCATGACGCCCAGATGTTTGAATTCCATTCCCATTTCTTGCATGGGACCTAGAAATTCACCCAAGGACACACATATGATTTTTCAACCAACTTTGGTGCACTGGAGCATGTGCTTGTAGTTCAAATTTGAATTATGCACATTAAATGCCCAGAAATTCAATTAATGTATAAAAAAGGCCAAACAAACCCAGAATAATTCCAAAATTTAGCATGAAACTCCTATTTGGTCTAAGCTGCCTGTGTAAAAAAATTAAGGCGGGAGAAGGCAGTGTATGTCCTTTCGCACACAGAGGAGACATGTTCCCACTCGGAACCACGAGCCTTCTTGAGAGAAGCTCCGGTTTTCAAGAAGCTTATACCAAAGCTTGTCCCAATTTGGCCAAAAAATTTACCACAGCATGTTGTTGCCATGTCATGACACCATGCCATGTTTCATGATTTTCAGGCATGTTTTGGATTTACAGGAATTAAAAAACCAAGTTTCTCAATATTTCTGGCCAAGCCACGACGCCCAGATGTTAGAATTTCATTCCCATTTCTTGCATGGGACCTAGAAATTCACCCAAGGACACACATGTGATTTTTCAACTAACTTTGGTGCACTGCAGCATGTGCTTGTAGTTCAAATTTGAATTATGCACATTAAATGCCCAGAAATTCGATTAATGTATAAAAAAGGCCAAACGAACCGGGAATAATTCCAAATTTTAACGCGGCACTCATATAGTTCTATGTTGCCTCTGTAAAAAATCAAGGGGGGGAGGCGGCGTATATCGTTTCGCACACAAAGGTGACACGTCCCCCCTCGGGAACCACGAGTCTTCTCGAGAGAAGCTCCGGTTTGCAAGAAGCTTATACCAAAACTTGTCCAAATGCGGCCAATTTTTTTACCACAGTATGTTGGTGCCATGAAATGACACCATGCCAAGTTACATGATTTTTAGGCGAGTTTTGAATTTACAGGAATTTAAAAACCAAGTTTCTCAATGTTCCCGGCCGAGCCACAACGCCCAGATGTTTGAATTTCATTCCCATTCTTGCATGGGGCCTATAATTCACCCAAAGACACACATGTGATTTTTCAATAAACTTTGGTGCACTACAGCATGTGCTTATAGTTCAAATTTGAATTATGCACATTAAATGCCTAGAAACTCAATTAATGCATAAAAATGCCAAACGAACCCGGAATAATTCCAAATTTAAACACGACACTCATGTAGTTGCATGTTCATTGTACATAAATGTTCTAGCAATTCAAACACCATCCTTTCCCTCCGTAACACCATTTTGTCTTTCAAAACATAATGAAAAAAACCAGGTATACCAAAAACAATTTACTAGCAAGAATCGTGTGGGATGCGATATAAAATATCTTGGTGCACCGTCTTGTCTGGCTTACGCAGGAAGCTTTGTCGTGTACAGTCCACCACCCGTGCTTGAACCACACTTGCGCGCCAGTTTCTCGCGGCATCGAGCGAAATTTTTCTGCCACCGCGGAAATATCTATCTCCCCGCCCCCTCCGTCCCACCAAAAGCCACATTTCCACTATTCCTCCTTGCTTTCCAAGTTCAAACCTTCACTGCTGCTTACTGGCAGCTCAGCCTCCTCGCCGGCGACCCTTCTTCTTGCAGCGCCGCCTCCTCGCTGGCGACCATTCTTCTTGCAGCACCGCCTCCTCGGCGTCGACCCTTCCTTGCCGCCGACCCTTCTTCTTTCTGCGCGGCCTCCTCGCCGCCGACCCTTCTTCTTGCTGCGCGGCCTCGTCGACATAGTCAGGAAATCCACATCCCACCCACACCATCCTCATCCTTCCCCATCCCACATGGCCCGACCGACGGCGCGACACCTTCCGCTGAAATCACTGGCCCCGTCCTCCAATTAAGCGCCGCCCATAGCCATTTTGCACGCAGTATAACATGGAGCTCAGTAGCATATGGCAGCGGAGAAGCAAATCACAGCCGCACGCGGGCACGAGGTCGCTATGGCTACCATGCGTGCCGACCACCAGATCTTGGAGGAGCACCTCGTCTTCGAGGCCACTGTCGACACCGCCACACGGTTGTCTACTTTAAAATACAGTTCGTGTTGTTTTCTTGAGGCCACCGCCAGTGCCTTCTCGTGATTTGTCCTCTGTATTGTTAAGATGCAATCTGATGTTCAGTTAACAGTTTGGTCCTCTAAAATGTAATGTTCAGTTAACAGTTTGGTCCAAAAATTGCTACATTTCATAGTACTATTCTCAAGCATTCTTTGTTTTGTTAACTGTCTTATCTTCTAGTACATGTTTCTATTCTGCAATGTCTTGCTCAGTTAACTGTTTTGGTTCATTTGGTCTGCTGTCCATTTAACTGTTTGGTTCAAGTCTGCAATTTGATATTCATTTGCTGTGGGTACAATTTTGTCTTGTTATGCATGTGAGAAATAAATCGAATTTGGCTGTACTCAATACATATTCTACTGATAGTATGGCAACTCTCTGTTAACCTGATTAAGATCTTCCTTATATGTGTTGCAGGGAAACAATGGGAGACACTGCGGTTTACCATCGAGGTTTGCTCATGCATGGTCCTTTTGCTAATAGCACATTATTGTGCAGTTGCAGGTATCATTCTAATATTTAAGTTTCTTACAATTTGGTCTTACACATGTAGGTCCTGCTGTCAAAGGCTTAGACCCACTGTTCGACCCATTTTGCATATGGGGAAATGAGATGTCCATGAATATCAGTCAAGTCAAGAAACTCAGAAAGATAGTAAGGATGAAGAAACTTGAGACGAATAACAGCAAGATCTTTGTTTGCACAATGAAGAAGACATGAGTCAACTATAGGATGGTACTATCTCTTTTACCTTGTTTTTACCCCTTGCGCCATTTCAAAATTCATAACAGCGATTTATGCATATCTTTGTTTTCAGTACTTTTCAAAGCAGTTCACCAATGATTACCACTCAAACCACCTGCATGGTCAAGAGGTGAGGAAGGTATTCATTCAACACCCATAGTACAATATTGAAGTCTTCCTAAAGAGGACAAAGGTTGGGAGGGCAATTATCCATAGCCACTGGCCTAAAGTTGCAAGGACATTCAACAGCACCGAAGGCTCAATATTTGCCTTCCGCTTCTGCAGTTTCCCAGATGAGATTCATCTATCTATTTACCGTGTATGATGCTACTTTCCAAAGGTTTTCGATGTTGCATGTGAAACTTGGTGCTGTTGTGTAATGGCGTAACTGAGTGCTGAAGCTATCTGATGTAATTCAATTATGAAATCCTGGTTGCCGTTATATGGATATGAAATATCTGGTGTGTTTTATAAGAAATGTCAATTTGATTACTACATGGATTGTCAATAATAGGCTAATTACCCTGCTTATTGGGGTTTTCTTTGTAGACGGTTACTCAGACAACACCGTGGGCGATGAACTCAAACAACCCACACGGTTTCTAGAAAGTAGGTGTGTTGGATCAACTAACAATCACACACGGCTTTCGGCAGAGAACTATTTGCATTAGGCCAGCTTGCACAAACGTCTCCACACAAAAAATGTGTGTGATATACATACGAATGGAAATGTTTTTCTGGGATTCACCATGTGGGATGTACATACAAATGGAAACGATTGGGTTTCGATGCCTCGCCCGATCGCACAGGAGCTCATTTTGCCCCCACCTGTGTGGCCGGAGGGCCTATCCTCGATGATTTTTTGGTCGTGGGGGAAGGACCCCCCCTATCGCACACACTCACTAGGCGACGGTTTAAAACTTCGTCATGGAAAGGGGGTAAAAAACCATTTGTATAGCACGTCTCTGCACTAGTGAAGGTGTCTATTGAGTTGGCATGAATCGAGATTGGGATTTGTCACTCCGAGTATTGGAGAGGTATCTCTGGGCCCTCTCGGTAATACACATCACAAGAAGCTTGCAAGCAAAGTGACTAAGGAGTTAGTTACGAGATGATGTATTACGGAACGAGTAAAGAGACTTGCCAGTAATGAGATTGAACTAGGTATGAAGATACCGACGATCGAATCTCGGGCAAGTGACATACTGATAGACAAAGGGAATTACGTATGTTGTCGTAAGGTTCGACCGATAAAGATCTTCATAGAATATGTTGGAACCAATATGGGCATCCAGGTCCTGCTATTGGTTATTGACCAGTGAGGTGTCTTGGTCATGTTTACATCATTCTCGAACCCGTAAGGTCCGCACGATGATATAGTATTGTATGAGTTATGTGAGTTGTTGACCGAATGTTGTTCGGAGTCTCGGATGAGATCACAGACATGACGACGAGCTCCGGAATGGTCCGGAGGAAAAGATTGATATATAGGATGATACTATTTGGTCACAGGAAAGGTTTCCGGATATACCGGGTATTCATCAGGTCACCTGAAGGGGTTCCGGGCGACCTACTGGGAATATATGGGCCTAATGGGCCATGGGGAGGCACACACCAGCCCACAAGGGGCTGGCGCGCCCTCTCCCTGGCCGCCCGCCCTAGGGAAGGAAAGGGGGGAGGGCTAGCCCCTCCAGCCTTCCCCTCCACACGGGAGAAAGGAAAGGGAGGGCACCACCCCCTCCTGCCTTCCCCCCGCGCGCCTAAGAAGGCAAGGGGGCGTGGCTAGGGCAGGGGCCAAGGATGGCCGTTGTCGGGGTACGACACCTATGGGATCGCGAGAGACCCCTTTACGATTCGGCGGGGGGAGAGGTATATGCAAAGAGCAGAACCAGTGATCGACGCGGGAAGTTTTTACCCAGGTTCGGGCCGCTGATCAGCGTAAAACCCTACTCCTGCTTTGTGTTCTTATTGATGTTCTTGAGCCCAGCCTTCAGGAGCGCTCGCAATGAACAGTATGTTCAAAGAGCAGCTACGCATGCAGAATGGGCCAGAAGTTCTCCTCCTCTGTAGCAATTGCCTTGGGCCTCCTTTTATATGCTCAAAGGGGTCTCCACAGTGGCAAAATGTACATACATTGACGTGTAAAGTAGCTACAGGGTATCATACCTAACCCCTGACGGATTAGGACGGGCGCATTTAATGCATCGTGAGGTGTCCGTTAGGTGTCCTCACTTTCTTGGGGATGGAAAAAGGGGCCATCCCATCAGCACCGCTTAAGCTCTCCTCCGCTGGGGCGTTGCCACGCATCCAGAGAAGGACCCAGAATGTCAGACTTGTTACTGTACCGAAGCGGCAGCACAGTGGGAGAATTTCGCCAGGCGTCGAGTCCTTGCCGGGCACCAAGCCTTGCCAGGCGCCAGGCCTTGCCGGGCACCAAGCCTTGCCGGGCCCTAATCCTTGCCGGGCCCTACAGGCCATCCCGGCAAGGATCTTGCCGAGGAAGCTGGCATTCGAATTCCAGCTTTGCTTATCTGCTGATCCTCAGATCTCTGACTTGATGATTTCTTTGATGGCTTATATCGACCTCGAGCTGTTCCCGGCAAGCCTTGCGGTGAGGATGGCTACAACTGCCCGTGCACAAGTATGGGGTACTAGTGGCCCAATACTTAGTACACCGACAGGAGCCCCCTGGCCTAGGCCATACACGAGTGCGAGGCGTTGTTGGGCTAGGCCCAAACAGTGCATGGGCACGCGTGGCAGGGGATTGACTGCTTGTAAATATGTCGTTTTACTGTGCCCCCCACTACACGCGCGGAGCGCGCGACGTGGGAAGCGTGCCAAAAAGGCTGCAACTGGCTCGCGCCTATAGAGGCGCATTCACATTGGGGAATAAAAAAGGCGGCCCCGCTCCTTCCCCATAAAAAGGAGAAGTCGCAGAGGCACAAACCTATTTACCCCCCTCTTCTTCTCAATCTGGCCATCGCCATCGCCTTCCTCCTCTCGAGCTCAGAGCGAAACCTTTTCCTCTTCCGCCCGCTGCTCCCGCGCTCGCTCCGCCCCCAGCTTTCGTCCTCACAGTCGCCATGCCGCCCAAGGCCAGCAAAGGCAAGGGCAAGGAGACGAAAGCTGAAGTTCCGGAGAGCGAACTGGCGAAGATGCGGAGGAGGCTCGTCGTCTTCCCTCCGACGCTCGATGCTGAAGCTTTGAATGGGCGATACCAATGCATGTGGGCGAAGGGAACGCAAGCTCACCCCGCCACACACGTAATCCCACGTGCTTGCTCCAAAGGTGGATCGGACAAATACCCTTTCTTCACTGCATATTTCTATTGCGGGCTCTGAACCCCCTTTTCCGACTTCTTCAATGATATCATGTACACATACGGCTTCCGTCTTCTTGATTTCACGCCGAATGCAGTACTTTGCATGTCTATCTTTGCCCATCTCTGTGAAAATTTCGTTGGCGTGATCCCTAATTCTGCTCTTTTTCGCCATTATTTCTTCCCTCGTATCCAAAAAGGAGAGGCTCTCTCTGGTTCTATTGCCTGGATTCCAAGGGCTTGGAACAAGGAAATATATCCAGAGGGGGTTTACCGCGAAAAGTGGGACGAGTGGCGGGCCGAATGGTGCTAGATCCAGGAAGCAGATCCCCATCCTTTTTGTCATCCCCGGCAACAGAAGGTGGTCCGCGGCAAGGATTGGAGCGACCTCGCAGTGGAGGACGAGAGGCTCACAATCGCCACTACCAGGATCCTTCGCTTGAAGGCCGCCAGGCTGACGATGGAGATGATCGGCTTCGACTTTCTCCGCCGCCGCATCGCCCCTCTGCAGAACAGGGGAAGGCCAGCCTGGGAATACAAGAACGCGGCAGATATCATGAGATTGCGCACTGGGCTGAACAACAATCTGACCACTATGCAGCTTGGCGCTCTCTGTCAGAAGTTATTCCAGCGCGAAGACAAGCACCAGCTGCCGGCAAGGATTGTCCCCTTATGCAACAGCTCTGTCTTGGGGTCAATCATTGCCTTTCTGCTGATGTTCAACACCCACGGCCTCGACCCGACCTAGGCCGAGCCAAGTGAGGAGGAAGCGTAGAAATTCTTTGACAATTTGACGGAGAAGCCTGTCCGGCAAGAGTCAGATTTTATCCGAGCCACCACTGATCAGGAAGTAGCTTACATTGCTACTAGAGTGGAGGAGGCAAATCTTGCCGCGGAGGCCGGCAGCGTCGGCTTCACAGAGTGGGAAGCCAGCGACACAGAGGTGGTAGTGGAGGTGAAGCCTGCCGGGGAGGACAAGGTTGCCGGGGAAGAGGGCAGCGCAGCTGCTGAGAGCTCGTCCGGCGAGGACACGACCGAAGAAGAGACGCGAGAAGAGCCCCCACCTCCGAAAAAGACGAAGCGCGTTCTTCGGAAGGCTGCATCTGGCATCCCGGCAAGCCAGCCTTCTTCGAGCGGCGAAGCCCCCGGCAAGAAAGTGGCCGGCAAGACTGGACCGCGGCAGGGGGCTCGTCAACAGCGTACACGCCGCGCGAGACCCACACCAGCGGCCCCCGCTGGGACGGTAGGAGGGTCTCGTACTGCCGCACCGGAAGCTGCCCCGGCGCCTGCCACAGCCAAGCAGCCTAGGACTCCTCCTCCTCCTCCCCACTCAGACATCGCAATGGAGGTCGACTTTGACATCTCCGGCTTTAGTCCGGAGCGAGAGGAAGAAGAGTGAGTACTTTGCCACAGCTTTTACCTTCCAATCTTGGATCAATCTTACTGACTTGCTTGTACTGTTTCTGCAGTGATGCAGAAACCTTGCTGGAGAGGATGGCGAAGAGTTCAAAGACTTCCACGGGCGACGAGCCCCCTGCAGGCTCCACTAGCGTGCCAGAAACCGTCATTGTGAGCCCGGAATCTAGTCCTCAACGCAGCCCCCAGCGCAGCCCCCAGCACAGCCCCCAGCGTAAGTTCATTGTTCTTTTTCCGCTGGCGGGTGCCGAGGTTTTCATTCTTGCCGTTGATACTTTTGTGTTCGCAGGAGAAGAATGACAACAAGGAGAGGTCATCCCCATTGTGCCACCTTCATTGACCGCTCCGCCCACAAGCACGTCCCCGGCAAGAGATCTTGCCGACGAGCCCGTCCTAATTGAGGAGCCGGCAAGCGCGGACTCCGGCACCCCACCCCCGGCAACCGAAGTTGCTGGGAGAGGCGAAGCCACCTCCCGACAGCTCGACGCAGGTACTCGATTGCCTTAGAGTGCTTGTTATTCTTTTTCTCTTATCTCTCTGTCTTCGGTCACGTCAAACTTCAACCTTGATCTTATTCTGTTTTCCTCCTTCGCCCTTCAGAGTTCCCTGTGATGGAACACATGGACGTCAATGTTGTGATCGAGGAGACCGCCAGGGATGCCGCCGCCGAAGCAGACAGGATCGCTGCCAGCGAGGCCACCAAAGATGACACTGCCGAGGCTGGTGGTGCTCTTGACGGGGAGGCCGCCAAGACAGCACAAGAGGAAACCGCCGAAGAACCTGCTGAAGGGGGCGACAGGGAGGTTGAGGACTGCACTGATAGCATTCCTGCCACAGGAGCGCCAGGCGCTGCACCGGCCACAGAGCCCCCTGTCACTGTTGAGGCGGCCACTGAAGACCAGCCATCAACATCTGAAGGCCCCTCATCCAGCAAGTACCTCAAGGTTGGCGAGAACCTGTTCGTTAACTTGCCGGGGACGGCAAGCGCTGGGGCACCAGCCGAAGGAGAAGTTTTCGAAGAAATCATCGCTGCTGCCGGGCTTGAAGTTGTCGACGATCCCAATACTAGCAGTGGCAAATCTGAAGAGGATCAGCTCCTTCAGGCCATGGGCGAGAACTTCCGCAAACTCCAGGCTCTCCATTGCGCCCGGAAAGACAAAGCGGACTCCAGAATGGCAGTTGTTGAGGCGGCCGAAGCAGATTTCCAAAGGCGCGTCGCACAAATGCAGATCTGGCATGCCGAGGCCCTCCAAGAGTTGGTTGCCGGCCGGGAGCAAGTGAGCCAACAGTGGAATGAGATCCTCCAGAAGCAATCAGATATGGAGAAAGCGCATGACGAAGCTGTTCAAAGGATTGCTGCCGAAGATGCCCTCCTGATGGGGCGCCACGTTGCTCTTGATGCTCATGAGGAAGATCTCACCGCACGTGAGCAGGCGCTCGCCGCCAAGCTTCGTAGCAAGGATGAGGATATTGAAAATCTTGTCGCGCGGCGGACCCAGGAGCTGGAGCGAAAACATAAGGAGGCGCTCGAAGCTCTAACTGCAAGTCACACCGGCAAGCTCAAGGAGGCCGTCAATGCTGCCGAAGCTGCAGAGGCCGCCAAGAACGAGCTGAACGACAAAGTGAAAAGGCTGGAAACAGATCTCGAAGAGCACGGCAAGGAGCTCTCGACGCTCAAGGGGGACAGGGAAAAACCCTCCACTCCTTGGCGGAGATGCAAGTTGCCCTGTCCGACAAGACCAAGCAGCTCTCCTCTGCGGCTGATAATATTGCGGTTCTGGAGCTGAAGCTGAACACGCTGCAGAAGTCTCTCGAGGCCGGCAAGGCCCGTGAGAAGGCTCTACTCAAGGATCTCCAAGGAGAGAGGAACCTGCTCAAGAGCGCCGCCGCTGCCCAAAACGAGTACGAGAAGGGAGTGGAGATCTGGACTGGCCGTCTCATCACCACCGCGGAGAAGCTTACCGCAGAACTGTCAACCATGGGCTTGTCGAACTTCAAGTATTCTTCCGAGGAAAGAATATCTCCAAGTGCCAGGTTGACGATGATCTTTGAAAGCATCATCAACGCATTGAGGGCGCTCCAGTCTAGCCGGGCGACCCAACTGGCGAACGAGACTCGCCGGCTTTGCTGGGCTGTCCTCCGCAAGGTGCTCATCAAGGTGGTGCACAGCAAACCCGGCATCGACCTCTCCAACGCGCTCAGCCATCTACCAAGGCATGCAAATGTTGAGGCGCTTGAAGAGTGCATCGCGCCTATCCTTGAGAAGGCGGACTCCATCAAAAGGATCGAAGGCCAGCGCAGGGATTGAGTGCTTCCCACTTTTCTTGCCGTCATTATTCCATGTAAAAGACAATTAAGTCTCAAGTTAGAATTGCGGCAACTCATGGATGTAATACAATTTGACTATGTTTAGGCTCATGCTTGCTACATTCCTTGTCTGATTCCTTTATGTATGGAGTTCATCCTACGCTTATTGAAAAACTTGCCGGCGCGCAACCTGCCGCGAGCGTTGGGTGCGGGACTTCAGCAGCCTGCTGGAGGCGCAGCGGCCGGCAAGACTCCTTGGAGTTCTCGGTGCAGCCACTTAGATCGCTGAGCGGGCTCGAAACAAAATAAGGGCGCAACCGATTACAACAAGGGTTCCTTCGCGTGCAGATTTTCCATACAAGAGTCGGAATCGTCCAAGGAAATAACTTTGTAATAAAAGAAAACCTTGCTCTGAGTTTTTAAGACTTAGCTTCCTGTCTTTGTTCTTCCTCCGGCAAGCGTCGATTCCAAACATCGCCAACTGGTATTCATATCTCCCTTCCCCCCCGGCAAATGTGCACGCGAGGAATCCTTCTGTCTTTTGAGAAAAAGAAAGAAGAGAAAATAAAGGGATGAAACCTTGGCGGTTCGTTAGAACTTACCGGGATCAGGTGTCATACAACATCTTAGACAAACATGCATATATATAGATATGAACATGGGAATCAATAAGGAAATGTACAACACTTAAATTTATTCATCTGCGCTCATGGTCTGCGCCTGGCTTTGTACAAAGGATCACATGCCTTGCCAGCAAGACTTTATACAAAAGGGTGGTTGCCGGGAGCCCCCGGCAACCGCGCCTTATGGGTAGAACTTGCGAAGATGTTCAATATTCCAGGAATTACTCACTGGAACGCCATCTTCGGTCTCCAGGCAGACAGCGCCAGGCCTGGTGACTCGTACTACCCGATAAGGGCCTTCCCACTTCGGCGTCAACTTGTTTGAATTCTTGGCGGACTGAATTCGTCGAAGAACAAGGTCGCCTTCCTCAAGGCTTGGGGCATGAACTTTGCGGCTGTGGTAGCGGCGCAAAGCTTGCTGGTAGCGTGCAGCTCGCACAGCAGCCTGAAGACGATTCTCCTCAAGGAGCACAGCGTCATCTTGCCGCAGTTGCTCTTGCTCGAGCTCATCATAAGCGAGCACTCGAGGAGATCCGTATATGAGTTCCGTGGGGAGAACTGCTTCCGCTCCGTAGACTAGAGCGAAGGGCGTCTGGCCGGTGGCTTAATTTGGTGTTGTTCTGATTGACCAAAGAACCGCCGGCAACTCATCAATCCAGCGTCTTCCGCACTTTTTCAGCCTGTCGAAGGTTCTGGTCCTGAGACCGCGTAGCACTTCAGCATTGGCCCTCTTCGCTTGGCCGTTGCTTCTTGGGTGAGCAACAGAGGCAAAACAAATCTTGCCGCCAAGGTCTTGGACGTACTGCATGAAGGTGCGACTTGTGAACTGCGTGCCGTTGTCGGTGATGATCCTGTTGGGCACACCAAAACGGCAAACAGTTCCCTTGAAGAACCTGACAGCTGACTGCGCTGTCACCTTCCTCACTGCTTCCACCTCCGGCCACTTTGTGAACTTGTCGATAGCAACGTACAAGTATTCAAAGCCCCCGGTAGCACGGGGGAAAGGGCCCAGTATGTCGAGCCCCCAGACCGAAAATGGCCAGGAGAGAGGGATTGTCTGAAGAGCTTGAGCTGGCTGATGTAATTTCTTCGAATGAAACTGGCACGCTTCACACTTGATTACTAGTGCCGTCGCATCCTGGAGAGCGGTAGGCCAAAAGAAACCTTGTCGGAATGCTTTCCCGGCAAGCGCTCTTGACCCTATGTGGGAACCACATATGCCCCCATGTATCTCTGCCAACAGCTCTAGTCCATCCTCCCAAGGAATGCACTTCAATTTCACACCGTTTGGTCTCCTTCTATACAGGACGTCATCGACGAACTTGTACATAACAGACCGACGGGCTAATCTCTCTGCTTCTTCCTGTTCCTCAGGGAGTTCACCTGTCTGAAGGAAATGGACAATGTGCTGCGCCCATGCTGGAGCCTGAGGCTCGACAGCTAGGACTAAAGGCATCTCCTCTGCCGGGGGAATGTTTGTCTCGATAGCAAGGGCCTGAGGCCCTACCGGAGCCTGTTGTTCCCCGGTAGGCATGTCGATCCCGGCAACTTCCTTGCCGGCGGCTCCGGGGAGCTCTGCCGAGAAGTACTGGCCAGAGTTCAACTTTCTTCTCTTTTCTTGCCGCATCGATGGCGCCACGGATGGTTGAGTTAATTGGAGCACAAAAGTTCCTGGTTCCACAGGCAACTTGAGGGCGGCACGCTTTGACAGGTCGTCAGCAATAGTGTTCTCGGCACGAGGAACGTGCTCCATTTGGAGACCGTCAAAGCGCTCTTCCAATTTCCTCACTTCATCTACGTAGGCCTGCAACAATGGACTTTGATAACTCTTGTTAACTTGCCTGACAACAAGTTGTGAATCGCCTTTGATGATGAGTTTTCTGATACCAAGGTCTACCGCGATCCTGAGACCGGCAAGCAGACCCTCGTATTCTGCAGTGTTGTTGGTTGAACTCTCCCGGGGAAAGTGCATTTGAACTACGTACTTGAGGTGTTCTCCAGTGGGTGCGACAAGCAGCACGCCAGCACCGGCGCCTTGTAGCGAGAAAGCCCCGTCAAAGTACATAACCTAATGCTGATCGATTTCCTTGCCAGGGAGGGTTGTTTCTTCAACTTCTTCTTCTGGTGTTGGGGTCCATTCTGCAATGAACTCCGCCAAGGCCCTGCTCTGAATCGTCGAAGTGCTTTCGAACTTAAGGCCAAAGCTGGACAACTCCAACGCCCACTCCACGATCCTGCCGGTTGCCTCTGGATTTTGGAAAATCCGTTGCAACGGAAAGCGAGTGACGACGGTGATCTCATGTGCTTGAAAATAATGGCGCAGCTTCCTCGAGGCCATAAGGAGGCCGAAGAGCAACTTCTGCACACCAGAATATCTTGACCTAGCTCCTTGTAAAAGAGAGCTGACAAAATAAATTGGGCGCTGCACCACCTTCTTCTTCTGCACGGGTTCTTCTGTTTGCGCAGATCCTGTTTCGCGGGATCAACCCTTGCCGGGGAAGATCTTGCCGCGTCATTTGGTGGTCCTGCGACTGGCGTTGCTTCCTCATCAGCTTCTCTCTGCACCACTAGCGTAGCGCTAACCACTTGATTTGTTGCTGCTAGATACAACAGCAACGGTTCTTGTGGTTTAGGCGCAACTAGCGTCGGCGGAGAGGAAAGCTATTTCTTCAAATCTTGCAGCGCAGCCTCCGCCTCCGGACTCCATTTCATCGGACCTGCCCTCTTCAAAATTTTGAAGAAGGGCAGGGCGCGCTCAGCAGATTTGGAAATAAACCTGCTTAGAGCAGCAACACAGCCGGCAAGAAGACGCACATCCTTGACGCGTCTCGGCGCTTCAATTTGCTCGATAGCTTTGATCTTGTCGGGGTTCGCTTCGATTCCCCGGCAAGATACAAAGAATCCGAGGAGCTTGCCGGAAGGAACACCGAACACGCACTTCTCAGGATTGAGCTTCAAATTGATCTTGCGCAAGTTTGCAAATGTTTCTTCTAAATCTTGAACGAGCGTTGCTTTGTCTTTGGTTTTGACCACTATATCAACCATATACGCCTCCATATTTCTATGGAGTTGTGGCTCAAAACCAATCTGGATTGCTCTGGCAAATGTTGAACCAACACTTTTCAACCCGAAAGGCATTCATATAAAACAATACGTACCACATGGGGTGATAACGGCGGTCTTCTCTTCATCTTCTTTTGCCATAAAAATCTGATGATACCCTGAATAGGCATCAAGGAAGGACAGGAGATCACAACCAGCGGTGGCATCCACAATCTGGTCGATGCGCGGCAAGGGAAAAGGATCTTTTGGACAAGCTTTATTGATATCTGCATAATCGATACAAAGCCTCCATTTCCCATTCGCTTTCCGCACTACAACCGGATTGGCCAACCAGGTTGGGTGAAGTACTCCTTTGACCAGTCCTCCCGCCTCCAGCTTTTTAATTTCTTCGGCAATGAATTCTTGCTGCTCCAAGGCCTGCTTCCTGACCCTTTGCTTGACAGGCCGCGCATGAGGACAGACAGCAAGGTGGTGCTCAATTACCTTCCTGGGAACACCGGGGATGTCAGACGATTGCCTTGCAAACACGTCGACATTCGCCCGCAGGAAAGCAATGAGCGCACTTTCCTATTTGTCATCTAGGGTGGAACTTATGGTGAAAGTTCCCACCGTTCCGTCCTCCCTGGCAGGCACCTTCTTGGTTTTCGGCGGAGCAGCCTTGGATTTCTTGTTCTTGCCGGTGGAACTCTCTGGTACGTCCTCGACGGAAGTGCAGCACTCCGAGGAGGTGCGCTTGCCGGAGTTCGCGCCAAGGTTCCTGCCGGTCTTCTTCTTCCCCCCGGGAGTTCCAGTGGCAGGAGCAGATGCCTTGATGGCAGGTGCTGCAACTGCTTCCCGGTAAAGTTGATCGGCACAGATGAGCGCATCCTTCTTATCAGAATGGATAGTGATGACACTCAACGGCCCAGGCATCTTCAAGACGTTGTACGCGTAGTGTGATGCCGCCATAAACTTAGCCAGCGCTGGCCGACCAAGGATCCCATTGTATGACATGGGGATCTTGGCGACATCAAACACCACCTTCTCGGTCCTGAAGTTAAGCTCGCTGCCAAATGTTACCGGCAGCGTGATCTTGCCCTTAGGCTGGGTTCTTCCCGGGTTGACCCCTTGAAACGTACCCGTTTCCTCGAGGTCCTCGTCGGGAATCTGAAGCCTTCTGAGCACATCCGGTGAGATTAAATTTAAGCCGGCCCCGCCGTCAACTATCATCTTCGTCACCTTGAGGTTGCGAATTGTTGGCGAAACCAACAATGGCAAATACCCGACCGCAGTTGTGCGATCAGGGTGATCCTCGGCGTCAAAGATGATAGCCGTGCTGGACCACTTCAGGGGCCTACACGCATCGGGGGATGGCTCTGCCGCATTGACCTCCCGCACCCACTGTTTGAGTTGGCGGTGGGAGGAATGCAGCGAGGCACCCCCATCAATGCACATGGCCTCCGTAGCCTTCTGGAATTCTTGCTCACTGGATTCATCATCTTCCTCATCATCATCTCCTTCTTTATCTCGGCCCCGAGCGGGCCGATCCTTTTGCTGCTTGGCCTTGCCGCGGCGACCTCCTCGGCCACTGCGCTTCTTGCCGGACCCCTCAGCACCATCTTGGGCCTTCTCCTTGTCTCGGCTATTGTATTCGGCCCTCTGCTTCTCGGCAAGCTGCTCGACTTGCCGGCAGTTCTGGAGATCGTGGCCCTTGGTGCGATGGATCTTGCAATACTGCTTGCCGGAGTTCTCCGACTTGTCGGCAGCCGCCAAGGCCTGACAGGAAGGGCACCCGGCAAGATCCTTGCCGGGGTCACCTACCTAGGCCTTCTTGGCGGCGCCGGGGTTGTCGGATTCCTCGACAGCAAGCACGGCCTTGCCTCCACGCTTCCTGTTCCGCCGCCGGCCTTTCCTTGACGGGGCCGCGGCGTCTTCATCCTCGGACTCGCCTGCCGCGCCAACAGCTTCACCAGGGAGTTTCCTCCCCTCTTCAGCTCGAGCGCACTTGTCGTCCAGAGCGTAAAGCTCGGCGATACTCCTGACTTTGTTCATCGCCAGCTCTTCCCGCATTTTGCGGTTACGCACGTTCTGATGGAATACGCTAACAACAGCGGCAGGATGAACATCAGGAATATTGTACTGCACCCGGCTAAATCTCTGGATAAACTTGCGCAGGGACTCGCCCTCCTTCTGAGGGATGATGTGCAAATCGCTCTCTTGACCAGGAGCTTGGTGGCCTCCAACGAAGGCGCCAACAAACTGATGGCACAAATCTGACCAGGAAGAAATAGAATTCTTCGGCAGATGCATCAACCACGACCTGACGTTGGGCTTGAGCACCAATGGGAAGTAGTTGGCAAGTATCTTGTCATCTCAGCCCCCGGTAGCCTGCACTGCAATGGTGTAGATGCTCAGGAACTCCGAGGGATGGGTCTTTCCGTCAAACTTCTCTGGGACCTCCGGCTTGAAGGTTTGGGAATTGGGCCACCGGACTTGCCGCAGCTCACGGGTAAATGCTGGAGTCCCTACCTCATAAGGCAAGTCTACTACGTCCCCTGGCGCAGGCTCGTCAACAGCCGGCCCCGCGCGCTTATCAGACTAATAGCGCGCTTCCCATCGCCGCTCGATGGTAGTTCGAGCGTCCTCCTTGCCTCGCTCCTGGAGAACTTGACGCTGATCGCGGCGCATCCGTGGATCGGATGACGCCGTGGAAACTTCTTCATGGCGGTCGACTTGCTGCGTTGTCGGCCGCCGCTGATGCCGCGGAGGGGAGTGCACTGTGGTTGCACCACCTCCGGTTTTCTCTACATCGGCTCGCGCCGGATCGATGGGCCTCCGCTGCGAGGGCCCTGCCTCTTGTGGCCCATCTTTGTTGGCGAAGCCGATGAGGCTCTGGATGGTAGCTCGCCACTCCTCCATCTTCTCCGGGGCAGGAGGAAAATCGAGGAGAAGCTGCGCACGCGCCAAGGCTTCCGCTGGCGTAGGTGGCGGCGACAAGTGCGAGGTATGTGAGGTGCTCTGACTCCTAACCATGTTAGAAGGAGCACCACCATGGTCACGCGACTGCGCGCCACCTCCGCCGGCAGCTCGGTGTGCATGTTGGTCCCACGCATCTTGGGATCTATGCGCATAAACCTTTTCATGGGGACGCCCTGAACCACCAGTGCCATGACGTCGCTCATCATGCACGACCTGGGTAGGTCGTGAGACTTGGGCCGGCGCGGGAGCTCCAGCAGGCGCCCTTCGATCTCTCGAGTTCGTTGTGCCACCCGTAGGCAACACAGCACCATCTCTAGATCCAGCGGCGTGCAGGTTACCACTGCCACTGCGAACGATACCGCTCGCCTGGCTCGGATCACCAGAACGCCGCGGGGGTTCTAGTCCTCTTCCTTCTGCACCCACGCCGTCGCCAGTACGCGAAGGTGTAGGCAAAACGGACCCGGACGGTTGCGCTGTCGCAGCGCTCTTCTTCTTGGGTGGCATGATGATGAAGATGATGAAGAAACTAAGGCGCCGATCACCAGATCAGGTTCATGCAACCTTCAATCCCCCTACCTGGCGCGCCAAAGATGTCGGGGTACGACACCTATGGGATCCCGAGAGACCCCTTTACGATTTGGCGGGGGGAGAGGTATACGCAAAGAGCAAAACCAGTGATCAACGCGGGAAGTTTTTACCCAGGTTCGGGCCGCTGATCAGCGTAAAACCCTGCTCCTGCTTTGTGTTCTTATTGATGTTCTTGAGCCCAGCCTTCAGGAGCGCTCGCAATGAACAGTACGTTCAAAGAGCAGCTACGCATGCAGAATGGGCCAGAAGTTCTCCTCCTCTGTAGCAGTTGCCTTGGGCCTCCTTTTATATGCTCAAAGGGGTATCCACAGTGGCAAAATGTACATACATTAAGGTGTAAAGTAGCTACAGGGTATCATACCTAACCCCTGACGGATTAGGACGGGCGCATTTAATGCACCGTGAGGTGTCCGTTAGGTGTCCTCACTTTCTTGGGGATGGAAAAAGGGGCCATCCCATCAGCACCGCTTAAGCTCTCCTCCACTGGGGCGTTGCCACGCATCCAGAGAAGGACCCAGAATGTCAGACTTGTTATTGTACCGAAGCGGCGGCACAGTGGGAGAATTTCGCCAGGCGCCAAGTCCTTGCCGCGCACCAAGCCTTGCTGGGCGCCAGGCCTTGCCGGGCACCAAGCCTTGCCGGGCGCCAGTCCTTGCCGGGCACCAAGCCTTGCCGGGCCCTAATCCTTGCCGGGCCCTACAGGCCATCCCGGCAAGGATCTTGCCGGCGAAGTTGGCATTCGAATTCCAGCTTTGCTTATCTGCTGATCCTCAGATCTCTGACTTGATGATTTCCTTGATGGCTTGAATCGACCTCGAGTTGTTCCCGGCAAGCCTTGCCGCGAGGATGGCTACAACTGCCCGTGCACAAGTACGGGGTACTAGTGGCCCAATACTTAGTACATCGACAGCCGTCGGCCCCCTTGGGGGAACCCTAGGCTGCCTCCCCTCCTCCCCCCACCTATATATATGTGAGGAGGGAGAGGGGCAACACACACCATGATTCTCTAGCCGTGTGCGACTCCCCTCTCCCTCTAGTTCATCCTCGGTCATATTTTCGTAGTGCTCGGCGAAGCCCTACGGAGATAGTTGCATCACCACCATCACCACACCATCGTGCTGCCGAAACTCATCTACTACCTCGGCTGTCTTGCTGGATCAAGAAGGCGAGGACGTCATCGAGCTGAACATGTGCTGAATGCGGAGGTGTCGTACGTTCGGTACTTGATTGGGCGGATCGTGAAGGTGTACGACTACAAAAATCGCGTTGATAAACGCTTTCGCTTAAGGGTCTACGAGGGTACGTAGACACACTCTCCCCTCTCATAGCTATGCATCTCCATGGATAGATCTTGCGTGTGCATAGAATTTTTTTGGTTTTCCATGCAACATTCCCCAACATCGACCGCCGCCCAGCCGGAGCCTCTTCCCCGATGATGTCATCCACAGCAACAGCTCGACGTCCCTCATCCACCGCACAGGATGAGGATCCGCCGTCGATCTCGTCATCCCGCCTATTCAGCCGCCCCGTCCTCCATCTCCAAGGAGCTGCCCCGACGTTCGGCTCGTCTATTGCACGACCTCCACCCCCACAGCACCGTCTTCGCCTGCCCGACCAGAACCACAGCACCCTCACCAATTCCTATGATGAAGCCAAGGCCTACTCGGTGCCACCAAGGAGGTTCTGCACTCACCGCTGCATTTTAGTTTTTATTTGATCTCACGGGGCTGCCGGTGCTCGATACTGAGCAGCCATGGCGAGTCTCCATAGATGGCGCCATCGCCGGCCACTTCCTCCATGGCTTCTCTCCCCCATGTCATTGCTTCCTCAGCGGCGACTTCCACGCCAGCACTAGTTGCTGCTGCTCCAGCTGTCGCTCGCGCTGTGGCTCTGCTCTTGCTATCGATCGCACTACTGCTCTACTCTTGCTTTTGCTTGTGCTGCCGCTCTGCTCTGTTTTTGCTGTCGGTCGCATTGCTGCTCCGCTCTTGCTCTCATTCATGCTGCTATTCTGCTCTGCTCTTGCTCTCACACACGTTGCTGCTGCTGCTACACGACCTGCGGCAGCTACAAGAGTTATTGCTTTAGCACTCGCTCATGGTGCTGTTGCATGACCTGTTCTCTGCTAGTGTGTTCCCTACTCGAGCGGCTGCTGATTTAGATCACTGCTTCTTTGCTACCAGTGCTTGAACGGCCTAAACTTCTATTGCAGTGCTCTTCTACTAGTTCGATCAGTTTTGTCTGTAAAATTCAATTTCGACAGTAAAACTTAGTTTCGACTGTAAAGTTCAGTTTGTTTAGTTAAGTTCAGAGTCAGTAGTATTTACAGCATCTATTGGAGCGGCCGCGGCTGATGCATTTTACATCTAGCACTTTTTGGTGATGTATTTTACATCATCTATTGCAGATGCTATTAGAATCCCACTTCAGATTAACGTTGTCTCTCTTGTTCTGCTTCAGCCTCGCCGTCGTACACCTCACCGGAGCTGCTCCAACGACAGAACCGTCCATCACAATGGAGCAGTACCCTCGCCGCCGTCTCCAGAGGCCTCAGATCTTGTTCCCCGCCTCCGACAGTCACACCAGCATCACCATCCTCCACATCCAACCCAATGATGCTGAGGTCGACAAGGCTACGCCAAAGAGGTTGTATACTCATCGCATCACTTTTTTACTCAACATTCATATCGATCCCTCAGGGATCCTTTTGTTCAAAGCAATTGCAAATCTAGAAAGAAATGAATCGTGGTCACAAAGTTAACAGGGAGAAAACTAAATGCGCTTTTGAACCACAATTTGAATCAGTTTAGCAAGATAGCCATTACATGATCTTCATGTGGACCAAATAAGCTCACAAAAAATTTCGAGGGCAGGCTTCAGCCTGTTGACCACTGCCTACTTGAATCGCCACTGGTTCAAAGAAAAGGTGAAGGAAAACATGGGAATTGGAAACTTTCCTACGGTACTACAATTCATGCATTTGGTTAGAAGGTATGGAGCAAAAAAACTGGAGGATTTTTTTCCTTTGGTGTCTCTTTTAAAGGAAAAGCGTATGAATTTTAATATCCACTTGGATGTCCTTTTCAAATTAATATGCATGAAGAATAGGACTAAGTGCATTACTGGCATAATAAGAATCTTATTTTACATTTTCATGTGGTTTGACTTTAATTTAACCATGTTTCTCCATTCCTGTGTTCTTCCAATTCATGTGAACCAAACACCCAGGTTGACAGAAATCATGTGTTTGCAAATGCTCTGTTTTGCATGTGCATTCCTATCCTATTCCTGTATTTTTCCTGTCCCTCCATTTTTAGAATCCTCCAATTCTAAGGTGCCATACAAATTTACTTCATTTTCAGATAGGTGTCAAAGAAAACTCTGTGTGTTTTGTCCCACTCATGTCGTGCCGTCATCCACCACACCTGAGGTGCACCATCAACGCAAGCGTCCACCGCAGCAGAGATCCCCCCTGCAGACCTTCTTTCGCCACCTCAGATCATGTTCCCCATTGCCGACAGCCACGCCAACTGCATTACAATCATCGATGGATCAGATGGACCTAAGGACTACACAGTTCCAGAAGAGAGGTCGCACTCTTTTGTGTCTGCTTACATTATACATCGATTATTATTTCCAGCTACTTTATCCTCTTGTTCACCTCTTAGACTCCGAGTCAGGTCCAAACTGAAGGAAATATGCCCTAGAGGCAATAATAAAGTTGTTATTTATATTTCCTTATATCATTATAAATGTTTATTATTCATGCTAGAATTGTATTAACCGGAAACTTAGTACATGTGTGAATACATAGACAAACAGAGTGTCCCTAGTATGCCTCTACTTGACTAGCTTGTTTATCAAATATGGTTATGTTTCCTGACCATGGACATGTGTTGTCATTTGATGAACAGGATCACATCATTAGAGAATGATGTGATGGACGAGACCCATCCGTTAGCTTAGCATAATGATCATTTATGTTTTATTGCTATTGCTTTCTTCATGACTTATACATATTCCTCTGACTATGAGATTATGCAACTCCCGAATACCGAAGGAACACTTTGTGTGCTATAAAACATCACAACATAACTGGGTGATTATAAAGATGCTCTACAGGTGTTTCCGAAGGTGTTTGTTGGGTTGGCATAGATCGAGATTAGGATTTGTCACTCCGAGTATCAGAGAGGTATCTCTGGACCCTCTCGGTAATGCACATCATATGAAGCCTTGCAAGCAATGTGACTAATGAGTTAGTTGCGGGATGATGCATTAGGGAACGAGTAAAGAGACTTGCCGGTAACGAGATTGAACTAGGTATGATGATACCGACGATCAAATCTCGAGCAAGTAACATACCGATGACAAAGGGAATAACGTATGTTGTTATGCGGTTTGACAGATAAAGATCTTCGTAGAATATGTAGGAGCCAATATGAGCATCCAGGTTTCGCTATTGGTTATTGACCGGAGATGTGTCTCGGTCATGTCTACATAGTTCTCGAACCCGTAGGGTTCGCACGCTTAACGTTTGATGACGATTTGTATTATGAGTTATGTGATTTGATGACCGAAGTTTGTTCAGACTCCCGGATGAGATCACGGACATGACGAGGAGTCTCGAAATGGTCGAGACATAAAGATTGATATATTGGAAGGTTATGTTCGTGCACCGGAATGGTTTCGGAAAGGTTCGGACATTTTTCGGAGTACCGGGAGGTTACCGGAACCCCTCGGGGGACTAGTGGGCCTTCATGGGCCCTAGTAGAGAGAGGAGGCCGGCGGCTAGGTGGTGGCGCCCCCCCCCCAAGCCCAAACCGAATTGGACTTGGTGTGGGGGGCGCAGCCCCCCTTTCCTTATTCTCCTCCACCTCTTTCCCCTTCCCCCTTCTCCGGAAAAAGAAAGGGGAATCCTACTAGGACTAGGAGTCCTAGTAGGACTCCACCCTTGGCGCGCCCTATCTAGGCCAGCCGCCTCCTCCCCCCCTCCTTTATATACGAGGGAGGGGGGCACCCCAAAGACACATCAGATTTCTCTTAGCCGTGTGCGGTGCCCCCTCCACAGTTTAACACCTTGGTCATATCGTCGTAGTGCTTAGGTGAAGCCCTGCGCCGGTAACTTCATCATCACCGTCGCCATGCTATCGTGCTGACGGAACTCTCCCTTGTCCTCAACTGGATCAAGAGCTCGAGGGACGTCATCGAGCTGAACGTGTGCTGAACTCGGAGGTGCCGTACGTTCGGTGCTTGATTGGTTGGATCGCGAAGACGTTCGACTAGATCAACCGCGTTAAGCTAATGCTTCCGCTTTCGGTCTACGAGGGTACGTGGACATACTCTCCCCCTCTCATTGCTATGCATCTCCTAGATAGATCTTGCGTGAGCGTAGGAATTTTTTTGAAATTGCACGTTCTCCAACAGTGGCATCCGAGCCAGGTCTATGCGTAGATGATATGCACGAGTAGAACACAAAGAGTTGTGGGCGATAATAGTCATACTGCTTACCACCAATGTCTTACTTTGATTCGATGGTATTGTTGGATGAAGCGGCCCGGACCGACATTACATGACCGCGTTCATGAGACTGGTTCTACCAACGTGCTTTGCACAAAGGTGGCTGGCGGGTGTCTGTTTCTCAAACTTTAGTTGAATCGAGTTTGACTATGGCCGGTCCTTGTTGAAGGTTAAAACAGCACACTTGACAAAAAATCGTTGTGGTTTTGATGCGTAGGTAAGAACGGTTCTAGCTAGAAGCCCGTAGCAGCAACGTAAAACTTGCAACAACAAAGTAGAGGACGTCTAACTTGTTTTTGCAGCGCATGCTGTGATGTGATATGGTCAAGACATGATGTGATATACGTTATTGTATGAGATGATCATGTTTTGTAAAAGTTATCGGCAACTGGCAGGAGCCTTATGGTTGTCGCTTTATTGTATGAAATGCAATCGCCATGTAATTGCTTTACTTTATCACTATGTGGTAGCGATAGTCGTATAAGCAATAGTTGGCGAGACGACAACGACGCTACGATGGAGATCAATGTGTCAAGCCGGTGACGATGGAGATCATGACGGTGCTTTGGAGATGGAGATCAAAGGCAAAAGATGATGATGTCCATATCATGTCACATATTTTTGATTGCATGTGATGTTTATCTTTTATGCATCTTATTTTACTTAGTATAGTGGTAGCATTATAAGATGATCCCTCACTAAATTTGAAGGTATAAGTGTTCTCCCTGAGTATGCACCGTTGCAATAGTTCGTCGTGCCGAGACACCACGTGATGATCGGGTGTGATAAGCTCTACGTTCACATACAACGGGTGCAAGCCAGTTTTGCACGTGCAAAATACTCGGGTTAAACTTGACGAGCCTAGCATATGCAGATTTGGCCTCGGAACACTGAGACCGAAAGGTCGAGCGTGAATCATATAGTAGATATGATCAACATAGAGATGTTCACCATTGAAAACTACTCCATCTCATGTGATGATCGGACATGGTTTAGTTGATATGGATCATGTGATCATTTAGATGACTAGAGGGATGTCTATCTAAGTGGGAGTTCTTAAATAATATGATTAATTGAACTTTAATTTATCATGAACTTAGTACCTGATAGTTTTTGCATATCGATGTTGTTGTAGATCAATGGCCCGTGCTACCGTTTCCTTGAATTTTAATGCGTTCCTAGAGAAAGCTAAGTTGAAAGATGATGGTACCAACTACACGGACTGGGTCCATAACTTGAGGATTATCCTCATTGCTGCACAAAAGAATTATGTCCTTGATGCATCGCTAGGTGAAAGGCCTGCTGCAGGAGCAGATGCTGATGTTATGAACGTCTGGCAAGCTCGATCTGATGACTACTCGATAGTTCAGTGTGCCATGCTTTACGGCTTAGAATCGGGACTTCAAAGACGTTTGAACATCATGGAGCATATGAGATGTTCCAAGAGTTGAAGTTAATATTTCAAGCAAATGCCCGAGTTGAGAGATATGAAGTCTCCAACAAGTTCTATAGCTGCAAGATGGAGGAGAATAGTTCTGTCAGTGAACATATACTCAGAATATCTAGGTACCATAACCACTCGACTCAGCTGGGAGTTAATCTTCCTGATGATAGTGTCATTGACAGAGTTCTTCAATCACTGCCACCAAGCTATAAAGGCTTCGTGATGAACTATAAGATGCAAGGGATGGAAAAGATAATTCCCGAGCTCTTCGCGATGCTAAAGGCTCCGGAGGTAGAAATCAAAAAGGAGCATCAAGTGTTGATGGTTAACAATACCACTAGTTTCAATAAAAAGGGCAAAGGGTAGAAGGGGAACTTCAAGAAGAATAGCAAGCAAGTTGCTACTCCCGAGAAGAAGCCCAAGTCTGGACCTAAGCCTGAAACTGAGTGCTTCTACTGCAAAGGGACTGGTCACTGGAAGCGGAACTGCCCCAAGTATTTGGCGGATAAGAAGGATGGCAAAGTGAAAGGTATATTTGATATACATGTTATTGATGTGTACCTTACTAATGCTCGTAGTAGCACCTGGGTATTTGATACTGGTTCTGTTGCTCATATTTGCTACTCGAAACAGGAGCTACGGATTAAACGAAGATTGGCTAAGGACGAGGTGATGATGCGCGTGGGAAATGGTTCCAAAGTCGATGTGATCGCCGTCGTCACGCTACCTCTACATCTTCCTTCGGGATTAGTTTTAGACCTGAATAATTGTTATTTTGTGCCAGCGTTGAGCATGAACATTATATCTGGATCTTGTTTGATGCGAGACGGTTATTCATTTAAATCAGAGAATAATGGTTGTTCTATTTATATGAGTAATATCTTTTATGGTCATGCACCCTTGAGGAGTGGTCTATTTTTATTGAATCTCGACTGTAGTGATACACATATTCATAATATTGTAGCCGAAAGATGCAAAGTTAATAATGATAGTGCAACTTATTTGTGGCACTGCTGTTTAGGTCATATTGGTATAAAGCGCATGAAGAAACTCCATACTGATGTGCTTTTGGAATCACTTGATTATGAATCACTTGATACTTGCGAACCATGCCTCATAGGCAAGATGACCAAGACTCCGTTCTCCGGAACAATGGAGCGAGCAACTGACTTATTGGAAATTATACATACTGATATTATGCGGTCCAATGAGTGTTGAGGCTCATGGCGGGTATCGTTATTTTCTGACCTTCACAGATGATTTGAGCAGATATGGGTATATCTACTTAATGAAACATAAGTCTGAAACATTTGAAAAGTTCAAAGAATTTCAGAGTGAAGTGGAAAATCATCGTAACAAGAAAATAAATTTTCTATGATCTGATCGTGGAGGTGAATATTTGAGTTATGAGTTTGTTCTTCATTTGAAACAATGTGGAATAGTTTCGCAACTCACGCCACTTGGAACACCACAGCGTAATGGTGTGTTCGAACGTCGTAACCGTACTTTATTAGATATGGTGCGATCTATGATGTCTCTTACCGATTTACCACTATTGTTTTGCGGTTATGCATTAGAGACAGTTGCATTCACGTTAAAAATGGCACCATCTAAATCCGTTGAGACGACACCATATGAACTATGGTTTGGCAAGAAACCTAAGCTGTCGTTTCTTAAAGTTTGGGGCTGTGATGCTTATGTGAAAAAGCTTCAACCTGATAAGCTCGAACCCAAATTGGAGAAATGCGTCTTCATAGGATACCCAAAGGAGACTGTTGGGTACACCTTCTATCACAGATCCGAAGGCAAGATATTTGTTGCTAAGAATGGATCCTTTCTAGAGAAGGAGTTTCTCTCGGAAGAAGTGAGTGGGAGGAAAGTAGAACTTGATGAGGTAATTATACCTTCTCCCGTATTGGAAAGTAGTTCATCACAGAAATTAGTTCCAGTGATGCCTACACCAATTAGTGAGGAAGTTAATGATGATGATCATGAAACTTCGGATCAAGTTACTACCGAACCTCGTAGGTCAACCAGAGTACGTTCCGCACTAGAGTGGTATGGTAATTCTGTTCTGGAAGTCATGTTACTAGACCATGATGAACCTACGAACTATGAGGAGGCGATGATGAGCCCAGATTCCGCGAAATAGCTTGAGGCCATGAAATCTGAGATGGGATCCATGTATGAGAACAAAGTATGGACTTTGGTTGACTTGCCCGATGATCGGCAAGCCATAGAGAATAAAAGGATCTTCAAGAAGGAGACTGACGCTGACGGTAATGTTACTGTCTACAAAGCTCGACTTGTTGCGAAAGGTTTTTGACAAGTTCAAGGAGTTGACTATGATGAAACCTTCTCACCCGTAGCGATGCTTAAGTTTATCCGAATCATGTTAGCAATTGCCACATTTTATGATTTTGAAATTTGGCAAATAGATGTCAAAACTGCATTCCTTAATGGATTTCTTAAAGAAGAGTTGTATATGATGCAACTAGAAGGTTTTATCGATCCGAAAGGTGCTACCAAAGTGTGCAAGCTACAGCGATCCATTTATGGACTGTTGCAAGCATCTCGGAGTTAGAATATACGCTTTGATGAAGTGATCAAAGCATATGGTTTTATACAGACTTTTGGAGAAGCCTGTATTTACAAGAAAGTGAGTGGGAGCTCTATAGCATTTCTGATATTATATGTGGATGACATATTGTTGATTGGAAATGATATAGAATTTCTGGATAGCATAAAAGGATACTTGAATAAGAGTTTTTCAATGAAAGACCTCAGTGAAGCTTCTTATATATTGGGCATCAAGATCTATAGGAATAGATCAAGATGCTTAATAGGACTTTCACAACGCACATACCTTGATAAAGTTTTGAAGAAGTTCAAAATGGATCAGTCAAAGAAAGGGTTCTTGCATGTGTTGCAAGGTGTGAAGTTGAGTAAGACTCAATGCCCGACCACTACAGAAGATAGAGAGAAAATGAAAGTCATTCCCTATGCCTCAGCCATAGGTTCTATCATGTATGCAATGTTGTGTACCAGACATGATGTGTGCCTTGCTATAAGTTTAGCAGGGAGGTACCAAAGTAATCCAGGAGTGGATCACTGGACAGCGGTCAAGAACATCCTAAAATACCTGAAAAGGACTAAGGATATGTTTCTCGTTTATGGAGGTGACAAAGAGCTCATCGTAAATGGTTACGTCGATGCTAGCTTTGAAACTGATCCGGATGACTCTAAGTCACAAACTGGATACGTATTTATATTGAATGGTGGAGCTGTCAGTTGGTGCAGTTCCAAGCAGAGCGTCGTGGCGGGATCTAAGTCCGAAGCGGAGTACATAGCTGCTTCGAAAGCAACAAATGAAGGAGTCTGGATGAAGGATTTCATATCCGATCTTGGTGTAATACCTAGTGCATCGGGTCCAATGAAAATCTTTTGTGACAATACTGGAGCAATTGCCTTGGCGAAGGAATCCAGATTTCACAAAAGAACCAAACACATCAAGAGATGCTTCAATTCCATCCGCGATCAAGTCAAGGAGGGAGACATAGAGATTTGCAAAATACATATGGATCTGAATGTTGCAGACCCGTTGACTAAGCCTCTTCCACGAGCAAAACATGATCAGCACCAAGACTCCATTGGTGTTAGAATCATTACTATGTAATCTAGATTATTAACTCTAGTGCAAGTGGGAGACTGAAGGAAATATGCCCTAGAGGCAATAATAAAGTTGTTATTTACATTTCCTTAGATCATGATAAATGTTTATTATTCATGCTAGAATTGTATTAACCGGAAACATAGTACATGTGTGAATACATAGACAAACAGAGTGTCCCTAGTATGCCTCTACTTGACTAGCTTGTTTATCAAAGATGGTTACGTTTCCTGACCATGGACATGTGTTGTCATTTTATGAACAGGATCACATCATTAGAGAATGATGTGATGGACGAGACACATCTGTTAGCTTAGCATAATGATCGTTAAGTTTTATTGCTATTGCTTTCTTCATGACTTATACATATTCCTCTGACTATGAGATTATGCAACTCCCGAATACCGGAGGAACACTTTGTGTGCTATCAAACGTCACAACGTAACTGGGTGATTATAAAGATGCTCTGCAGGTGTCTCCGAAGGTGTTTGTTGGGTTGGCATAGATCGAGATTAGGATTTGTCACTCCGAGTATCGGAGAGGTATCTCTAGGCCCTCTCGGTAATGCACATCATATGAAGCCTTGCAAGAAATGTGAATAATGAGTTAGTTGCGGGATGATGCATTACGGAATGAGTAAAGAGACTTGCCGGTAATGAGATTGAACTAGGTATGATGATACCGACGATCGAATCTCGGGCAAGTAACATACCGATGACGAAGGGAATAAGGTATGTTGTTATGCAGTTTGACCGATAAAGATCTTCGTAGAATATGTAGGAGCCAATATGAGCATCCAGGTTTCGCTATTGGTTATTGACCGGAGATGTGTCTCGATCATGTCTACATAGTTCTCGAACCCGTAGGGTCCGCACGCTTAACGTTCGATGATGATTTGTATTATGAGTTATGTGATTTGATGACTGAAGTTTGTTTGGAGTCCCGAATGAGATCACGGACATGACGAGGAGTCTAGAAATGGTCGAGACATAAAGATTGATATATTGGAAGGTTATGTTCGGGCACCGGAATGGTTCCTGAAAGGTTCGGACATTTTTCGGAGTACCGGGAGGTTACAGGAACCCCCAGGGGGACTAGTGGGCCTTCATGGGCCCTAGTAGAGAGAGGAGGCCGACGGCCAGGTGGTGGCGCGAGCCCCCCAAGCCCAAACCAAATTGGACTAGGGGTGGGGGGCGCAGCCCCCCTTTCCTTCTTCTCCTCCTCCTCTTTCCCCTTCCCCCTTCTTCGGAAAAGGAAAGGGGAATCCTACTAGGACAAGGAGTCCTAGTAGGACTCCCCCCTTGGCGCGCCCCCTCTAGGCCGGCCGCCTCCTCCCCCCTCCTTTATATACGGGGGAGGGGGCACCCCAAAGACACATCAGATTTCTCTTAGCCGTGTGCGGTGCCCCCCTCCACAGTTTAACACCTCGGTCATATCGTCGTAGTGCTTAGGTGAAGCCCTGCGCCGGTAACTTCATCATCACCGTCGCCACACCGTCGTGCTGACGGAACTCTCCCTCGTCCTCAACTGGATCAAGAGCTCGAGGGACATCATCGAGCTGAACGTGTGCTGAACTCGGAGGTGCCGTACGTTCGGTGCTTGATCGGTTGGATCGCGAAGACGTTCGACTACATCAACCGCGTTAAGCTAACGCTTCCGCTTTCGGTCTAGGAGGGTACGTGGACATACTCTCCCCCTCTCGTTGCAATGCATCTCCTAGATAGATCTTGCATGAGCGTAGGAAATTTTTTGAAATTGCATGTTCCCCAACACAAACTAATGTTCAAACTTGAGTTTTAAAATGCCTATGGGCACATATCGAGATAGCAATGAATAGTATCTCTGTGTACTATCTGGTTCATCTCGAGTCTTCTGTGTGGTTCATGTTGGGTGGGAAACAAATAGTAGATGAGCCATCAACTATCTCTTTAAATCGAAGCTATCATCTGCCTGCTATCATTAGTTTTGGATCTATCCACTCGTTAGCTACCATCAGTCTTGATATCCGCATGCACCCCTTAGGCCTTACATAATCTAATATGTTTTTCTTATTATGTATGTCAGTTATTGTACACAATCGTACTGAACATGTAGAGAAAAAGAGAAGACCGTTGCGTGGGAATATAATGTCATGCAGACACCGCTCCATGGTGGGCGCAGTGGGGGTCCCTTCCCCCATTCCAGATTGTATTCCAGACGAAGATAACTCTTCAGAGGGTGATTCAGAGGGAGCCGACCACTCCTATTTACCCCCTGAGGTGTTTGCTCTAACCTGGCATGCTGATGTTGGTCATATCATGCATATGGTGCCTCGCATTGCTTATTTTATACATCTTATATGTCATCATCCTAGTTTAGATTTGCTTTGTGTGAATGCCACCTGTTTGGTTTCTATATCATATATGTGAATTATGCAATGTCATCTTGTTTAGCCAGGCATCATATACATGAATCATGCAATGCCCTCCTGTTTAGCCAGTCATCGTATATGTGAATTGTATCGTGCCATACTATTTTTTTCATCATGTATTCTATTTATCGACAATGTTTGTACATTCATCTACTCTTCCTGTGCATCAGCCATTTGAGTCTGTGATGGAAAATCTGGAGTGAAAACAAGGTCTTCTGAGCAGTTAGTGCTACATGTTGATGCAGATTTCTTGCTGGTTACATAGCTCCTCAGAGGAGGATTCAGAGACAGATGACCAGTCGTATTCCCCCCTGAGGTGTATGCTCTAACTTGGCAGGGTTATATTGCTCATATCATTCATATGGTGTCTTGCATTGCCATGCCATCTGCTTAGATTAGACATGCTTTGTGTGAATGCCTCCTGTTTACTTTCTATATCAGATATGTGAATTATGCAATGCCATGTTTTTTAGCCAGTTATCATATATGTGAATTATGCACCGCCATCCTGTGTAGCCAGGCATCATATATGTGAATTATCTCATGCCATCCTTTTTTTATTACGTATTCCATTTGTCGACAATTTGTGTATATTGAACTACTCTTCATGTGCATCAGCCATTTGAGCCGGTTATGGAAAAATCTGGAGTGAAAACAAGGTCTTCAGAGCAGACAATGGTACCTGTTGAAGCATATATCTCGATGATTATAGGTAGCTCCTCAGAGGAGGATTCAGAGACAGATGACCAGTCCTATATCCCACCTGAGGTGTATGCTCTAACTTGCAATGTTTATATTTCTCATATCATGCATATGGTGTCTTGCATTGCTTAGTTTAGACATCATATACACAATATTCAATGCCATCTGCTTAGTTTAGAGATCATACATGTGAGTGCAAGTTGCTTAGTATATGAATCAATTATGTGAATTATATCTTGCCATCATGTATACTTAGACAACATGTATGTCAATTATTTCATCCCAACCTATTTTAGAAAGACATCGTATAGTTATGTCATGTTATCGTGTTTAGATACTCATCATATGCTGAATTATGCCATTATATCCTGTTAAGTTATCCATCATATATCTGAAACTGTGTCATGCTATCCTATTTAGTTAGCCATCATATATGTGAAATTCTGTCATGCTGTCCTGTTTGGTTAGACAACATATATGTGAATTACCACATCTGTCTATCATACAATGATGTACATTCAATTTCTTTTCTTGTGTATCAGCCATTTGAATTGGAGGGGGTGATGGCCGTATCTAAGGGAGTAAAAACCCATTCTTCACAAAAGATGGTGGTACCCATCGATGCAGATAGAACCATGGTTGTACTAGCCCATGAACTAGCCCCACCACACATAATCAAGACTCTTCTAGATTGTACACCTACATCGTTGGACAGAGAACCAGCTACACCCCATCTAACCCCAACCCCAGTAGATAGTAACGCACTTCTAGTTGACACAGCACCATGTCCACCACAGAGTACCCCCACACGAGTAGTTTGTAAGGCAACTGCAGTGCCCAAAGCACGAAGACCACCACAGCAAACCCAAACTCCATGTTTAAACCAGAAGAGCAACTGTACTCAGGTCAGATTCCTTAGCTATGGTGCATACTCCTTTGCTCTTGCATCACTGTATTTACTCATACCAACTAATTTTGAATCTAAAGGATCCAATTGAAACTCCAATGGTGCAACAGGTATGTTTTACACCTATTTCTTTAATTGCATTGTTGTTCTAACTTCTTACTCTATGTTGATTTCAGTTTCAGTTGTATAAACAGTTATGTTCTCATGTCATGCACATTACAAGTGTTGTTAGTGTTGTGTAGTTTCCCACACTTATATTCTATCTGCTGTTGTGTCTTAAAAGATATGATTTGAACTGTGTCTCTATCTTGATTTGCCAACATAAACTAGAATGATATTGACAATACAGTGACCATAGTACATAGATATATGTTTGTTTGATGCTGTTATCCTGTCCACCTTACTACTAAACCGATTTACCAAAATGAGTTTCATATACTACATGATAAACTGTTGATGTGTCTGCTTGTTTCTCTTGTAGAATGCGAACAGAATATTTGAGAAGACCACCCTGATAACCCACAAAGTATAGGGGATCGCATCAGTTTTCGAGGGTAGAGTATTCAACCCAAATTTATTGATTCGACACAAGGGGAGCCAAAGAATATTCTCGAGTATTAACAGTTGAGTTGTCAATTCAACCACACCTGAAAGACTTAATATCTGCAGCAAAGTTTTCAGTAGCAAAGTAGTATGAAAGTAACGGTAACAGTGATAATAGTAACAGTAGCATGACAAAAGTAACTTAGCAAAGATCAATGTGTGAAAAGCTCGTAGGCATTGGATCAGCGATGGATAATTGTGTTGGATAAATTCATCATGTAGCAGTCATAATCTAGGGCGACACAGAACTAGCCCCAATTCATCAATGTAATGAAGGCATGTATTCCATATATAGTCATACGTGCTTATGGAAAAGAAATTGCATGACATCTTTTGTCCTACCCTCCCGTGGCAGCGGGATCCATAAGGAAACTAAGGGATATTAATGCCTCCTTTTAATAGAGAACCGGAACAAAGCATTAGCACTTAGTGAATACATGAACTCCTCAAACTACGGTAATCACCGGAAAGAATCCCAATTATTGTCACCTTGGGGTATGCGGATCATAACTCGTAATAGGTGTCTACAACTTGCAAGATAGGATCAAGAACACACATATATTCATGAAAACATAATAGGTTCAGATCTGAAATCATGGCACTCGGTCCCTAGTGACAAGCATTAAGCATAGCAAAGTCATAGCAACATCAATCTCAGAACATAGTGGATACTAGGGATCAAACCCTAACAAAACTAACTCGATTACATGATAAATCTCATCCAACCCATCAGCGTCCAGCAAGCCTACGAAGGAATTACTCACGCACGATGGTGAGCATCATGAAATTGGTGATGGAGGAAGGTTGATGATGATGATGATGGCGACGGATTCCACCCTCCGGAGCCCTGAACGGACTCCAGATCAGCCCCCCCCCCCCCCGATGAAGAACAGGAGGTGGCAGCGGCTTCATATCGTAAAACACGATGAATCCTTCTCTCTGATTTTTTTCTCCATGAATAGGTACTTATAGAGTTGGAGTTAGGGTTGTAGGCGGTCCAGGGGCCCCACAAGCCTGGGAGGCGCGCCCCCAGGGTTGTGGCCTCTGGGTGGGCCCCCTCTGGTATCTTTTTCCGCCAGTATTTTTTATATATTACAACAAAAATCTTTGTAAATTTTCAGGTCAATCCGAGAACTTTTATTTCTGCACAAAAATAACACCATGGCAATTCTGCTGAAAACAGCGTCAGTCCGGGTTAGTTCCATTCAAATCATGCAAATTAGAGTCCATAACAAGGGAAAAAGAGTTTGGAAAAGTAGATACGATGGAGACATATCAACTCCCCCAAGCTTAACCCATTGCTTGTCCTCAAGCAATTCAGTTTACAATCTGAATGTGACAAAGAAAAACTGTTACAAACTCTGTTTGATCTTGTTGTTGCAAATATGTCTAGCCAATGTTCAGGTTTTCAGCAAAGATTATGAACTAACCATATTCACAATAACACTTAGGTCTCACATTTACTCATATCAATAGCATAACCAACTAGTGAGTAATAATAATAAATCTCGGATGACAACACTTTTTCAAAACAATCATGATATAATATAACATAATGGTATCTCGCTAGCCCTTTCTGAGACCGCAAAACATAAATGTAGAGCACCCCTAAAGATTAATGACTGACTAGACATTATAATTCATGGCAACAGAGATCCAGTCACACTCATACTCAATATAAATTTAAAACAAAGCATATAAATGACAATAGTGCTCTCCAGCTAGTGCTTTTAATAGGAAGGTGATGACTCAACCATAAAAGTAAATAGATAGGCCCTTCGTAGAGGGAAGCAGGGATTTGCAGAGGTGCCAGAGCTCGAAGCTTTTAAAATAGAGATGAATATAATTTTGAGCGGTATGCTTTCATTGTCAACATAACAACCAAGAGATCTCACTATCTTCCATGCTAGATACATTATAGGCGGTTCCCAAATAGAATGGTAAAGTTTTACTCCCCCTCCATCAACAAATACACTACACGGCTGGCCGAATCCACGGGTACCGTCCATACCAACAACAGTCCTGGGGGAGTTTTGTTTCATTATTATATTTTGGTTTTGATTTTGATCATAGAACCGGGCATCCCAATTACCAGCCACTTTCTCGTGAATGACAAGTGAATAAACACTTATCGTGGGAATAACCCACCTAGCATGGAACATACTGATAGCCCCCAGTCACTACATGAGCGATTCGGGCATACAAAACAGATTATTATTTGAAGGTTTAGAGTTTGGCACATCCAAATTTACTTGGAACGGCAGGTAAATACTGCATACAGGTAGCTATGGTGGACTCATATGGAACAACTTTGGGTTTAAGGAAGTGGATGCACAAGCAGTATTCCCGCTTAGTACAAGTGAATGCTAGCAAAAAGATTGAGTAGCGACCAACTAGAGAGCGACAACGGTCATAAACATGCATTGAGGTTAATCAACATTGAGTGCAAGCATGAGTAGGATATAAATCACCATGAACATAAATATCGTGGAGGCTATGTTGGTTTTGATTCAACTACATGCGTGAACATGTGCCAAGTAAAGCCACTTGAATCATTCAGAAGAGGATACCATCCTATCATACTACATCATAACCATTTTAAAAGCATGTTGGCACACAACATAAACCATTATCCACTCCTAGCTAATTAAGCATGGCATGAGTAACTATAATCTCTAATTGTCATTGCAAACATGTTTCATTCATAATGGGCTGAATCAAGAACGATGAGCTAATCATATTTACAAAAACAAAATAGGTCGAGTTCATACCAGCTTTTCTTCACCTCAATCATTTCATCAAATATCGGCATTATTGCCTTTCACTTGCATGACCGAACGGTGTGGATAATAATTAGAGCGCACGTGCATTGGACAAAGCTGGAATCTGCAAACATTTATTCAAAGGAGAAGACGAGGTAATACGGGCTCTTTGTTAGAACAACAATAATGCATTTGAGAGCCACTCAACATTTGCATCGTGGTCTTCTCCTTACGACCCAAAGAAAAGAAAAGAATTTCAAAGAAACACACTGAAATATTTTTGGAGTTTTTGTTTTTTCTCAAAAGAAAGCAAATACGAAGGAAAAATGAAAACAAGAAAAACTATTTACACGGGAAAGCTCCCAACAAGTAAAAAATGAGAAATATTTTTGGATTTTTTTAATACTACAACTAATTAAGCTAGAAAGAAAAACTAAAAAGAAGCGTGAAATATTTTTGTTTATCAAAGTTTTTCAAACACACAAGAAGAAAGCAAGAAAAATAAACTAACATGGATTATACAATGAAAAGGATGAACACCGACAACTGGAATGAATGTGTGAGCATGAATGTAATGTCGGTGAGAGGTACGTACTCCCCCAAGCTTAGGCTTTTGGCCTAAGTTGGTCTAGGGCCACGGCTATCAAAGATTAGTCTGTATTGGAGAGGTTGTTCGCTCCTCTCAAGAAATTGGAAACGTTCCATAGCATCATAATCAAGGTAAGCAGGTGGCAATGGAGCGTCATTTTCTTTTATTGGAACCTCAAGATAATCAGCTAAACGAGTGGCATAATTCCACGAAAGAAGTCTCCAACTAAAGCATTATTATGTAATCGACGTGCAATGATAGCTCCCAAATTAAATTGTTTATCGTTGATTATTGCACTCTTAAGAATGCTAAGATCAGTAGCGCAAAGGTGGCTATGGTCATGTTTACCATTAATGCACCTACCAATGAAAGAGCAAAATAATGTAATGCAGGAGAATGAATGCTCCCTATAGTTGCTTGTGTTATGGTTCTGGCTTCACCCACAGTAATGCTAGCAAGGAAATCAACACAATCAGATCTACGAGGTTCATTATAAGTGCCCCATTGCGGGATTTTACATGCATCATTAAAATCTTCAAGGTCCATGCGAAATGATTTATCATAGAGATCAAATAAAACAGAATGTGTATTGCCATTTACTGAATACTCAAATCTCTGCACAAAGGAATTAGTAAGATTGTAGTACTGAGGACACTTATCTGACACGAAGTCCATCAGGTCGGTGTTGTGCACGTACGTATAAAATTCTTCCTTGAAACCAGCACGAGTCATGAAATAATCCAATGGCCATTCGTAAAGCTGCACTAGAGCTTCCAGCGGTGGTTCGAGGGCCAGCTCACGTATCGCGGATCTCGGGCCTTTCTTCTTTGAGGAACCCCATTGGAACATTTTCCTAAACATTTTCACGGTCTGAAAATTTCTGAAATTTTAGTGACTCAAAATAAAAGTGAACCAAACTCAACAAGATTGATAGCAACTACTCTCACAAGTGTCTAGAGGCTATATCATGCAACAAAACTACTTTCGACCAGACAAATTTGACATGCAAGCTCAAGAACATGGTCACCACAGCAGCACAAATTTGCAATATATAAAGCACTAGAACAAAAACTAATTGGATCATTGGAGGAGTCACATACCGATGAACAATCCCCCAAAACAGTTTTGGAAACAGAGTTCCAAGCAAGGAGATCGAAAATGGTAGCAAGATGAGCAAGAACATGGGTTTGAGCAATGGTGTGATTTTTTCTGGAGGAAGACGAAGTGGATGGGTGGCTGGAATAAGTGAGGGGGCCTACATGGGCCCCACAAGCCACCTAGGCGTGCCCTGGGAGGGTGGGCGCGCCCTGTGGGCTTGTGACCCACTAGTGCACCCCCCCTAGGGTGTGGTCAGTGCCAGAAATTCTAAAATAATATAGAAAAAATCATACTAAATTTTTAGGGCATTTGGAGAACTTTTATTTTCTAGACATTTTTTATTGCACGGATAATGCGGTAAATAGTAAAATAATAGCAATTCTACTTTATTTATTCTAAATAACAGAAAGTAAAAAGTGGGTACAGAAGGTTGTGTTTACTAAATCCATCCATCTCATGCCCGTCAAAAGGAATGCATTAATAAGGTTGATCAAGTCTTATTAACAAACTTCTTCCGAATGACATGAAACTTGAGAATCTTCATATAACACTAGGTTACCTCAATAGGGATATGCATGTCCCCAACAATAAGAATATCATATTTCTTTTTGACAGTAGGAATGGGGAATTCAAAACCTCCAATAGCAATTGTTGAATTTTTTTCAATTGAATTGATACTATTCACTTGAGGTTGTTTCTTCGAAAAGTTTACCGTATGCTCATTACCATTAACATGAAAAGTGACATTGGCTTTATTGCAATCAATAACAACCCCTGCAGTATTCAAAAAGGGTCTACCAAGGATGATTGACATACTGTCGTCCTCGGGTATATCAAGAATAACAAAGTCCGTTAAGATAGTAACATTTGCAACTACGACAGGCACATCCTCACAAATAGCGACGGGTATAGCAGTTGATTTGTCAGCCATTTGCAAAGAAATTTCAGTTGGTGTCAACTTATTCAAATCTAGTCTTCGGTACAAAGTGAAAGGCATAACACTAACACCGGCTCCTAGATCACATAAAGCAGTTTTAACATAGTTTCTTTTAATGAAGCATGGTATAGTTGGTATTCCTGGATCTTCTAGTTTCTTTGGTATTCCACCCTTAAATATATAATTAGCAAGCATGGTGGAAATTTCAGCTTTTGGTATCTTTCTTTTATTTGTAACAATTTCTTTCATATACTTAGCATGAGGAGACATTTTCAGAATATCAGTCAAACATAAACGCAAAAAGACAGGTCTAAGCATTTCAACAAAGCGCTCAAATTCTTCATCATCCTTATTCTTTGAAGCTTTAGGAGGAAAGGGCATGGATTTCTGAACCCGTGGTTCTCTTTCTTTACCATGTTTCCTAGCACTGAAATCTCTCTTATCATATCTTTTATTCTTAGGTTGTGGGTTATCAGGATCAACAGCAGGTTCTATCTCCAAATCAATATCATTACTAGGTTGAGCATCAACATGAACATCCTCATTAACATTATTACTAAGTTCATGTTCATCACCAGATTGTGTTTCAGCATCAGAAATAGAAATATCATTTGGATTTTCAGGTGTGTCTATAGTAGGTTCACTAGAAGCATGCAAAGTCCTATCATTTTTCTTTTTCGTTTTAGATGGACTAGGTGCATCAGTATTAATTCTCTGAGAATCTTGCTCAATTCTCTTAGGACGGCCTTCAGGATACAAAAGGTTCCTGAGTCATTTTACCACCTCTAGTCATAACTCTCACATCATGATCATTCATCTTATTATTCATCTCATTAAGCAAATCATTTTGTGCTTTGAGAACTTGTTCCACTTGGGTTTTTGCCATAGAAGCATGTTTCCTAACAATCTTGAGATCATTAACAGTTCTAAACATATAGTTACTCAAGTGTTCAAGCATATAAGCATTTTGTTTCAATTGTCTACTAACATATGCATTGAAGTTTTCTTGTTTAACAATAAAGTTATCAAATTCATCCAAGCATGGACTAGCAGATTTATAATAGGGAATATCACCTTCATCAAATCTATAGGGAGAATTTACCACTACTACCTGTGTCGGGGTATTAAGACCATGTATATCTTCAATAGGTGATAAATTCTTAACATCTTCAGCTTTAATACCTTTTTCTTTCATAGATTTCTTTGCCTCTTGCATATCTTCAGGACCGAGAAATAGAATACCCCTCTTCTTAGGAGTTGGCTTAGGCGGTGGTTCAGGAAGAGTCCAATCATTATCATTACTCAATATATTATTCAATAAGTCTTTAGCTTGTTCAACAGTTCGTTCCCTGAAAACACAACCAGCACAACTATCTAGGTGGTCCCTAGAAGCATCGGTTAGTCCATTATAAAGGATATCAAGTATTTCATTTTTCTTGAGAGGATGATCAGGCAAAGCATTAAGTAATTGGAGAAGCCTCCCCCAAGCTTATGGGAGATTCTCTTCTTCAATTTGCACAAAGTTAAATATTTCCTTTAAGGCAGCTTGTTTCTTATGAGCAGGAAAATGTTTTTTAGAGAAGTAATATATCATATCCTGGGGACTACGCACACAACCAGGAGCAAGAGAATTAAACCATATCTTAGCATCACCCTTTAATGAGAAAGGAAAGAACTTAAGAATATAGTAGTAGCGAATATTTTCCTCATGAGCAAATAGGGTGGCTATGTCGTTCAATTTAGTAAGATGTGCCACAACAGTTTCAGATTCATAACCATGGAAAGGATCAGATTGAACCAAAGTAATTAACTCAGGATCGACAGAGAATTCATAATCCTTATCAGTAACAAAGATAGGTGACGTAGCAAACCTAGGATCATATTGCATTCTAGCATTCAAAGATTTTTCTTTCAACTTGACTAGTAATTTCTTAAGATACTCTCTATCTTTACAAGCAAGAAAGTCCCTAGCTACCTCTCCATCCATAAAATAACCTTCAGGTATAACAGGCAATTTATATCTAGGAGTGCTAGGTCTAATAGGTGTTTCAAAGTGTTCAGTTTCAATAATTTTATTTGTTTCAGCATTCTCAATATGTTTAGCTCTAGCAAGCTGTTCATCAAGAAATTCACCCAGGGCACAGTCTTATCAAGCAAAGTTCTAGCACCATCATAAGCATTATTCATAGTAGAAGTGGCATCATCAAGTACTTGCGACATTTCAGAATTAATAGCAGGTGTAGGTGTTGCAAGCTTACTCAAAACGGAAGGTGAATCAAGTGCAGAGCTAGATGGCAGTTCCTTACCTCCCCTCGTTGTAGAGGGAAAAATCTTGGTTCTAGTATCTTTCAGATTCCTCATAGTGATTAACAGATATAAATACCAAGTGACTCGGCAAATAGAGCTATGCTCCTCGAGAACGGCGCCAGAAAAAGGTCTTGATAACCCACAAGTATAGGGGATCGCAACAGTTTTCGAGGGTAGAGTATTCAACCCAAATTTGTTGATTCGACACAAGGGGAGCCAAAGAATATTCGCGAGTATTAGCAGTTGAGTTGTCAATTCAACCACACCTGAAAGACTTAATATCTACAGCAAAGTTTTCAGTAGCAAAGTAGTATGGAAGTAACCGTAACAGTGATAATAGTAACAGTAGCACGGCAAAAGTAACTTAGCAAAGATCAATATGTGAAAAGCTCGTAGGCATTGGATCAGCGATGGATAATTTTGTTGGATAATATTCATCATGTAGCAGTCATAACCTAGGGCGGCACAGAACTAGCCCCAATTCATCAATGGAAAAGAACTTGCATGACATCTTTTGTCCTACCCTCCCGTGGCAGTGGGGTCCATAAGGAAACTAAGGGATATTAATGCCGCCTTTTAATAGAGAACCGGAACAAAGCATTAGCACTTAGTGAATACATGAACTCCTCAAACTACGGTAATCACTGGAAAGAATCCCAATTATTGTCACCTTGGGGTATGCGGATCATAACTCGTAATAGGTGTCTACAACTTGCAAGATAGGATCAAGAGCACACATATATTCATGAAAACATAATAGGTTCAGATCTGAAATCATGGCACTCAGGCCCTAGTGACAAGCATTAAGCATAGCAAAGTCACAGCAACATCAATCTCAGAATATAGTGGATACTAGGGATCAAACCTAGCAAAACTAACTCGATTACATGATAAATCTCATCCAACCCATCACCGTCCAGCAAGCCTACGAAGGAATTACTCATGCACGGCGGTGAGCATCATGAAATTGGTGATGGAGGAAGGTTGATGATGATGATGATGCAATGGATTCCACCCTCCGGAGCCCCGAACGGACTCCAGATCAGCACCCCCCCCCCCAATGAAGAACAGGAGGTGGCGGCGGCTTCGTATCGTAAAACACGATGAATCCTTCTCTCTAATTTTTTCTCCGTGAATAGGTACTTATAGAATTGGGGTTAGGGTTGTAGGCAGTCCAGGGGCCCCACAAGCCTGGGAGGCGCGCCCTAGGGGGGTAGGCGTGCCCCCAGGGTTGTGGCCTCTAGGTGGCCCCCCCTCTGGTATCTTTTTCCGCCAGTATTTTTTATATATCCCACAAAAATTCTACGTAAATTTATAGGTCAATCTGAAAACTTTTATTTCTGCACAAAAATAACACCATGGCAATTCTGCTGAAAACAGCGTCGGTCCAGGTTAGTTCCATTCAAATCATGCAAATTAGAGTCCAAAACAAGGGCAAAAGAGTTTGGAAAAGTAGATACGATGGAGACGTATCACACCCCATTATGCAATGGTAGAGAAGGTAATGCAGATAAGGTTTAAGATAGTGAGACAACCCTATTGGTCTCCAAGAAAGGTGATAAAAACTATCTTGTAGACAGTGAGACCACCCCAAAGTCCTGTGTTGATGTAGTGTTCGAGTTACTGGCCACTACCGCTAGCACAATCTCTTCGAACTCACTGCCTGAATCACTTCGGCTTCTTCAGTCTCAGCTACAAGCTGAAGGGCATTAGTCAGCTGTGCTGTGGCAAGAAGCCGAATGACTGAGGAAGTCCCTGCAGAATTCAGATGCATACTTTCTGGTGCAACAACAAGCGCTGGAGGATTTTAGCGCCAAACAAGAGAAAACTAATAAGCTTGCTAAGCTTCTCGCTAGCATGGTGGGTATCCAGGATATCGTTTCTTAAGCTCTTCTGAAGTGGTTTCAGTTCTGGACTTGTTTTGCTACCGCGTTTATTATCACTGGTGGCCAATTTAGACCCATTGTATGTAATATGCTACTTTGCTCCCTATATTTGCACTGGTGGCGAACTTTGATGCCTAGTGGATGTAATATGTGTAATAGCCGTAATAGCCTACCATAATTTGCTTGCTTATTTATTTTCTTATTGTCTTGTTTATTTGTTTGGTTGTAGTCACTGCAGTTCTTTTTCCGTGGTTTGCTAGTGACCATGGGCCTCCTACGGGCCGTAGGATCCATGGGCCTTCTACGGGCCGTATAATCAATGGGCCTTCTACGGGCCGTATGATCGATTGTCCAAACAAGGGCCGTACTATTCATGGACCAATAAAGGTCGACAAAATGGGCCGTAAATGGGCTAGAGTGAAAATCGTTTGTTTATGGCCTGACCATAACGTGTCGTTAATAGGCCGAAATGTATAACGGGCTTAATTCTATCGACAGACATCACGGGTCGTTAATGGGCCGTATTTAATGACGCTATGAAAACAGCCCAACGGGTTAACGAACCACAAACGGGCCGACTGTAACCAAGAGCTGAATTTGGCCCACATGCGGAACAGTCCAGTAACAAACCGTAAGTAACCGAATGCTGGAAATGATCCCAAGAATAAATGGGCCCTTAGAAGGCCGAAAGTTAACAAGGGCTGGAAACGGCCCAACAGAATAATGGGCCTTAATGGGTATAAAGCTATACACTGTTCATTATGGGCCAGTTTCACCATGGGCCTTTAATGGGCCCAGAGTTATAAAGGGCCTCGTATGGGCCGAAAGACGTCATGGGCCATACATGGGCCGGAAGTTACAACGGGCTGGAATCATATTGGACGGGCTAGATGACGCTACTGGGCCTAATTCGGATTGGCCATAACGGGCCGTGAGTTAGCGGGCTGTAAATGGGCTATATGCGAGCAGGCCGTTAACAGGCTTTCCGTGGGCCGGCCCGCTTCTTTCTGACCAAGTCAAACGGGCCGAACTTTTGACCTGAATGGGCCACTGTTGGGCCTTGCCATGTGTCGACGTATCATAGGCGCCTCTCGTACAATGAGTGGATGACATCTGTCCCAACGCTGAGCTGACACGTGGATCCTCCGGCGAATGAGAATTTTACACGTGGAAAATCCCCATTGGTCCTGGCTGTTAATGGGTTATCGGATCCAATCCGGAACCCGATAGCTTAACGGCGACCCGTTACGGTGGATGCCATGTGTCGGTTACCCTTGACGAAAACAGTTCCATGACGCGCCATTTATCGTCATGGAAGTGGACACTTCTGTGATGATAATTTTGGTATTGTCATGGAACACTTCTACGACAGCACAGGTATGACTATCTTGATTCTGTCATAAAATCGTCATGGATGTACATGCATGACAGAAAACGTGACCTACTGTGACAAACACGAATCATCACGGAAGTGGTTTTTTTGTAGTGCTAGTTCTAGTTGTTCCAATTAGAGCTAGATCTAGTTCCTCTAATTCTCAAAATTAGAAGCCCAAAGTAGTTAATCTCCTCCCTCTAATTCTTCGGTGATGATTAGCTCTGGACGGCGAAGTGTTGGCGGATCGTCAAGACCGTACGCTTGCAATCTCTTCATATTCCAAGTGTCTTCCCCTCTAATTCCACCGAATCGAAGGTGGCAGTCACAGCAGGGATGGCCGCGGCTGTGTTCAAATGGAACAGAGATCAGATGACATGCTGCAACTTGCTCCCAATCTGGCGTCCATTCAAGATCTAACAGAGGGAATCGGCCCAAGGGGAAGACAACCCACACGTAGTCAGTTTTCAGCAGAGATGTCTGCCCTTGCAGTTTTAAGCACGGGCAACAAAGCTATGCACTAAGCACTCTTCATATTAAGATTCTCAAAAATAAATTAGAAAAAGAATAACTGAACCTGTTATGCAGGAATATATTAAAGAAGCAAAAACTGAATAATTCAATAGCACTTGTCATTAAAATTCAGAAACATTTAGTGTAGAAGCTCTTTAGCACTTAGCATAAGAATTCAGAATAGTCGGACAATTGTAGTTGCACTAACCATTTAAACGACACTAATGATTAGAAAGAAGGCACTTCAAATTTTTATGCAATTTGACGGACTTAAAATCGAAGAGCTTGCTACTGACTTTATAACAGAATCGAGCGGTGCTACACATAATCGGAAAGGAATCCGCGGTAGTGCTGGCTCTCATTTTTCTATCTCTACATTGTTGATCCTCCATGGCGGTATTGCAGCCTTTAGTCTATTGCTCCCCAACGGTGGCCCTTCCTCCACAGTAGCGCAACCCGCCTTCCTCTCCTCCATGTCGGGCATCCCGTCCTCTTCCCCCTCCTCTGTTGTGTTGCTCGCCCTCAATCCTCTCTTCGGCGACGCGATGTGGGAGAGAACGAGCTCACTAAGCCCGCTCGGTGTGTTGCCATGTGTTTCTGATAAGAAATTTCTTGCTGAAAACTTTGAAGTGTGGGTTGTTTTACCCTTGGTCCAATCCCTTTGGTTGGATATATGATGGACGTCAGATAGAGTGGGCCAAGTTGCAGTATGACTGCTAGAGGCAATTCTCCTGGTGTCTTATCATTTCCTTCTCCATTTTTTTGAATCATATGGTCTATTTATTGCTCTATAATAAGGGGTACAATAGAAGGATCCCATAGCTAAAGAAGCCAGAGATAGCGACCATGATTGAGGGAGGGAACACTCTTTACAAGATTATGCGCCTCGTAGTTAGACGCTTGCCCTCGTGAATAAACCTTACTGAAATGAAGGAACTTGCTCATTCCTTGATCCGCACAAGCACTGAGCTATATGCGCACTTGCTTCATTGATGTTCTTTACCACAGTGGATGCATCACATGTGATAACAAGTTACTGCAAGTTTAGATCCTCTGCGAGGGCCAAGGCCTTGCAACATGCTACACATTCCATGGTAGCCAGATCAGTGCAATTGTCAAGGACTCATGCTGATGACCGAAGCTACCTTCCAGCATCGTCTCATCAAATAACGGCAGCCGCTCACTTGGGGTGTTGTTCTTGTGAAGTTCGATACACCATTCACTATTCCCTTGCCTTCATGGCGCCAATCTTAAGCAAGGCGTAGTTACCGAGGGGTCAACACTAATGATGGCTACCAAAGTTTCTGACCTGAGGCCTAAGGACACAGAATTCTATGGCCTCATGAAGACTATTGTGATGTCAACTCCTCATAATGATGATGATGATGATGTTGGAAATATGCCCTAGAGGCAATAATAAAATGGTTATTATTATATTTCCTTGTTCATGATAATTGTCTGTTATTCATGCTATAATTGTGTTATCCGGAAATCGTAATACATGTGTGAATACATAGACCACAACATGTCCCTAGTAAGCCTCTAGTTGACTAGCTCGTTGATCAATAGATGGTTACGGTTTCCTGACCATGGACATTGGATGTCATTGATAACGGGATCACATCATTAGGAGAATGATGTGATGGACAAGACCCAATCCTAAGCCTAGCACTAGATCGTGTAGTTCATTTGCTAAAGCTTTTCCAATGTCAAGTAACTTTTCCTTAGACCATGAGATTGTGCAACTCCCGGATACCGTAGGAGTGCTTTGGGTGCACCAAACGTCACAACGTAACTGGGTGGCTATAAAGGTGCACTACGGGTATCTCCGAAAGTATCTGTTGGGTTGGCATGAATCGAGACTGGGATTTGTCACTCCATGTAACGGAGAGGTACCTCTGGGCCCACTCGGTAGGACATCATCATAATGAGCTCAATGTGATCAAGGAGTTGTTCACGGGATGATGTGTTACAGAAACGAGTAAAGAGACTTGCCGGTAACGAGATTGAACAAGGTATCGAGATACCGACGATCGAATCTCGGGCAAGTATCGTACCGATAGACAAAGGGAATTGCGTACGGGATTGATTGAATCCTCGACATCGTGGTTCATCCGATGAGATCATCGAGGAGCATGTGGGAGCCAACATGGGTATCCAGATCCCGCTGTTGGTTATTGACCGGAGAGTCGTCTCGGTCATGTCTGCGTGTCTCCCGAACCCGTAGGGTCTACACACTTAAGGTTCGGTGACGCTAGGGTTATAGAGATATTAGTATGCGGTAACCCGAAGGTTGTTCGGAGTCTCGGATGAGATCCTGGACGTCACGAGGAGTTCCGGAATGGTCCGGAGGTAACGATTTATATATGGGAAGTCCTATTTTGGCCACCGGAAAATGTTCGGGATTTTTCGGTATTGTACCGAGAAGGTTCTAGAAGGTTCCGGAGTGGGGCCCACCTGCATGGGGGGACCCACATGAACGTGGGTAGTGGGGGCAAGGCCCCACACCCCTAGTCAAGGCGCACCAAGATTCCCCCTTAGAAGGAATAAGATCATATCCCGAAGGGATAAGATCAAGATCCCTAAAAAAGGGGGGTAACAATCGGTGGGGAAGGGAAAGGATGGGATTTCTTTCCTTCCACCTTTGCCAACGCCCCAATGGACTTGGAGGGCAAGAAACCAGCCCCCTCCACCCCTATATATAGTGGGGAGGTGCATGGGAGAAACAGCTCAGCCCCTGGCGCCTCCCTCTCCCTCCCGTGACACCTCTTCCTCCTCCAGTAGCGCTTGGCGAAGCCCTGCTGAAATCCCGCTGCTTCCACCACCACACCGTCGTGCTGCTGGATCTCCATCAACCTCTCCTCCCCCCTTGCTGGATCAAGAAGGAGGAGACGTCTCTGCTCCGTACATGTGTTGAACGCGGAGGTGCCGTCCGTTCGGCGCTCGGTCATCGGTGATTTGGATCACGACGAGTACGACTCCATCAACCCCGTTCTCTTGAACGCTTCCGCTCGCGATCTACAAGGGTATGTAGATACACTCCCCTCTCACTCATTGCTAGATGACTCCATAGATTGATCTTGGTGATGCGTAGAAAATTTTAAAATTCTGCTACGTTCCCCAACAGTGGCATCAGAGCCAGGTCTATGCGTAGTATCTTGCACGAGTAGAACACAAAGTAGTTGTGGGCGTCGATTTGTCAATCTTCTTGCCGTTACTAGTCTTATCTTGATTCGGCGGCACTGTGGGATGAAGCGGCCCGGACCGACCTTACACGTACGCTTACGTGAGACAGGTTCCACCGACTGACATGCACTAGTTGCATAAGGTGGCTAGCGGGTGTCTGTCTCTCCCACTTTAGTCGGATCGGATTCGATGAACAGGGTCCTTATGAAGGGTAAATAGAAATTGGCATATCACGTTGTGGTTTTGGCGTAGGTAAGAAACGTTCTTGCTAGAAACCTATAGCAGCCACGTAAAAACTTGCAACAACAATTAGAGGACGTCTAACTTGTTTTTGCAGCAAGTGCTTTGTGATGTGATATGGCCAAAGGATGTGATGAATGATATATGTGATGTATGAGATGATCATGTTCTTGTAATAGGAATCACGACTTGCATGTCGATGAGTATGACAACCGGGAGGAGCCATAGGAGTTGTCTTAATTTATTATATGACCTGCGTGTCATTGAAATTCGCCATGTAATTACTTTACTTTATTGCTAACCGTTAGCCGTAGTAGTAGAAGTAATAGTTGGCGAGACAACTTCATGAAGACACGATGATGGAGATCATGGTGTCATGCCGGTGACGATGATGATCATGGAGCCCCGAAGATGGAGATCAAAAGGAGCAAAGTGATAATGGCCATATCATGTCACTATTTTGATTGCATGAGATGTTTATCATGTTTTTGCATCTTATTTGCTTAGAACGACGGTAGCATATATAAGATGATCCCTTACTAAAATTTCAAGAAAGTGTTCCCCCTAACTGTGCACCGTTGCGAAGGTTCGTTGTTTCGAAGCACTACGTGTTGATCGGGTGTGATAGATTCTAACGTTCGAATACAACGGGTGTAAGCCAGATTTACACAGCAATACACTTAGGTTGACTTGACGAGCCTAGCATGTACAGACATGGCATCGGAACACAAGAGACCGAAAGGTCGAGCATGAGTCGTATAGAAGATACGATCAACATGGGGATGTTCACCGTTGATGACTAGTCCGTCTCACGTGATGATCGGACACGGCCTAGTCGATTCGGATCATGTAATCACTTAGATGACGAGAGGGATGTCTATCTGAGTGGGAGTTCATTACATAATTTGATTAGATGAACTTAATTGTCATGAACTTAGTCTAAATGTTACATATCTATCTTGTAGATCAAATGGCCAACGCTAATGTTACCCTCAACTTCAATGCGTTCCTAGAGAAAAACAAGCTGAAAGACGATGGTAGCAACTATGCGGACTGGGTCCGTAACCTGAGGATTATCCTCATAGCTGCCAAGAAATCATATGTCCTTGAAGCACCGTTAGGTGACCCACCTGCTCTCCCAGCACTGCCAGACGATTTGAACGTTTGGCAAACACGCACCGATGATTACTCCTTCGTTCAGTGCGGCATGCTCTTCAGCTTAGAACCGGGGCTCCAAAAGCGTTTTGAGCATCACGGAGCATATGAGATGTTCGAAGAGCTGAAAATGGTTTTCCAAGCTCATGCCCGGATCGAGAGATATGAAGTCTCCGATAAGTTCTACAGCTGTAAGATGGAGGAAAATAGTTCTGTCAGCGAGCACATACTCAAAATGTCTGGGTTGCACAGCCGCTTGTCTCAGCTGGGAGTTAATCTCCCGGATGACGCGGTCGTTGACAGAATCCTTCAGTCGCTTCCACCTAGCTACAAGAGCTTCGTGATGAACTTCAACATGCAGGGGATGGAAAAGACCATTCCTGAGGTATATGCGATGCTGAAGTCAGCGGAGGCAGAGATCAGAATGGAACATCAAGTGTTGATGGTGAATAAAACCACTAAGTTCAAGAAGGGCAAGGGTAAGAAGAACTTCAAGAAGGACGGCAAGGGAGTTGCCGCGCCCGGTAAGCCAGCTGCCGGGAAGAAGTCGAAGAATGGACCCAAGCCTGAGACTGAGTGCTTTTATTGCAAGGGAAACGGTCACTGGAAGCGAAACTGCCCTAAGTACTTGGCGGACAAGAAGGCCGGCAATACCAAAGGTATATATGATATACATGTAATTGATGTGTACCTTACCAGCACTCGTAGTAGTTCCTGGGTATTTGATACCGGTGCGGTTGCTCATATTTGTAACTCAAAGCAGGAACTGCGGAATCAGCGTAGACTGGCAAAGGACGAGGTGACGATGCGCGTCGGGAATGGTTCCAAGGTCGATGTGATCGCCGTCGGCACGCTACCTCTGCATCTACCTACGGGATTAGTTTTAAACCTCAATAATTGTTATTTAGTACAAGCTTTGAGCATGAACATTGTATCTGGATCTCGCTTAATGCGAGATGGCTACTCATTTAAATCTGAGAATAATGGTTGTTCTATTTATATGAGAGATATGTTTTATGGTCATGCCCCGCTGGTGAATGGTTTATTTTTATTGAATCTCGAACGTGATGTTACACATGTTTATAATGTGAATGCCAAGAAATGCAAGGTTGATAACGATAGTCCCACATACTTGTGGCACTGCCGCCTTGGTCATATCGGTGTTAAACGCATGAAGAAACTCCATGCAGATGGACTTTTGGAGTCTCTTGATTATGAATAATTTGACAGATGCGAACCATGCCTCTTGGGCAAGATGACCAAGACTCCGTTCTCCGGAACAATGGAGCGAGCAACCAACTTATTGGAGATCATACATACTGATGTGTGTGGTCCAATGAGTGTTGAGGCTCGCGGTGGTTATCGTTATGTTCTCACCCTCACCGATGATTTGAGTAGATATGGGTATGTCTACTTGATGAAGCACAAGTCTGAGACCTTTGAAAAGTTCAAGGAATTTCAGAATGAGGTTGAAAATCAACGTGACAAGAAAATAAAGTTCCTACGATCAGATCGTGGAGGAGAATATTTGAGTCATGAATTTGGCACGCATTTACGGAAATGTGGAATTGTTTCACAACTCACGCCGCCTGGAACACCTCAGCGTAACGGTGTGTCCGAACGTCATAATCGCACTCTATTGGATATGGTGCGATCTATGATGTCTCTTACTGATCTACCGCTATCTTTTTGGGGTTATGCTTTAGAGACTGCCGCATTCACTTTAAATAGGGCACCGTCAAAATCCGTTGAGATGACACCGTATGAATTATGGTTTGGGAAGAAACCTAAGCTGTCGTTTCTGAAAGTTTGGGGATGCGATGCTTATGTGAAGAAACTTCAACCAGAGAAGCTCGAACCCAAGTCGGAAAAATGCGTATTCATAGGATACCCTAAGGAAACTATTGGGTATACCTTCTACCTAAGATCCGAGGGCAAGATCTTTGTTGCCAGGAATGGATCCTTTCTAGAGAAAGAGTTTCTCTCGAAAGAAGTAAGTGGGAGGAAAGTGGAGCTTGATGAGATGACCCTCGAACCGGAGAGTAGCGCAGCACAGGAAAATGTTTCTGTGGCGCCTACACCGGCTAGAGAGGAAGTTATTGATAATGATCATGATCAAGCTACCACTGAACTTCGAAGGTCCACGAGGACACGTTCCGCACCAGAGTGGTATGGCAATCCTGTCCTGGAAATCATGTTGTTAGACAACAGTGAACCTTCGAACTATGAAGAAGCGATGGCGGGCCCGGATTCCGACAAATGGCTTGAAGCCATGAAATCCGAGATAGGATCCATGTATGAAAACGAAGTATGGACTTTGACTGACTTGCCCGATGATCGGCAAGCCATAGAAAATAAATGGATCTTTAAGAAGAAGGCTGACGCGGATGGTAATGTGACCATCTATAAGGCTCGGCTTGTCGCTAAGGGTTATCGACAAGTTCAAGGGGTTGACTACGATGAGACTTTCTCACCCGTAGCGAAGCTGAAATCCGTCAGAATCATGTTAGCAATTGCCGCATACTATGATTATGAGATATGGAAAATGGACGTCAAAACGGCATTCCTTAATGGTTTTCTTAAGGAAGAGTTGTATATGATACAACCGGAAGGTTTTGTCGACCCTGAGAATGCTGACAAGGTATGCAAGCTCCAGCGCTCAATCTATGGGCTGGTGCAAGCGTCTCGGAGTTGGAACATTCGCTTTGACGAGATGATCAAAGCGTTTGGGTTCACACAGACTTATGGAGAAGCCTGTGTTTACAAGAAAGTGAGTGGGAGCTCTGTAGCATTTCTCATATTATATGTGGATGACATACTGCTGATGGGAAATGATATAGAATTCTTGGAAAGTATAAAGGCCTACTTGAATAAGTGTTTTTCAATGAAGGACCTTGGAGAAGCTGCTTATATATTAGGCATCAAGATCTATAGAGATAGATCGAGACGCCTCATAGGTCTTTCGCAAAGCACATACCTTGATAAGATATTGAAGAAGTTCAATATGGATCAGTCCAAGAAGGGGTTCTTGCCTGTATTGCAAGGTGTGAAATTGAGCTCGGCTCAATGCCCGACCACGGCAAAAGATATAGAAGAGATGAGTGTCATCCCCTATGCCTCAGCCATAGGGTCTATTATGTATGCCATGCTGTGTACCAGACCTGATGTAAACCTTGCTGTAAGTTTGGTAGGTAGGTACCAAAGTAATCCCGGCAAGGAACACTGGACAGCGGTCAAGAACATCCTGAAGTACATGAAAAGGACTAAGGATATGTTTCTCGTATATGGAGGTGACGAAGAGCTCGTCGTAAAGGGTTACGTCGACGCTAGCTTCGACACAGATCCGGATGACTCCAAGTCACAAACCGGATACGTGTATATTTTGAATGGTGGAGCGGTAAGCTGGTGCAGTTGCAAGCAAAGCGTCGTGGCGGGTTCTACATGCGAAGCGGAGTACATAGCAGCCTCGGAGGCAGCACACGAAGCAGTATGGATGAAGGAGTTCATCACCGACCTAGGAGTCATTCCAAATGCGTCGGGTCCAATGGCTCTCTTCTGTGACAACACTGGAGCTATTGCCCTTGCCAAGGAGCCCAGGTTTCACAAAAGGACCAGGCATATCAAGCGTCGCTTCAACTCCATACGTGAACATGTTCAAGATGGAGACATAGATATTTGTAAAGTGCACACGGATTTGAATGTAGCAGATCCGTTGACTAAACCTCTTTCACGAGCAAAACATGATCAACACCAGTACTCTATCGGTGTTCGATTCATCACAATGTAACTAGATTATTGACTCTAGTGCAAGTGGGAGACTGTTGGAAATATGCCCTAGAGGCAATAATAAAATGGTTATTATTATATTTCCTTGTTCATGATAATTGTCTGTTATTCATGCTATAATTGTGTTATCCGGAAATCGTAATACATGTGTGAATACATAGACCACAACATGTCCCTAGTAAGCCTCTAGTTGACTAGCTCGTTGATCAATAGATGGTTACGGTTTCCTGACCATGGACATTGGATGTCATTGATAACGGGATCACATCATTAGGAGAATGATGTGATGGACAAGACCCAATCCTAAGCCTAGCACTAGATCGTGTAGTTCATTTGCTAAAGCTTTTCCAATGTCAAGTAACTTTTCCTTAGACCATGAGATTGTGCAACTCCCAGATACCGTAGGAGTGCTTTGGGTGCACCAAACGTCACAACGTAACTGGGTGGCTATAAAGGTGCACTACGGGTATCTCCGAAAGTATCTGTTGGGTTGGCACGAATCGAGACTGGGATTTGTCACTCCATGTAACGGAGAGGTACCTCTGGGCCCACTCGGTAGGACATCATCATAATGAGCTCAATGTGATCAAGGAGTTGTTCACGGGATGATGTGTTACAGAAACGAGTAAAGAGACTTGCCGGTAACGAGATTGAACAAGGTATCGAGATACCGACGATCGAATCTCGGGCAAGTATCGTACCGATAGAGAAAGGGAATTGCGTACGGGATTGATTGAATCCTCGACATCGTGGTTCATCCGATGAGATCATCGAGGAGCATGTGGGAGCCAACATGGGTATCCAGATCCCGCTGTTGGTTATTGACCGGAGAGTCGTCTCGGTCATGTCTGCGTGTCTCCCGAACCCGTAGGGTCTACACACTTAAGGTTCGGTGACGCTAGGGTTATAGAGATATTAGTATGCGGTAACCCGAAGGTTGTTCGGAGTCTCGGATGAGATCCTGGACGTCACGAGGAGTTCCGGAATGGTCCGGAGGTAAAGATTTATATATGGGAAGTCCTATTTTGGCCACCGGAAAATGTTCGGGATTTTTCGGTATTGTACCGAGAAGGTTCTAGAAGGTTCCGGAGTGGGGCCCACCTGCATGGGGGGACCCACATGAACGTGGGTAGTGAGGGCAAGGCCCCACACCCCTAGTCAAGGCGCACCAAGATTCCCCCTTAGAAGGAATAAGATCATATCCCGAAGGGATAAGATCAAGATCCCTAAAAAAGGGGGATAACAATCGGTGGGGAAGGGAAAGGATGGGATTTCTTTCCTTCCACCTTTGCCAACGCCCCAATGGACTTGGAGGGCAAGAAACCAGCCCCCTCCACCCCTATATATAGTGGCGAGGTGCATGGGAGAAACAGCTCAGCCCCTGGCGCCTCCCTCTCCCTCCCGTGACACCTCTTCCTCCTCCAGTAGCGCTTGGCGAAGCCCTGCTGAAATCCCGCTGCTTCCACCACCACACCGTCGTGCTGCTGGATCTCCATCAACCTCTCCTCCCCCCTTGCTGGATCAAGAAGGAGGAGACGTCTCTGCTCCGTACGTGTGTTGAACGCGGAGGTGCCGTCCGTTCGGCGCTCGGTCATCGGTGATTTGGATCACGACGAGTACGACTCCATCAACCCCGTTCTCTTGAACGCTTCCGCTCGCGATCTACAAGGGTATGTAGATACACTCCCCTCTCACTCGTTGCTAGATGACTCCATAGATTGATCTTGGTGATGCGTAGAAAATTTTAAAATTCTGCTACGTTCCCCAACAGTGGTATCAACACCAGTACTCTATGGGTGTTCGATTCATCACAATGTAACTAGATTATTGACTCTAGTGCAAGTGGGAGACTGTTGGAAATATGCCCTAGAGGCAATAATAAAATGGTTATTATTATATTTCCTTGTTCATGATAATTGTCTGTTATTCATGCTATAATTGTGTTATCCGGAAATCGTAATACATGTGTGAATACATAGACCACAACATGTCCCTAGTAAGCCTCTAGTTGACTAGCTCGTTGATCAATAGATGGTTACGGTTTCCTGACCATGGACATTGGATGTCATTGATAACGGGATCACATCATTAGGAGAATGATGTGATGGACAAGACCCAATCCTAAGCCTAGCACTAGATCGTGTAGTTCGTTTGCTAAAGCTTTTCCAATGTCAAGTAACTTTTCCTTAGACCATGAGATTGTGCAACTCCCGGATACCGTAGGAGTGCTTTGGGTGCACCAAACGTCAGAACGTAACTGGGTGGCTATAAAGGTGCACTACGGGTATCTCCGAAAGTATCTGTTGGGTTGGCACGAATCGAGACTGGGATTTGTCACTCCATGTAACGGAGAGGTACCTCTGGGCCCACTCGGTAGGACATCATCATAATGAGCTCAATGTGATCAAGGAGTTGTTCACGGGATGATGTGTTACGGAAACGAGTAAAGAGACTTGCCGGTAACGAGATTGAACAAGGTATCGAGATACCGACGATCGAATCTCGGGCAAGTATCGTACCGATAGACAAAGGGAATTGCGTACGGGATTGATTGAATCCTCGACATCGTGGTTCATCCGATGAGATCATCGAGGAGCATGTGGGAGCCAACATGGGTATCCAGATCCCGCTGTTGGTTATTGACCGGAGAGTCGTCTCGGTCATGTCTGCGTGTCTCCCGAACCCGTAGGGTCTACACACGTAAGGTTCGGTGACGCTAGGGTTATAGAGATATTAGTATGCGGTAACCCGAAGGTTGTTCGGAGTCTCGGATGAGATCCTGGACGTCACGAGGAGTTCCGGAATGGTCCGGAGGTAAAGATTTATATATGGGAAGTCCTATTTTGGCCACCGGAAAATGTTCGGGATTTTTCGGTATTGTACCGAGAAGGTTCTAGAAGGTTCCGGAGTGGGGCCCACCTGCATGGGGGGACCCACATGAACGTGGGTAGTGGGGGCAAGGCCCCACACCCCTAGTCAAGGCGCACCAAGATTCCCCCTTAGAAGGAATAAGATCATATCCCGAAGGGATAAGATCAAGATCCCTAAAAAAAGGGGATAACAATCGGTGGGGAAGGGAAAGGATGGGATTTCTTTCCTTCCACCTTTGCCAACGCCCCAATGGACTTGGAGGGCAAGAAACCAGCCCCCTCCACCCCTATATATAGTGGAGAGGTGCATGGGAGAAACAGCTCAGCCCCTGGCGCCTCCCTCTCCCTCCCGTGACACCTCTTCCTCCTCCAGTAGCGCTTGGCGAAGCCCTGCTGAAATCCCGCTGCTTCCACCACCACACCGTCGTGCTGCTGGATCTCCATCAACCTCTCCTCCCCCCTTGCTGGATCAAGAAGGAGGAGACTTCTCTGCTCCGTACGTGTGTTGAACGCGGAGGTGCCGTCCGTTCGGCGCTCGGTCATCGGTGATTTGGATCACGACGAGTACGACTCCATCAACCCCCTTCTCTTGAACGCTTCCGCTCGCGATCTACAAGGGTATGTAGATACACTCCCCTCTCACTCGTTGCTAGATGACTCCATAGATTGATCTTGGTGATGCGTAGAAAATTTTAAAATTCTGCTACGTTCCCCAACAGATGATGACGACGATGGAGGAGGTGTTGGAGCTGCTGGAGCTAGTGTTGCTTCATGTGTTACGCTGGAGCCTTGAGGCCTAGGATGTGTCTATTGTATGAAACATGGATGATGAGTTTTTATGTTTAACTCTGTTCTTTATGCATGATGTTAAAATGTTGAATGGTGATATCGTTTTATATCAGTTTCGGTAGCAGATTTAGACCCATTGACCAGCTGGCCCTAGCCTGTGTGGTATATGTCCAGAATATCATGAAGTCTATCAGCGCCTTGTTGTGATGCTTGTGTAAACACCAAACATTCATTGGCAAATAGGAGATGGGAAATCCAGGGGGAGTCTGAGCCTCTGTGGTATCATGAAGTCTAACAAAAGGCATGCCAAGCATGTCCCCGCCATATACCGCGGCAACCTCCGCGACAACAAAGGGGATCGAAGCAGCATCCGGCAGGGCTTCCAGGTCAATGCCGGAACTAGTTGGAATAGGACCAAGGGCCGCTCGGTCCATACCCTCTTCCCCGATGGCAGTGCCACTAAGCGGGATATTAGTAGCCAGGGGGCTTTCCCCCACGTCAGGCCAGGGTATGGCGCCCTTCGGCGCTAGTGGCTCGGCCTCCCAAGAAGATCACTTCGCCAGGCGCGGCCTCGTGACAGGTGACCTAAACAAGAAGCCACAAGTCTCAGAAATTACAGGAAGCTTGCCCTCGTCTAGTAAAAAAGGGTAAGAGGGCATCACAAGCGCTTACTCATCAGAGGCACGCCATGTCTTCTTTAGCCTCCCTTTGATGAAAACGATGATCGAAGGACTAGCGGCCCGGTCTCCGGTTCCCCTGCCCGGTGGACGTGTGGGAGATGACCCAGCCATGGTGGGCCCTGTTTGGGAAGAGCCCTCGGCTTCCTCAAGAAGCCCTGGAGGTTTCGTCATCTCCATATGATCGTCTGGTTCTCTGAAAATAGGGAAGCAACTAGGGATCAGGGAATGGAAGGGCGGACCAAAGGAAGTAAAAGACAGTGACAAGACTGGCCCATCGAAGCCAATGATAGAAGTTCGACGATGCCGTCTCTTGGGATCCCTGATGGCAGGCCCATCCCCTTCCATGGGGCTACGCTGCATCACACCCTGGAGGACTGCGCCCGGCTTCAACCGCGCGAGGGAAGAATAATCACCTGCACGAGGGAGCGCTGCCCTGCCCCCACCGCCCCGTCACCTGAATCAGAACCAAATGCTTCCTCCAACCATGGAAGCGGGTTAGGGAGCTCAGGGTCAGGTGGTCCTTCTGGGATGATGCCCCATCGGTCGCACGCTGGGAGGACATCCAAGATCTCCTAACGCTCTTTGTTGTCATAAAGGGAACGGACAGACTCTGGAAGGGCAATCGTGCCCTCAAGGTCAAACAGCTCCCTGATGATGGCCGCTATCGTGTCATGGTCCAGCCTAGAACGGCGAAGGCGTCGTGGATATGAAGGACCGCTGAACCGCCACACCGGCTGGCTCCTCACTTGCAAGGGGGCCAGACAGTGGTGCACAAAGTTGAGAGCCACCATATGGCAGTTGAGCCCGAGCTCTGACAAGCGCTGAATGCGGTCCAACACCGAGAACCAAGCCTCGTCGACAATCGGAGCCCTCCTCCATCCTTTGTGCCTGACTGCACGGGCCGTGGGTCACTGCAGTAGAACCCTAGTCTCCCGGAGGTTGGCAAGCACCCACCTTTGGCGCTAGTTCACCGAAATAGAGTGTAGCCGAAGATTTGGAAACCCCGGGTTGCTCGCCCCATCCGCGAGAATTTATGACACAATCCGGAAATCTGATCCCCAGGGGACAGGTGCATTGAGAAAAAATGGCGAAAAAGCTGCAACGACAGCATCACCCAGACAAATGCCTCACACAAGTGGGCAAACAACGCCAAGATTAATACTGCAGTCGGGAAGAGATGGAGCATATGAACTTGGTAGTGCTCCAAAACAGCGCGAAAGAAGGCAGAAAATGGGGGCACCAAGCCGGCGGCGAGGAAGATGATGAAGATGGGCGCGTTTGTTACATCAGCCTCCCTCGTGCCGGCCACTTTGAGTCGGGTTAGCCCCCACTCGTTGCTCTCCCCACCGATAAGGTGGTGGACCTTTTTGAGCCCCTCGGCGTTCACAATCCTCGTGCGAGGCAAAGCCCGCGATGGAGGATCTAGACGAGGTGATCCTTCACTCCGTCCTCTCTTCGTCATCGTGGCTTTTCTCCGCGGCTCCATGGGGACAGTGAGGAGGTGTTTGCTTTGGGGATGGGAGACATGGCATGGGCTTCACCGTCGATTCATGCTTCTGATTTATGTTCAACGGGCACGGGGCTGGAACCACTCATCAATTGAGGAACCGCTGCCTCCCTCCACTCATCCGAGTCAGGGAATCATAAAGCAAGAATCAGGGAGATGCCAGCACATGCTGACAGTTCGTCTCAACACCATAGTGATGGAGTATGAGGCATAAATGTGGGGATATATGTGGCACCCCGGCTCAGAGAAGACAGGGACGCTCCGTATTCCAGCCCAGGGACAAGTCTTCTGGAATACGGCACTGTTGGCATAGAACAAATCAGCTCTTTATTACAATGTATATGGCTACAAGGGTACAAGGTTTACATTGGCATGGCGACACTACGCCTGCCCGGGGTAGCTCTATGCTAGCAGCGGAACAGCCTGAGGTAGCAGAGTAACTCTCGAAAACAGAACAACGACGGCGGTGATAGACTCCACGCCGCAGGGACTCTGGCTAGAACGTGTATCCTAGCTCGCAAACTCGGGATCCTTGACAAACAAGCAATCGTGGCATGACCTGCAAACTGGCATGACATGCCAGGTGAGTACTTTGAATGTACTCGCAAGCTCACAACAAACATCAGCATTAAGGCAAGAAAACATCATAGTAGTCAAGATTAGGTCAAGATTTACAGTTGAGGGTGACAGTAATAGGCTACTCTGGATCAACCGACTAGGTTTAGCTTTAGCCAGTACTTACCAAGCATGGTTATCTAGCAAGATAACTACTGAAGTAAATGCAATAAGGTAAAGCATATTTAATCCATACTCCGACTAATCTCAGGATCCAATCTGAATCTGTTCCAACTCCAATCCAAATCATGTGGTCATCTGACCACTCATCTCATAGCCATCCCATGGCTAACATATCATATTCCTGATACCATCTGCACTACAAGTCTGACAAACTAACTCTCTTCCGAGTTGCCTCACAACCCTCAGAATACAAATGATCCACCGAGTACTTCCGATCTTACGACGAGTTCTTCCATCATTATCACTAGTATGGTTGACCACCTAGTGAGGTCTGGACGGACTGTCCAATACCGTGGACACGGCTATTCGAATAGATTTTACACTCTGCAGAGGTTGCGCACTTTACCCACACTATGGAGCACCTGACCTCGTGATCCCATTTGGGTGGACCAGCGTTGCTCCAACGAAACCCGCCTAACCCGTGACTCTCCCATCGTACCACCGGGAATCATCCTCCCCCGGAGTCCTGCCCTGGGTGGCCCCTATGTCACCGCATGACACCTGCCACCGTCGTGGCTAACAAACTGTCCCAAACAGGGACCTGGTACCATATAACTCAACTGGGCTCACAAGGTTATCGCCGCCTACCGGGCCAGGGTAGCGCGCACGCATAACTTTCCCTGTCGGGCGGTACCGGTGAAAGAGCACGCGATCAGACCAAGTCAACGCTGTCCCATACCGGCAAATGTGGCTGCACGGATAAGTCCGGATAGGTGACTCTGGATCAACCATGAAGTATCTTATCTTCGAATAATCTCTTCATCATAACTGACACTCTGACAGCATAATAATCCAAGTGAAAACATTAACCAACTAGTAATCCAATAGCCACTATGTCCAAGCTACTGCTACTAATTCATCCCCACTAATTGCCGGACGAAATACAAAATAATCATAGACGGTAATCTCAACGTCATGGCACCAATGAGTGGGTAAACTACTAGTCACTAACCATCTGGTACTCAACATGGTAGTCACCTATTCAAGAATTTACTCAAGCCTTGCATAATCTAATTCATTTTACAAATACTTCATACATGCTATTAAAGTAATTAGTTTGACTATGATATTGCAATGCAATTATGCAAATGAGAGTTGTGGCTTGCCTGGGGTGAAGAAACCATCGGGAAGGGGGTGCGGAGAGTCCGCGAAAATGATTGCCGGAAACAGTTCTCTCTCGGAGGGGGTTGTTTATGGGTAAGGGCAAAATGGTCATTTTCACAGTGTCAACACATTATGAAAATGATGCCAACATGACGGACTCAAAGAGATGAAGAAGTGGGCTTTGGAATCACCTCGATAGGAGTTACGGATGAAAAGATATATTCTGACGAAGTTCAGGGACCAATCTATAAAAAGAACTCTACAAACAGGTCCCTGGCTGATTAAACCGGTCGCGCCTTCTGCAGAATACGCTTTCCGAAAGCGAAAGCATATTTTTGGAAATATGTTTCCACTTATTACATGTCAGTAGCGGCGGGGCCGGGCTTGAAGCGCTGACAGGTGGGGTCCGCGGGGAGGGGGGCCGTTGGCCTGACCGTCTTCAACCTCCCGCTCGGAAGCGATCCTGGCCGAGGGAGAGGCGTGCCCCGACGGCAACTGTCGGCGCGTCTGGCCACCATCCGTGGCGTGCGACCTATCCAGACGCACCCGTTCCCGGCCTTGGAAGTCGCCGGGGAGCTTGGGAACAGCTGAGAAGATGGCCGCGGCGGACGACGGGTTGGCCGGTGTTGAGCTCATGGCCACAGGCCACTGGAGGAGGAGCTGGTGGTATGGGATGGTCCGACGGGCTCCATAGGATGCTATGGTGGTGGTGGAACAGAGAGGGGCGACCTGGTTCACCGGAATCACCGAGGACAGGGGCGGCGGCCATGGCGATGGTGGTGGCCAGAGAGGGGCTCCGGCACTAAGAGAAGAGGCTAGGAATGGGTAGTGGAGCGCGATGAGGGCGATGGTGAGCTCGGGGAGGCGCGGGGTGGCCTATTTATAGGTGGGCAGGGGCGAGCCGATAAGCGCGACCGCGGTGGCGAGCTTTGCCGCGCACTAGAGCTGCAGGGAGATGTGGCTGGACAGTAGCGGGGTCGAGTGGCTTCGCGGGAAGAGGAGAGGCCTCGAGGGCGCTCGAGAGAGCTCGAGAGATATGAGGACAGAGGAGAAAACGACGACGGATCATGGGCGCTCACTGTTCCTCGATGGGGACGGCTCGTCGGGGAAGAATCCGGAGGGGGAGAGGGTTCCAGAGAGAAGGCTACGACGAGGCGAAGCCCCTAGACATGGCTAGGTGTCGAGGGCGAGGAGGAACCCGATGAGGCCGAGGGTACAACTGCCGGAGTGCGCTGGCTGGTATGCCAGCCGTGTGGTCACTGTGTGAACTGGCACACGCGGTGCACCCTGACAGCTAATTTTGTGTCTAGTAGAAAGTCCTTCCAAGGAATAGTCTTAGGGAGGTGATGTCTCGATGAAATGCACTGTGGTTAGATGGGAGTGATCGCCTGAAGTTTGCTGTAGCAAACTTGACCACACCACTGTGATGAACAGAGAAGTGATAAGGGCCAAGGCTGATGTCTGGGAGGTTTGGGATAGGAAGGACTATGATCCTGTGAAGTTTGGAGAGAAATGGACCAAGTTTTAATATAGTTGCTTTGCAACTGACCAATCTTGTCCAGAAAACAAATCTTGATGTGGCACTCACATATAGTGTTTCCTTGGGCTGAGAATGGGCATAGGATGATGATTTGGTCATATAAGAGTGCCATAAAAATTTCATGCCATTTGGACAGGCCAAAATGGTACTTCCTTCACAATGAGCCTCTCTGACTAGAATCTTAGAAAAATTCTAGGGAATTATTGGGAAGATGAAATGAGCCCAAATTTTGTGGAGATAAGTTATATGGGTAGGGGAATGCTTTGCTAAAGTTTCAGCAATTATGGAGCAGTATAAAATATAGTTGCTTCACAATGTGAAAATCTGACCAGAAACCAAGATTTGAGGCTGTGCTCACATAGATGATTGGATAGGGTTGAAACTTGGTGGAGAGTCATGATTTGAGCATATGAAGATGCTTGCAAAATTTCAACTCATTTGGATCATCCTAGCTAGTACTTGCTTCTCAACTTGGTAGCTAGGGCACAATCAGGAAAGGAATATTGGTGAAAGATTTTTGAACATGGCAAGGAAGGATTTTGACATATTTGTGAAGATCTGACCCAAACAATTTATGAGAATTATTTGGGAATCTTTGGAATGATGGAAATGTGGGTTGCTTCACAACCCAGGACAACAGGGTTATTCCTTTAATAGAAAAATGAATTTTCCCAAGGAAAAGAATATTGGGATTGGTCCAAGATGGAAATGGCAAGGTCTTAGGATGGTTTTGAGGTTGACAAGCCACTCAGGAAGAGGAATCAAGGGTGATCCCTCCCGGTTGCAAGAACAGTATGCCACAGAAAGGCAAATCCAGACCAAATTCAAAAGGAAAAAAATGGGCAAAATCCAGGGTGTTACAATATAATATCACAACATTAAAGGACGATCATACGTCTCCAACGTATCTATAATTTTTTATTATTTCATGCTATTATAGTATCAATCTTGGATGTATCATATGCAACTATATATCATTTTTGGGACTAACCTATTAACATAGTGCCCAGTGCTAGTTGCTGTTTTTTTGCTTGTTTTTGGCTTTTCAGAAAATCAATATCAAACAGAGTCCAAATGGAGAAAAACTTTGGATTAATTTTTTCTGGACTAGAAGGGACCCTAGAAAGTTCCAGAGAAGACCAGAAGAGCCACGATGCAGCGACAAGCTAGCTAAGCGCGCCGAGGGGCGCCCCCAGGCTAGCGGACCCCTCGTGGCACCTCTTGATCTAATTCCACCTATATAAATTCTTAAATATTCCCAATACATCAGAGAGCCACCCAAAATACTTTTTCTAGCGCCGCAAGTTTCTGTTCTTTCGTGATCCCATCTGGAGGCCTTTTTGGATACACTGCCGAAGGGGGAATCGATCACGGAGGGCTTGTACGTCAACCTTGTTGCCCTTCCAATGATGTGTGAGTAGTTTACCATAGACCTATGGGTCCATAGCTAGTTGCTAGATGGCTTCTTCTCTCTCTTTGATCTTTAATACAATATTCTCCTTGGTGTTCTTGTAGATCTATTCGATGTAATCTTCTTTTGCGGTGTGTTTGTTGGGATCCGATGAATTGTGGGTTTATGATCTGATTATTCATGAATATTAACTGAGTCTTATCTAAATTCTTTTATGCATGAATGTTATAGCTTTGTATTTCTCTCTGATCTATCTGTCTGGTTTAGCCAACTAGATTGATTTATCTTGCAATGGGAGAGGTGCTTTGTGATGGGTTCAATCTTGTGGTACTCAATCCCAGTGACAGAAGGGGACATGACACATATTTCTATTGTTTCCATTAAGGGGAAAACGATGGGGTATATTCATATTGCTTGGGTTTACTTTGTCTACATCATGTCATCTTGCTTAAGGCATCACTCTATTTTCATTAACTTAATACCCTAGATGCATGCTGGATGGTGGTCGATGGGTGGAGTAATAGTAGTAGATGCAGGCAGGAGTCGGTCTACTTGTCTCGGATGTGATGCCTATATACATGATCATTGCCTTGAATATCGTCATAACTATGCGCTTTTCTATCAATTGTCCAACAATACTTTGTTCACCCACCATACTTTATGTGCTTGAGTGAGAAGCCTCTAGTGAAAACTATTGCCCCCGGGGTCTACTTTTACCATATATAAAATCCAAAAATACCTTGCTGCAATTTATTTACCAATAGTTTATTTTGTGTTTTTATCTGTCTACCTATCACTATCAGATTTGATCCTTGCAAATAACCGCCAAGGGGTTTGACAACCCCCTTGATCGCGTTGGGTGCAAGTATTTGCTCTTTTGTGTGTAGGTACTGCTAACGAGGTTTCGTGTGGTTCTCCTACTGGATTGATAACCTTGGTTCTTAACTGAGGGAAATACTTATATCTACTGTACTGCATCATCCTATGCTCTTCGAGGAAATCCCAACGTAGCTCACAAGTAGAAGCCGACAACACATGTTGAACCCTCTCTGGTTTGTATTACCATTTCTCCTCCATTGTATTCATGTCCATGGAAGTTACAATCGTAGAATGGGCCTGGGGGCTACTGTCGGACCAATGGATTACGGGGTATCCAAGATCGAATGACCATGAGGTTCTAGGAAGGTGTCGTGGTGAGCAAGGAGCGAAGATGGTGACATGAAGGGCCCAATGAAACTATTTGGGATGTTTCCCCGCCCAGGAAGAGCATCCCGGGGGCCCCACGCGGGATGGGAGAAGGGGCGCTGTCGATAAGTACAAAAGGTAGACCGTACCTATGGATGAAGCATGGAGCATAAGTGATAATGTTTGACTTTAGGTGGCCTAATGATGATGTCCTGTCCCTCGGCAGTCATCAACAGTGTTGCGGGATGGCCTGCATGAGCACGCCACAGGGCTGCATTGTAGAGTGCTACGGACGATAGAGGGAGCCCTCGATGGACGGAGGTGGATGAGAGGGAGGAGGAGATTCTCTCCTCCACCTCCTCTCCCTCTCTCCCCATTGTGTAAATAGAGGAAGATCAGGACCGCGCAGGGGTTGATCTTTTCACTTTGTAACATACACGTATTGTAGTTCTCAACCGTTGCAATACAAAACAAAGCAGGAGTGGGGTATTACACCAAGAAGGTGGCCCTAACCTGGGTAGCTCTTTGTGTTCGTCTGCAGTTCATCCACCACATTTCATCCATGATTTAGGATTGCTAGATGTGTTCAGTCCCTGGCCGAACTCTCAAAGGGTTGTTGCTTACAACTCATGTGTACGTTCTTAGAAACCGACAACAAGAACTCAAAGCCTCTGATACATCTCTGTCCTATCTACTTTTCCAAACACTTTTGCTCTTGTTTTGGACTCTAATTTGCATGATTTGAATGAAACTAACCCGGACTGATGTTGTTTTTAGCAAAACTATCATGGTGTTATTTTTGTGAAGAAATAAAAGTTCTCAGAATTGGACGAAAATTTTTGGAGATTTTTTATAGAAAAAAAAAATACTAGAGCAAAGACCCGCTGGAGGGGGCCACCTGCTGCCCACGAGGCACCAGGGGCGCCCACCCCCCGGGCGCACCCTTGTGGCTTGTGGGGCCCACATGGCTCTGCTGACCCTAATTCCAACGCTATAAATTCAGATTTCCTAAGAAAAAAATAGGTGAGGAAATTTCCCCGCGTTTTACGATACGGAGCCACTGCCACCTCCTGTTCTTCATCGGGAGGCCAGATCTGGAGTCTGTTCGGGGCTCCGGAGAGGGGGATCCTTCGTCATCGTCATCATCAACCATCCACCATCACCAATTTCATGATGCTCACCACCGGGAGTGAGTAATTCCTTCGCAGGCTTGCCGGACGGTGATGGATTCGATGAGATTTACCATGTAATCGAGTTACTTTTGCTAGGGCTTGATCCCTAGTATCTACTATGTTCTGAGATTGATGTTGCTATGACTTTGCTATAATTAATGCTTGTCACTAGGGCCAGAGTGCCATGATTTCAGATATGGACCGTCTATGTTTTCATGAATATATTTGTGTTCTTGATCCTATCTTGCAAGTTGTACAGACCTATTACGTGTTATGACCTGCATACCCCAAGGTGAAAATAATTGGGATACTTTCTGGTGATTACCATAGTTTGGGGAGTTCATGTATTCACTATGTGTTAATGCTTTGTTCCGGTTCTCTATTAAAAGGAGGCCTTAATATCCCTTAGTTTCCTTATGGACCCTGCTGCCACGGGAGGGTAGGACAGAAGATGTCATGCAAGTTCTGATCATAAGCATGTATGACTATATACGGAATATATGCCTACATTACATTGATGAACTAGAGCTAGTTCTGTGTCGCCCTAGGTTATAACTGTTACACGATGAATGTTATCCAACATAATTATCCATCACCGATCCAATGCCTATGACTTTCACATATTGATCTTTACTAAGTTACTACTGCTATTGCTGCTACTGTCACAATTGCTACAAAACTGCTACTGCTATTGTTACCATTATTGTTGCTATCGTTACTAATGCTATCAAATTATCATACTACTGTGCTACTGATCACTAGGCTACATATATTTAGTCTCCAGGTGTGGTTTATTTGAAAACTCAACTGCTAATACTTGCAAATATTCTTTGGCTCCCCTTGTGTCGAATCAATAAATTTGGGCTGAGTCTCTACCCTCGAAAACTGCTGCGATCCTCTATACTTGTGGATTATCAAGACCCTTTTTCTGGCGCCGTTGCTAGGGAGCTTAGCTCTATTTGTTGTGTCACTTGGGATTTATATCTATTGATCAATATGAAGAATCTGAAGGATGATAGAACCAAAATCATTCCCTCTAGGACGAGGGGAGGTAAGGAACTATTATCTAGCACTGCACTTGATTCACTCTCTGTTTTAAGTAAACTTGCGACACCACCAACTGCTATTAATTCTGATATGTTGCAAGTAATTGATGATGCTACTTCTGCTATGAATGATGCTATTGATGATGCTAGTACTTTGCTTGATGAAACTGTGCCACTAGGAGAATTTCTTGATGAACAACTTGCTAAAGCTAAAGAGTTTGAGACTGCTGAAACTGATGAAATTATTGAAACTAGAAATTATGACCCACCTTTTACACCAAGCTCTCCTAGATATGAAACGCCTAAGATATTTGAGGGATTTGTTGTGGGTGAAGAGATAACTAGAGAAATTCTTGCTTGTAATGATAGAGATGATCTTAGGAAACTACTATGTAAGCTGAAAGAAAAATCTTCGAATGCTAGAATGAAATATGATCCTAAGTTTGCTACTTCACCTATGTTTGTTACTGACAAGGATTATGAATTCTCTGTCGGTCCTGAGTTAATTACTTTGGTTGAATCTGATCCTTTCCATGGTTATGAATCTGAAACTATTGTGGCACATCTTACTAAGTTGAATGATATAGCCACCCTATTTGCTCATGAGAAAAAAATTCGCTACTACTATATCCTTAAGTTGTTTCCTTTCTCACTAAAGGGTGATGCTAAGATATGGTTTAATACTCTTGCTCCTGGTTGTGTGCGTAGTCCCCAGGATATGATATATTACTTCTCTAAAAAATATTTTCCTGCTCATAAGAAACAAGCTACCTTACAGGAAATATTTAACTTTGTGCAAATTGAAGAAGAGAATATCCCTCAAGCTTGGGGGAGGCTTCTCCAATTACTTAATGCTTTGCCTGATCATCCTCTCAAGAAAAATGAAATACTTGATATCTTTTATAATGGACTAACCGATGGTTTTAGGGACTACCTAGATAGTTGTGCTGGTTGTGTTTTCAGGGAACGAACTATTGAACAAGCTGAAGAACTATTGAATAATATATTAAGGAATGATAATGATCGGACACTACCTGAACCATCGCCTAAACCAGCTCCTAAGAAGAGGGGTATTCTATTTCTCAGTCCTGAAGATATGCAAGAGGCAAAGAAATCTATGAAAGAAAAGGGTATTAAAGTTGAAGATGTTAAGAATTTACCACCTATTGAAGAAATACATGTACTTGACACTCTGACACAGGTAGTAGAGGTAAATTCTCTTATAAGATTTGATGAAGGTGATATTCCTTATAATAAATCTGCTAGTCAATGTTTGTATGAATTTAACAACTACATTATTAAGCAAGATCATTTTAATGCACATGTTATGAAAAAATTGAAACGTAATGCCTACATGATTAGTCGCTCGAGTGACTTGTTGTTTCGAATTGGCAATGATGTCCAAAGTGTAGGTAAACATGATTCGATGGTGCAAACTCAGTTAAAACAAGTTGCTAAATCTCAAAATGATTTGCTCAATGAAATGAATAATAATATGAACGATCGTGATGTTAGAGTAATGACTAGAGGAGGTAGAATGACTCAGGAGCCACTTTATCCTAAAGGTCACCCTAAAAGAATTGAACAAGACTCTCAAAGAACTAAATATAGATGCACCTAGTCCATCTAAAAAGAAAAAGAAAAAGAAAATTGATAGGACTTTGCATACTTCTAGTGAACCTAAGGTAGAAAAACCTTCTGAGAATAGTAATGCTATTTCTATTTCTGATGCTAAGACACAATCTGGAAATGAACATTCACCTAGTGATAATGATAATGATAATAATGAAGTACATGTAGATGCTCAACTAGACAATGATAAAGAACCTGATAATAATGTTGAAATAGAACCTGCTGTTGATCTAGATAACCCACCTCCTAAAAATAGACGTTATGATAAGAGAGATTTCATTGCTAGAAAACATTGTAAAGAAAGAGAACCATGGGTTCAGAAACCCATGCCCTTTCCTACTAAGCCACATAAAAATAAGGATGATGAAGAATTTGAATGTTTTGCTGAAATGCTAAGGCCAGTCTTTTTGTGCACTCGTTTGACTGATATTCTGAATATGGCCCCATATGCTAAATACATGAAAGATATTTTCACTAATAAAACAAAGATACCTCAAGCTGAAATCTCCACCATGCCGGCAAATTATTCTTTTAAGGATGGAGTACCTAAGAAACTAGGAGATCCAGGAATACCTACTATACCATGTTCCATTAAAATAAATTATGTTATAACTGCTTTGTGTGATTTGGGAGTTGTTGTTAGTGTTATGCCTTTCTCTTTATACAGAAGACTTGATTTGAATGAACTCACACCTACTGAAATATCATTGCAAATGGCTGACAAATCTACTGCCATACCTATTGGCATTTGTGAGGATGTGCCCATTGTCGTTCCAAATGTTACTATCTTAACAGACTTTGTTATACTTGATATGCCCGAGGAGAACAGCATGTCAATTATCCTTGGTAGACCCTTTTTGAATACTGCAGGGGTTGTTATTGATTGCAACAAAAGCAATGTCACTTTTCATATCAATGGTAAGGAACATATGGTGCACTTTCCAAAGAAACAATTTCAAGTGAATGGTATTATTGTGATTGAAAAGACTCCGACACTTACTATTGGAAGTTTTCAACTCCCTCTTCCTACTGTTAAAAAGAAATATGAAACACTTATAATTAGGGAGATGGATATCCCCGTTGAGGTAAATTAGTGTTATACTAAGATTCTTCGGTTTCGTGTTACTCGAAAATAGTTTGTTAATAAGACTTGATCAACCTTATTAATGGATTCTTTTTTAGGTGCCCGTGGTCGATGAATTTAGTAAACACAACCTTCTGTACTTACCTTTTGCTCTCTGTTATTTCAAGTTAAATGCAATAAAATGCCATGATTATCCTTTTTTTTTGAATTATCCGTGCAGTAAAAATAGCCCCAAAATAAAAGTGCTCAGAATGGTGTGAAATTTTAACATAAATTTTTATAGAATATTTAAGAATTTCTGGCACTGAAAATATCCCAGGGGGATGCCCCAGGTGCCCATGAGGCACCAGGGCGCGCCCACCCCCTAGGCGCACCTGATACGTCTCCAACGTATCTATAATTTTTTATTGTTCCATGCTATTATATTATCTGTTTTGGATATTTTATATGCATTATTATGCTATTTTATATTATTTTTGGGACTAACTTGTTAATCTAGAGCCCAGTGCCAGTTTTTGTTTTTTCCTTGTTTTTAAGTTTCACAGGAAAGGAATACCAAACGGAGTCCAAACAGAATAAAACTTTATGATGATTTTTCTTGGACCAGAAGACACCCAGAGGACTTGGAGTCCAAGCCAGAAGAGCCACGAGGCGGCGGCAAGGGTGGAGGGCGCGCCCTAGGGGGGGCGCCCCCCTACCTTGTGTCCCCCTCGGGACTCCCCTGACCTACTTCTTCGTCCTATATATTCACATATATTCTAGAACCCTTAGAGGCAGCCACGAAAATACTTTTCCGCCGCTCCAACCTTCTATTCCCATGAGATCCCTGTTGGAAATATGCCCTAGAGGCAATAATAAAATGGTTATTATTATATTTCCTTGTTCATGATAATTGTCTATTGTTCATGCTATAATTGTATTAACCGGAAACCGTAATACATGTGTGAATACATAGACCACAGCATGTCCCTAGTGAGCCTCTAGTTGACTACCTCGTTGATCAATAGATGGTTGTTGTTTCCTGACCATGGACATTGGATGTCGTTGATAATGGGATCACATCATTAGGAGAATCATGTGATGGACAAGACCCAATCCTAAGCATAGCACAAGATCGTGAAGTTCATTTGCTAGAGCTTTTCTAATGTCAAGTATCATTTCCTGAGACCATGAGATTGCGCAACTCCCGGATACCATAGGAATGCTTTGGGTGTAACAAATGTCACAACGTAACTGGGTGACCATAAAGGTGCACTACAGGTATCTCCGAAAGTGTCTGTTGGCTTGGCACGAATCGAGACTGGGATTTGTCACTCCGTATGACGGAGAGGTATCTCTGGGCCCACTCGGTAATGCATCATCATAATGAGCTCAATGTGACTAAGGAGTTAGCCACGGGATCATGTATTACGGAACGAGTAAAGAGACTTGCCGGTAACGAGATTGAACAAGGTATAGGGATACGGACGATCGAATCTCGGGCAAGTAACATACCGATGGACAAAGGGAATTGTATACGGGATTGATTGAATCCCCAACATCGTGGTTCATCCAATGAGATCATCATGGAATATGTGGGAGCCAATATGGGTATCCAGATCCTGCTTTTGGTTATTGGCCGGAGAGGTGTCTCGGTCATGTCTGCATGGTTCCCGAACCCGTAGGGTCTACACACTTAAGGTTCCGTGATCCTAGTGTTGTTATGGGAAAGTTGTTCGGAGTCCCGGATGAGATCCCGGACATCACGAGGAGTTCCGGAATGGTCCGGAGGTAAAGATTTATATATGGGAAGTCCTATTTTGGCCACTGGAAAATGTTCGGGATTTTTCGGTATTGTACCGGGAACGTTCTAGAAGGTTCCATAGTGGGGCCCACCTGCATGGGGGGACCCACATGAACATGGGTAGTGGGGGCAAGGATCCACACCCCTGGTCAAGGCGCACCAAGATCCCCCCTTAGAAGGAATAAGATCATATCCCAAAGGGATAAGATCAAGATCCCTAAAAAGGGGGGATGACAATCGGCGGGGAAGGGAAAGGATGGGATTTCTTTCCTCCCACCTTTGCCAATGCCCCAATGGACTTGGAGGGCAAGAAACCAGCCCCCTCCACCCCTATATATAGTGGGGAGGTGCATGGGACCTGCACCCCTTGCCCCTGGCGCAGCCCTCCCCCCTACTCCTCCTCCTCCTCCACTATAGTGCTTAGCGAAGCTCTACCAGAGAACCATGAGCTCCACCGCCACCACGCCATCATGCTGCCGGAGCTCTCCCTAAACTTCTCCTCTCCCCTTGCTGGATCAAGAAGGAGGAGACGTCCCGGGCTGTACATGTGTTGAATGCGGAGGCGCCGTCCGTTCGGCGCTTGAATCGGATCTTCCGCGATTTGAATCGCCGCGAGTACGACTCCATCAACCGCATTCTTGTAACACTTCCGCTTAGCGATCTTCGAGGGTATGAAGATGCACTCCCTCTCACTTGTTGCTAGCATCTCCTAGATTGATCTTGGTGACACGTAGGAAATTTTTGAATTATTACTGTGTTCCCCAACAGTGGCATCATGAGCTAGGTCTATGCGTAGATTCTATGCACGAGTAGAACACAAGTAGTTGTGGGTGATGATTTGTTCAATTTGCTTACCGTTACTAGTCCTATCTTGATTCGGCGGCATTGTGGGATGAAGCGGCCTGGACCGACCTTACACGTACGCTTACGTGAGACAGGTTCCACCGACTGACATGCACTTGTTGCATAAGGTGGCTAGCGGGTGTCTGTCTCTCCCACTTTAGTCAGATCGGATTAGATGAAGAGGGTCCTTATGAAGGGTAAATAGCAATTGGCATATCACCGTCGTGGCTTTTGCGTAGGTAAGAAACGTTCTTGCTAGAAACCCATAGCAGCCACGTAAAACATGCAACAACAATTAGAGGACGTCTAACTTGTTTTTGTAGGGTATGCTATGTGATGTGATATGGCCAAAAGGATGTGATGAATTATATATGTGATGTATGAGATTGATCATGTTCTTGTAATAGGAATCACGACTTGCATGTCGATGAGTATGACAACCGGCAGGAGCCATAGGAGTTGTCTTAATTTATTGTATGACCTGCATGTCAATGAAAACGCCATGTAATTACTTTACTTTATTGCTAATCGTTAGCCATAGTAGTAGAAGTAATAGTTGGCGAGACAACTTCATGAAGACACGATGATGGAGATCATGGTGTCATGCCGGTGATGATGGTGATCATGCCGCGCCTCGAAGATGGAGATCAAAAGCGCAAGATGATATTGGCCATATCATGTCACTTTATGATTTGCATGTGATGTTTATCATGTTTACATCTTATTTTCTTAGAACGACGGTAGCATAAATAAGATGATCCCTCACTAAAAATTTCAAGAAATGTGTTCCCCCTAAGTGTGCACCATTGCGAAGGTTTGTTGTTTCGAAGCACCACGTGATGATCGGGTGTGATAGATTCTAATGTTCGCATACAACGGGTGTAAGCCAGATTTACACATGCGAAACACTTAGGTTGACTTGATGAGTCTAGCATGAACAGACATGGCCTCGGAACACGAGAGACCAAAAGGTCGAACATGAGTCGTATAGTAGATGCGATCAACATGGAGATGTTCACCGTTGATGACTAGTCCGTCTCACGTGATGATCGGACACGGCCTAGTCGATTCGGATCATGTATCACTTAGATGACTAGAGGGATGTCTATCTGAGTGGGAGTTCATTAAATAATTTGATCAGATGAACTTAATTATCATGAACTTAGTCTAAAATTGTCTTTACAACCTATCTTGTAGATCCAATGGCCCACGCTAATGTTGCCCTCAACTTCAACGTGTTCCTAGAGAAAACCAAGCTGAAATATGATGGTAGCAACTATACGGACTGGGTCCGTAACTTGAGGATCATCCTCATAGCTGCCCAGAAAGCAAATGTCCTTGAAGCACCGCTAGGTGACGCACCCATTTTCGCAGCAACTCAAGACGTTATGAACGCCTGGCAGTCGCGTAGTGATGATTACTCCCTGGTTTAGTGCGGCATGCTTTACAGCTTAGAACCGGGGCTCCAAAAGTGTTTTGAGCAACACGGAGGATATGAGATGTTCCAAGAGCTGAAAATGGTTTTCCAAGCTCATGCCCGGGTCGAGAGATATGAAGTCTTCGACAAGTTCTACAGTTGTAATATGGAGGAAAATAGCTCTGTCAGCGAGCATATACTCAAAATGTCTGGGTTCCACAACCGCTTGTCTCAGCTGGGAGTTAATCTTCCAGATGACTCCGTCATTGACAGGATCCTCCAGTCGCTTCCACCTAGCTATAAGAGCTTTATGATGAACTACAATATGCAAGGGATGGAGAAGTCCATTCCTGAGTTATATTCAATGCTGAAATCAGTGGAGGTGGAGATCAAAAAGGAACATCAAGTGTTGATGGTGAATAAGACCACTAGTTTCAAGAAAGGCAAGGGTAAGAAGAACTTCAAGAAGGATGGCAAGGGAGTTGCCGCGCCCGGTAAGTCAGTTGCCGGGAAGAAGCCAAAGAATGGACCCAAGCCTAAGACTGAGTGCTTTTATTGCAAGTGAAATGGTCACTGGAAGCGGAACTGCCCCAAGTACTTAGCGGATAAGAAGGCCGGCAACGCCAAAGGTATATATGATATACAAGTTATTGATGTGTACCTTACCAGCGCTTGTAGTAGCTCCTGGGTATTTGATACCGGTGCGGTTGCTCACATTTGTAACTCAAAACAGGAGCTGCAGAATAAGCGGAGACTAGCGAAGGACGAGGTGACGATGCGCGTCGGGAATGGTTCCAAGGTCGATGTGATCGCCGTCGGCATGCTACCTCTACATTTACCTTCGGGATTAGTTTTAAACCTCAATAATTGTTATTTAGTGCCAACTTTGAGCATGAACATTGTATCTGGATCTCGTTTAATGCGAGATGGCTACTCATTTAAATCCGAGAATAATGGTTGTTCTATTTATATGAGAGATATGTTTTATGGTCATGCCCTGCTGGTCAATGGTTTATTTTTTATTGAATCTCGAACATGATGTTACAAATATTCACAGTGTGAATGCCAAAAGATGTAAGGTTGATAATGATAGTCCCACATACTTGTGGCACTGCCGCCTTGGTCACATTGGTGTCAAACGCATGAAGAAACTCCATGCAGATGGAATTTTTGGAGTCTCTTGATTATGAATCATTTGACACGTGCGAACCATGCCTCATGGGCAAAATGACCAAGACTCCGTTCTCCGAAACAATGGAGCGAGCAACCAACTTGTTGGAAATAATACATACTGATGTATGCGGTCCAATGAGCGTTGAGGCTCGCGGTGGCTATCGTTATGTTCTCACCCTCATTGATGACTTAAGTAGATATGGGTATGTCTACTTAATGAAACACAAGTCTGAGACCTTTGATAAGTTCAAGGAATTTCAGAGTGAGGTAGAGAATCAACATGAGAGGAAAATAAAGTTCTTATGATCAGATCATGGAGGAGAATACTTGAGTCACGAGTTTGGCACACACTTAAGGAAATGTGGAATTGTTTCACAACTCACGCCGCCTGGAACACCTCAGCGTAATGATGTGTCCGAACGTCGTAATCGCACTCTATTGGATATGGTGCGATCTATGATGTCTCTTACCGATCTACCGCTATCATTTTGGGGTTATGCTTTAGAGACTGCCACATTCACTTTAAATAGGGCACCGTCTAAATCCGTTGAGATGACACCGTATGAATTATGGTTTGGGAAGAAACCTAAGCTGTCGTTTCTGAAAGTTTGGCGATGCGATGCTTATGTCAAGAAACTTCAACCTGAAAAGCTTGAACCCAAATCGGAAAAATGCATCTTCATAGGATATCCTAAGGAAACTATTGGGTATACCTTCTACCTCAGATCCGAAGGCAAGATCTTTGTTGCCAAGAATGGATCCTTTCTGGAGAAAGAGTTTCTCTCGAAAGAAGTAAGTGGGAGGAAAGTAGAACTTGACGAGGTACCCCCTCTTGAATTGGAGAGTAGCGCAGCTCAGGAAGATGTTTCTGTGGTGCCTGCACCGACTAGAGAGGAAGTTAATGAAGATGATCATGAAACTTCGGGTCAAGTTGCTACTGAACTTCGTAGGTCCACGAGGACACGTTCCGCACCAGAGTGGTACGGCAACCCTGTCCTGGAAATCATGTTGTTAAACAACGGTGTACCCTCGAACTATGAAGAAGCGATGGCGGGCCTGGATTCCAACAAATGGCTTGAAGCCATGAAATTCGAGATAGGATCCATGTATGAAAACAAAGTATGGACTTTGACGGACTTGCCCGATGATCGGCAAGCCATAGATAATAAGTGGATCTTTAAGAAGAAGACTGACGCGGATGGTAATGTGACCGTCTATAAGGCTCGGCTTGTCACTAAGTGTTATCGACAAGTTCAAGGGGTTGACTACGATGAGACCTTCTCAGCCGTAGCGAAGCTGAAGTCTGTCCGAATCATGTTAGCAATTGCTGCATTCTATGATTATGAGATCTGGCAAATGGACATAAATATGGCATTCCTTACTGGTTTCCTTAAGGAAGAATTGTATATGATGCAGCCGGAAGGTTTTGTTGATCCTAAGAATGCTGACAAAGTATGCAAGCTCCAGCGCTCCATCTATGGGCTGGTGCAAGCATCTCGGAGTTGGAACATTCGCTTTGATGAAATGATCAAAGCGTTTGGGTTTATACAGACTTGTGGAGAAGCCTGCATTTACAAGAAAGTGAGTGGGAGCTCTGTAGCATTTCTCATATTATATGTGGATGACATACTGTTGATGGGAAATGATATAGAACTTTTGGAAAGCATAAAGGCCTACTTGAATAAGTGTTTTTCAATGAAGGACCTTGGAGAAGCTGCTTACATATTAGGCATCAAGATCTATAGACATAGATCGAGACGCCTCATTGGTCTTTCACAAAGCACATACCTTGACAAGATATTGAAGAAGTTCAATATGGATCAGTCCAAGAAGGGGTTCTTGCCTGTATTGCAAGGTGTGAGATTGAGCACAGCTCAACGCCCGACCTCGGCAGAAGAAAGAGAAAAGATGAGTGTCATCCCCTATGCCTCAGCCATAGGCTCTATTATGTATGCCATGCTATGTACCAGTCCTGATGTGAACCTTGCCATAAGTTTGGTAGGGAGGTACCAAAGTGATCCTAGAATGGAACACTAGACAGCGGTCAAGGATATCCTGAAGTACCTAAAAAGGACTAAGGATATGTTTCTTGTTTATGGAGGTGCCGAAGAGCTCGTCGTAAAGGGTTACGTCGATGCTAGCTTTGACACAGATCTGGATGACTCCAAGTCACAAACCGGATACGTGTACATTTTGAATGGTGGGGCAGTCAGCTGGTGCAGTTGCAAGCAAAGCGTCGTGGCGGGATCTACATGTGAAGCAGAGTATATAACTGCTTCGGAAGCAGCTCAGGAAGGAGTCTGGATGAAGGAGTTTATCACCGACCTAGGAGTGATTCCCAATGCGTCGAGCCCGATGACTCTCTTCTGTGACAACACTGGAGCTATTGCAATTGCCAAGGAGCCCAGGTTTCACAGGAAGACCAAGCACATCAAGCGCCGCTTCAACTCCATTCGTGAATATATTCAAGATGGAGACATAGATATTTGTTAAGTACATACAGATCTGAATGTCGCAGATCCGTTGACTAAACCTCTTCCACGAGCAAAACATGATCAGCACTAGAACTCTATGGGTGTTCGATTCATCACAATGTAACTAGATTATTGACTCTAGTGCAAGTGGGAGACTGTTGGAAATATGCCCTAGAGGCAATAGTAGAATGGTTATTATTATATTTCCTTGTTCATGATAATTGTCAATTGTTCATGCTATAATTGTATTAACCGGAAACCATAATACATGTGTGAATACAAAGACCACAGCATGTCCCTAGTGAGCCTCTAGTTGACTAGCTCATTGATCAATAGATGGTTGTGGTTTCCTGACCATGGACATTGGATGTCGTTGATAACGGGATCACATCATTAGGAGAATCATGTGATGGACAAGACCCAATCCTAAGCATAGCACAAGATCGTTTCCTTAGACCATGAGATTGCGCAACTCCCGGATACCATAGGAATGCTTTGGGTGTATCAAACGTCACAACGTAACTGGGTGACCATAAAGGTGCACTACAGGTATCTTCGAAAGTGTCTGTTGGGTTGGCACGAATCGAGACTGGGATTTGTCACTCCGTATGACGGAGAGGTATCTCTGGGCCCACTCGGTAATGCATCATCATAATGAGCTCAATGTGACTAAGGAGTTAGCCACGGGATCATGCGTTACGGAACGAGTAAAGAGACTTGCCGGTAACGAGATTGAACAAGGTATAGGGATACCGACGATCGAATCTCGGGCAAGTAACATACCGATGGACAAAGGGAATTGTATACGGGATTGATTGAATCCCCAACATCGTGGTTCATCTGATGAGATCATCGTGGAACATGTGGGAGCCAATATGGGTATCCAGATCCTGCGATTGGTTATTGGCCGGAGAGGTGTCTCGGTCATGTCTGCATGGTTCCCGAACCCGTAGGGTCTACACACTTAAGGTTCCGTGATCCTAGAGTTGTTATGGGAAAGTTGTTCGGAGTCCCGGATGAGATCTCAGACATCATGAGGAGTTCCAGAATGGTCCGGAGGTAAAGATTTATATATGGGAAGTCCTATTTTTGCCCACTGGAAAATGTTCGGGATTTTTCGGTATTGTACCGGGAAGGTTCTAGAAGGTTCCGGAGTGGGGCCCACCTGCATGGGGGGACCCACATGAACGTGGGTAGTGGGGTCAAGGCGCACCAAGATCCCCCCTTAGAAGGAATAAGATCATATCCCGAAGGGATAAGATCAAGATCCCTAAAAAGGGGGATAACAATCGGTTGGGAAGGGAAAGGATGGGATTTCTTTCCTCCCACCTTTGCCAACGCCCCAATGGACTTGGAGGGCAAGAAACCAGCCCCCTCCACCCCTATATATAGTGGGGAGGTGCATGGGAGCTGCACCCCTTGCCCCTGGCGCAGCCCTCCCCCCTACTCCTCCTCCTCCTCTGTAGTGCTTAGCGAAGCTCTGCCGAAGAACCACGAGCTCCACCGCCACCACGTTGTCGTGCTACCGGAGCTCTCCCTAAACTTCTCCTCTCTCCTTGCTGGATCAAGAAGGAGGAGACGTCCCTGGGCTGTACGTGTGTTGAACGCGGAGGCGTCGTCCGTTCGGCGCTTGAATCGGATCTTCCTTGAGTTGAATCGCCGCGAGTATGACTCCATCAACCGCGTTCTTGTAACGCTTCCGCTTAGCAATCTTCAAGGGTATGAAGATGCACTCCCTCTCACTTGTTGCTAGCATCTCCTAGATTGATCTTGGTGACACAGAGGAAAATTTTGAATTATTACTACGTTCCCCAACAATCCCATCTTGGGGCCTTTTCCGGCATCCTGCCGGAGGGGAATGCGATGACGGAGGGCATCTACATCAACCCTATTGACCTTCCGATGAAGCGTGAGTAGTTTACCTCAGACCTATCCGATGTTCTCTCTCTTTGATTCTCAATACCATGTTCTACTCGATGTTCTTGGAGATCTATCCGATGTAATCTTCTTTTGCGGTGTGTTTGTCGAGATCCGATGAATTGTGGATTTATGATCAGCTTATCTATGAATATTATTTGAATCTTCTCTAAATTCTTATATGCATGATTTGATATCTTCGTATTTTTATGACAGATTGAATTTTGCTTCCAGAAATCTTTTAGATTCGACCGCGGGAGGTACTTTTATGGAAATTACTTTAGGGGAAGCTACTAAACTCCTAGATAATATTATGGTTAATTATTCTCAATGGCATACTGAAAGATCTTCTACTAGTAAAAAAGTGCATGCGATTGAAGAGATTAATGTTTTGAGTGGAAAGATGGATGAACTTATGAAATTGTTTGCTAGCAAGAATGCTCCTATTGATCCTAATGATATGCCTTTGTCTACTTTTATTGAGAATAATAATGAATCTATGGATGTGAATTTTGTTGGTAGGAACAACTTTGGTAATAACAAGTATAGAGGTAATTTTAATCCTAGGCCGTTTCCTAGTAATTCCTCTAATAATTATGGTAATTCCTACAACAATTCTTATGGAAATTATAATAAGATGCCCTCTCATCTTGAGAACAATATTCAAGAATTTATTACTTCGCAAAAGAATTTCAATGCTTTGGTTGAAGAAAAATTTCTTAAGATTGATGATTTGGCTAGGAACATGGATAGAATTTCTCTTGAGATTGATTCTTTGAAAGTTAGATCTATTACACCCAAGCATGATATTAATGAATCTCTGAAAGCTATGATAATTTCCATTGATGAGTGTAAAGAAAGAACCACTAAGATGCGTGCTAAGAGAGATTGGTTTGTAAAAGCGTGTTCTTCTAGTTTTTGTGAAAATAATGATGAAGATCTTAAAGTGATTGATGTGACTCCTATTGAATCTTTGTTTTCTAATATAAATCTTGATAAATATGGGACTAGAGATGAGTCAACTTTAGTTAAAAGGAGTCCCAATAATTTGGAGTTTATAGATCTTGATTCAAAAATTGATAAAAGTGGGATTGGACAGGTCAAAACTTTAAGTAGCGATGAACCCTCTCTTTTGGATTTCAAGGATTTTAATTATGACAATTGTTCTTTGATAGATTGTATTTCCTTGTTGCAATCCATGTTGAATTCTCCTCATGCTTATAATCAAAATAAAGCTTTTACTAAACATATCGTTGATGCTGTGATGAAATCTTTTGAAGAAAAGCTTGAATTGGAAGTTTCTATTCCTAGAATACTTTATGATGAGTGGGAACCTACTATTAAGATTAAGATTAAAGATTATGAGTGCCACGCTTTGTGTGATTTGGGTGCTAGTGTTTCCACGATTCCAAAAACTTTATGTGATGTGTTAGGTTTCCGTGAATTTGATGATTGTTCTTTAAATTTGCATCTTACGGATTCCACTATTAAGAAACCTATGGGAAGAATTAATGATGTTCTTATTGTTGCAAATAGGAATTATGTGCCTGTAGATTTCATTGTTCTGGATATAGATTGCAATCCTACATGTCCTATTATTCTTGGTAGACCTTTCCTTAGAATGATTGGTGCAATTATTGATATGAAGGAAGGAAACATGAGATTTCAATTTCCGTTAAGGAAGGGCATGGAACACTTTCCTAGAAAGAAAATTAAGTTGCCATATGAATCTATTGTGAGAGCTACTTATGGATTGCATCCCAAAGATGACAACATCTAGATCTATGTTTTTATGCCTAGCTAAGGGCGTTAAACAATAGCGCTTGTTGGGAGGAAACCCAATTTTATTTTTGTTCTTGCTTTTTTGGTTCTGTTTTTCAATAAATTTTTCATCTAGCCTCTGGTTAGATGTTTTTTTTATGTTTTAATTAGTGTTTGAGCCAAGTAAGACCTTTGGGATAGCTTACGGTGATAGTTGATTTGATCTTGATGAAAAATAGAAACTTTTGCACCCAGTAAAATAATTTTAGAAAATCACAGAAACGTGCTTTTGATCTGAATTTTTACAAAAGATTAATATACAAATTGCCTCTGTTGACCTAATTTTTCAGAATTTTTGGAGTTACAAAAGTATTCGAAGTTTACAGATTGCTACACACTGTTCTGTTTTTGACAGATTCTGTTTTCTATGTGTTGTTTGCTTATTTTGATGAATCTATGGGTAGTATCTGTTGGGAAACGTTGCATGGAAAACAAAAAAAATTCTACGCTCACACAATGATCTATCCATGGAGATGCATAGCAATGAGGGGCAGAGTGTGTCTACCTACCCTCGTAGACCGTAAGCGGAAGCGTTTCACAACGCGGTTGATGTAGTCGAACTTTCTTCGCGCTCCACCGATCGAGTACCGAACGTACGGCACCTCCGAGTTCTGCACAGGTTCAGCTCGGTGACATCCCTCGCCTTCTTGATCCAGCAAGGTGTCGAGATTGTAGATGAGTTCCGTCAGCACGACGGCGTGGTGACGGTGATGGTGAAGTGATTCTCGCAGGGCTTCACCCAAGCACCGCGAAACTATGACCGAGGATGTAAACTGTGGAGGGGGGCGCCGCACACGGCTTACAGTTGATGTTGTGTGTTCTAGGCGCCCCCTTCCCCACATATATATAGGTGGGATGGGAGGAGAGGCAGCTAGGGGGCGCCCCAAGTAGGATCCGAATCCTACTTGGGGTTTCCCAAGTGGTGCGCCCCTCCCTTCCTTATTTGCCGGAGGGGGAAGGAAAGAGAGGGGGAGAGGGAAGGAAGGGGGAATCCTATTCCCTCTCTTTCCTTTCCCTTCCCCTCTTTCCTTCTCCTTCTTGGCCTGCCCATATGGGGGGCGCATCAGCCCCTTGTGGCTGGTGCGTTTCCCCTCTTGGCCTATAAGGCCCATATCTTTTGCCGGGGTGTTGGGGAAGGTAGCATGCAATTTCAAAAATTTCCTACGCTCACGCAAGATCTATTTAGGAGATGCATGCAACGAGAGGAGAAGAGTGTGTCCATGTACCCTCGTAGATCGAAAGCGGAAGCATTAGCTTAACGCGGTTGATGTAGTCGAACGTCTTCGCGATCCAACCGATCAAGCACCGAACGTACGGCGCCTCCGAGTTCTGCACACGTTCAGCTCGATGACGTCCCTCGAACTCTTGATCCAGAAAAGTGTCGAGGGAGAGTTTCATCAGCACGATGGCGTGGTGATGGTGATGGTGAAGTGATCTGCGCAGGGCTTCGCCTAAGCACTACGACAATATGACCGAAGGAGTAAACGGTGGAGGGGGGCGCCGCACACGGCTAAGAACAATTGGTGTACTTTGGGATGCCCCCTGCCCCCGTATATAAAGGAGGGGAGGAGGAGGCCGGCCACCAAGGGGGCGCGCCATGGGGGGGAGTCCTACTAGGACTCCACTCCTAGTAGGATTCGGCCCCCCGCCCCCCCCCCCCACTTTTCCTTTCTTCGGAGGCGGAAATAGGGAAGGGAGAGGGAAGAGGAGAATGAAAGGGGGGCGCGCCCCCTCCCCTAGTCCAATTCGGACTCCCTATGGGAGGGGGCGTGGCCACCCTTTTTGGGCTGCCTCTCCTCTCCCCTAAGGCCCATGTAGGCCCAATATTTCCCTGGGGGGTTCCGGTAACCCCTCGGTACTCCGAAAAATACCCGAACCACTCTGGAACCATTCCGGTGTCCGAATAATACTGTTCAAGATATCTTTGGATATTCCGATAAATTGGCCGATTTATCGCTTATCGCTATCTGACCGATAAGATAAATGGGTCGATAAATCAGCCGATATGCCGATAAATCGGCCGATATGCCGATAAACTGGCCGATTTACGCCTTATCATGGGTCGACCGATAAGTTCCCGATAAGCGATATCCCCAACATTGCCGAATATAACCTTCCAATATATCAATCTTTATCTCTTGACCATTTCGATACTCCTTGTCATGTCCGTGATCTCATCCGGGACTCCGAACAATCTTCGGTCACCAAAACACATAACTCATAATACAAATCGTCATCGAACGTTAAGCGTGCGGACCCTACGGGTTCGAGAACTATGTAGACATGACCGAGACACATCTCCGGTCAATAACCAATAGCGGAACCTGGATCCTCATATTGGTTCCTACATATTCTACGAAGATCTTTATCGGTCAAACCGCATGACAACATACATCATTCCCTTTGTCATCGGTATGTTACTTGCCCGAGATTCGATCATCGGTATCTTCATACCTACTTCAATCTCGTTACCGGCAAGTCTCTTTACTCGTTCCGTAATGCATCATCCCGTAACTAACTCATTAGTCACATTGCTTGCAAGGCTTATAGTAATGTGCACTACCGAGAGGGCCCAGAGATACCTCTCTGATACTCGGAGTGACAAATCCTAATCTCGATCTATGCCAACCCAACAAACACCTTCGGAGACACCTGTAGAGCATCTTTATAATCACCCAGTTACGTTGTGAAGTTTGATAGCACACAAGGTGTTCCTCCGGTATTCGGGAGTTGCATAATCTCATAGTCAGAGGAATATGTATAAGTCATGAAGAAAGCAATAGCAATAAAACTTAACGATCATTATGCTAAGCTACCGAATGGGTCTTGTCCATCACATCATTCTCCTAATGATGTGATCCCATTCATCAAATGACAACACATGTCTATAGTTAGGAAACTTAACCATCTTTGATCAACGAGCTAGTCTAGTAGAGGTTTACTAGGGACTCGGTGTTTTGTCTATGTATTCACACATGTATCAAGTTTTCGGTTAATACAATTATAGCATGAATAATAAACATTTATCATGATATAAGGAAATATAAATAACAACTTTATTATTGCCTCTATGGCATATTTCCTTCAGTCTCCCACTTGCACTGGAGTCAATAATCTAGTTCACATCGCCATGTGATTTAACACCAATAGTTCATATCTTTATGTGATTAACACCCGTAGTTTACATCGCCATGGGACCAACACCCAAAGGGTTTATTAGAGTCAATAATCGAGTTCACATCGCTATGTGATTAACACCCAAAGAGTACTAAGGTTTGATCATGTTTTGCTTGTGAGAGAAGTTTAGTCAACGGGTCTGCCACATTCAGATCCGTATGTATTTTGCAAATTTCTTTGTCTACAATGCTCTGCATGGAGCTACTCTAGCTAATTGCTCCCACGTTCAATACGTATCTAGATTGAGACATAGAGTCATCTAGATCAGTGTCAAAGCTTGCATCGACGTAACTCTTTACGACGAACTCTTCATTACCTGCATAACCGAGAAACATTTCCTTAGTTCTCTAAGGATAATTTTGACCGTTGTCTAGTGATCTACTCCTGGATCACTATTGTACCCCCTTGACAAACTCATGGCAAGGTACACAATAGGTTTGGTACACAGCATGGCATACTTTATAGAACCTATGGCTGAGGCATAGGGAATGACTTTCATTCTCTCTCTATCTTCTGCCGTGGTCATGCTTTGAGTCTTACTCAACTTTATACCTTGAATACAGGCAAGAACTCTTTCTTTGACTGATCCCTTTTTGAACTCCTTCAAAATTTGTCAATGTATGTGCTTTGTGAAAGTCCTATTAAGCGTCTCGATCTATCCCCATAGATCTTGATGCTCAATACTTAAGCAGCTTCACTGAGGTCTTTTTATTGAAAAATTCTTATTCAAGTATCCTTTTATGCTATCCAGAAATTCTATATCATTTCCAATCAACAATATGTCATCCACATATAATATTAGAAATGTTACAGAGCTCCCACTCACTTTCTTGTAAATACAGGCTTCTCCAAAAGTCTGTATAACACCATATGCTTTGATCACACTATCAAAGCGTATATTCCAACTCCGAGAGGCTTGCACCAGTCCATAAATGGATCGCTGGAGCTTGCACACTTTGTTAGCACCTTTAGGATCGACAAAACCTTCTGGTTGCATCATATACAACTCTTCTTTGAGAAATCCATTAAGGAACACAGTTTTGACGTCCATTTGCCAGATTTCATAATCATAAAATGCGGCAATCGCTAACATGATTTGGACAGACTTAAGCATCGCTACAGGTGAGAAGGTCTCATCGTAGTCAACCCCTTGAACTTGTCGAAAACCTTTCGCAACAAGTCGAGCTTTGTAGACAGTAACATTACCGTCAGTGTCAGTCTTCTTCTTGAAGATCCATTTATTCTCTATGACTTGCTGATCATCGGGCAAGTCAACCAAAGTCCACACTTTGTTCTCATACATGGATCCCATCTCATATTTCATGGCCTCAAGCCATTTCGCGAAATCTGGGCTCATCATCACTTCCTCATAGTTCGTAGGTCCGTCATGGTCTAGTAACATGACTTCCAGAACAGGATTACCATACCACTCTGGTGCGAAACGTACTCTGGTTGACCTACGAGGTTCGGTAGTAACTTGATCTGAAGTTTCATGATCACCGTCATTAGCTTCCTCACTAATTTGTGTAGGCATCACGGGAACTGTTTTCTATGATGAGCTATTCTCCAATTCGAGAGAAGGTACAATTACCTCATCAAGTTCTACTTTCCTCCCACTAACTTCTTTCGAGAGAAACTCCTTCTCTAGAAAGGATCCATTCTTAGCAACAAAAAATCTTGCCTTCGGATCTGTGATAGAAGGTGTACCCAACAATTTCTTTTGGGTATCCTATGAAGACGCACTTCTCCGATTTGGGTTCGAGCTTATCAGGCTGAAGCTTTTTCACATAAGCATCGCAACCCCAAACTTTAAGAAACGACAGCTCAGGTTTCTTGCCAAACGACAGCTCAGGCCAATCAGCTGTGGGTTGTCCCGTCCCCCGCGCCACCCCCTGCTAGGGCGGCTCGGGCGGAACCCTACCCCCACCGCTGCCGGGCTCCCAACCCCTCCTCCCCTCCCCTCCGGCGCCGTTGGAGGAGGTCGCCGGGCAAAGCCCCAGGCGGCTGACGGCAGCGGTGGAGGCCCCCTTCCCTCCCACGTTCCTTTGGGTGAGGCGGGTCACCCGGGGCGCAGGGGCCCTCCTCCCCGATCTGAGCCGTCGCGGCGGCGCGGCCGATCTGAGTCCGCCGACGGCGAAGTGGCGGCGTGGTGATGGGAGGAGGCGGCGGAGCTGCGGGCTTCGTGGAAGATCTGGTGGTGCCGGCTGCTCGGTGGGCGTGCTGGGTCATCGCGGCGGAGGTCGCTGTGGCCGGCAGCTTGGCCGGTCGACGGCGGCGGAACATGGCCGGTGGCAGCGGCGAGGTTCTGTCTGGATCCCGGGGCGACGGCCCTGGACGGTGGCGGCTGGTGAAGCTAGGGCTTCCCGCGGCGGCATGGCGTGGTGCAGTCCCTGTCCAAGGCAGATCTGTGACGGCGATCTGCTATGGATTGGTTCGGATCAGAGACGGTGACGAGTGCGCGGGATCCTTCTCGGCGGCTCTCGCGGCTTGGCGAGGCGGGGTGGGAACCCTCCTCCTAGGCTCCAGTGGTGGCACACTCAGGCAGTGGCCGGTGCGCCAGGACTCCCATGGTGGCACTGTTGTTGCGGTTGGTCGCCGGATCTAGGCGGCTGGATCTGGGGCTTTGAAGGCGGTCGAGACGGTGCACAGGTTGTTGGGTGGATTTCTTGGGGCGGATCCGGGTGAAAACCTGGTCTTCGGTCGATAGCCGGAGCCGGTGATGACGATGCCCTTATCATCGTTTCCTTCATGAAGGCATCATCGAGGTGAAGCTCCCAACTCCACTCAATACCTCCGAGGGAAACCCTAGATCAGCTGATCGGATGTTGGCAGCAATCATGTGTCGTTACCCCCTTGGGGGCGGCATTCTTGGAGGTGCACTCGGCTTCGCGGGACCAGCGGACGACATCTTTGGTGGAGCGGTGCTTCATCCTACACAATGATAGAGACAGATCTCGACGGCGTGGCGCAGTGCAGATTCGGAGTTCGATGTGCGAGGATGGACTCGCGCAGGAGGACGACGCTATCTGGCGTCGTGGTGGCGTCGATGGCAGAGAGACCTGGCACGGTGGATGCAACAGTACAGCTCTGAAGATGGATTGGTGGTAGGTGGCTGCGGCGGCCTCGTACCCAGCAGGAGTCCTGGTTGAGGACTGCGCCGGACTAGTAGGTGCCCCATACCCGGCAGGCATCCTGGTTGGGACCTCAGGTCTTAGATGTTTAGGTTTGGCTGCGATGTCTGTTTGGTATTAGGCCCAGGCTATCAGCGCCCCTTCATCAATTGGATAGGTGTAGCGACAGTTGTTGCTTAGACGGTGGCTTTAGTCTTACTATTGTATGACTTTGTAAGGTCTTGTGAGAATAATTAATAAAGTGGCTGCATGCATCGCCCAGATGCAGAGGCCGGGGGTTATCCTCCTTTTCTAAAAAAAGGTTTCTTGCCAAACCACAGTTCATACGGTGTCGTCTCAACGGATTTAGATGGTGCCCTATTTAACGTGAATGCAGCTGTCTCTAATGCATAACCCCAAAACGATTGTGGTAAATCGGCAAGAGACATCATAGATCACACCATATCTAATAAAGAACGGTTACGATGTTCGGACACACCATTACGCTGTGGTGTTCCAGGTGGCGTGAGTTGTGAAACTATTCCACATTGTTTTAAATGAAGATCAAACTCGTAACTCAAATATTCGCCTCTGTGATCAGATCGTAGAAACTTTATTTTCTTGTTACGATGATTTTCCACTTCACTCTGAAATTCTTTGAACTTTTCAAATGTTTCAGACTTATGTTTCATTAAGTAGATATACCCATATCTGCTCAAATCATCTGTGAAGGTCAAAAAATAACAATACCCGCCGCGAGCTTCAACACTCATTGGATCGCATACATCAGTATGTATTATTTCCAATAAGTCAGTAGCTTGCTCCATTGTTCCGGAGAACGGAGTCTTAGTCATCTTGCCCATGAGGCATGGTTCGCAAGCATCAAATGATTCATAATCAAGTGATTCCAAAAGCCCATCTGCATGGAGTTTCTTCATGCGCTTTACACCAATATGACCTAAACGGCAGTGCCACAAATATGTTGCACTATCATTATCAACTTTGCATCTTTTGGCATCAATATTATGAATATGTGTATCACTACGATCGAGATTTAATAAACCATTTACATTGAGTGTATGACCATTGAAGGTTTTATTCATGTAAACAGAACAACAATTATTCTCTGACTTAAATGAATAACTGTATCGCAATAAACATGATCCAATCATATTCATGCTCAACGCAAACACCAAATAACATTTATTTAGGTCCAACACTAATCCCGAAGGTAGAGGGAGTGTGTGATGGTGATCTTATCAACCTTGGAATCACTTCCAACACACATCGTCACCTCATCATTAACTAGTCTCTGTTCATTTTGCAACTCCTGTTTTGAGTTACTAATGTTAGCAACTGAACCGGTATCAAATACCCAGGGGCTACTATGAACACTAGTAAAATACACATCAATAACATGTATATCAAATATACCTTTGTTCACTTTGCCATCCTTCTTATCTGCCAAGTATTTGGGGCAGTTCCGCTTCCAGTGACCATTTCCTTTGCAGTAGAAGCACTCAGTTTCAGGCTTAGGTCCATCTTTGGGCTTCTTCACGGGAGTGACAACTTGCTTGCCATTCTTCTTGACGTTCCCTTTCTTTCCCTCGCCCTTTTTCTTGAAACTAGTGGTCTTGTCAACCATCAACACTTGATGCTATTTCTTGATTTCTACCTTCGCCGATTTCAGCATCGCGAAGAGCTTGGGAATTGTTTTCATCATCCCTTGCATATTATAGTTCATGAAGTTCTAGTAACTTGGTGATAGTGACTAGAGAACTCTGTCAATCACTATCTTATCTGGAAGATTAACTCCCACTTGATTCAAGCTATTGTAGTACCCAGACATTCTGAGCACATGCTCACTAGCTGAGCTATTCTCCTCCATCTTGTAGGCAAAGTACTTGTCAGAGGTCTCATACCTCTCAACATGGGCATGAGTCTGAAATACCAATTTCATCTCTTTGGAACATCTCATATGCTCCGGGGCATTCAAAACGTTTTTGAAGTCCCGGTTCTAAGCCATAAATCATGGCGCACTAAACTGTCAAGTAGTCATCATATGGAGCTTGCTAAACATTCATAATGTTTGCATCTGCTCCTGCAATAGGTCTGTCACCTAGCGGTGCATCAAGCACATAATTCTTCTGTCCAGCAATGAGGATAATCCTCTGATCACGGAACCAGTCCGCATCATTGCTACTATCATCTTTCAACTTAGTTTTCTCTAGGAACATATCAAAATAAACCAGGGGAGCTATACGCGAGCTATTGATCTACAACATAGATATGCAAAAACTATCAGGACTAAGTTCATGATAAATTAAAGTTCAATTAATCATATTACTTAAGAACTCCCACATAGATAGACATCCCTCGAGTCATCTAAATGAGCACGTGATCCATATCAACTAAACCATGTCTGATCATCACGTGAGATGGAGCAGTTTTCAGTGGTGAACATCTCTATGTTGATCATATCTACTATATGATTCACGTTCGACCTTTCGGTCTCAGTGTTTCGAGGCCATATCTGCATATGCTAGGCTCGTCAAGTTTAACCCGAGTATTCCGCTCGTGCAAAACTGTCTTGCACCCGTTGTATGTGAACGTAGAGCTTATCACACCCGATCATCACGTGGTGTCTCGGCACGATGAACTATCGCAACGGTGCATACTCAGGGAGAACACTTATACCTTGAAATTTAGTGAGGGATCATCTTATAATGCTACCGCCGTACTAAGCAAAATAAGATGCACAAAAGGTAAACATCACGTGCAATCAAAATATGTGACATGATATGGCCATCACCATCTTGTGCCTTTGATCTCCATCTCCAAAGCACCGTCATGATCTCCATCGTCACCGGCTTGACACCTTGATCTCCATCGTAGCGTCGTGGTCATCTCGCCAACTATTGCTTCTACAACTATCGCTAACGCATAGTGATAAAGTAAAGCAATTCATGGCGTTTGCATTTCATACAATAAAGCGACCACCATAAGGCTCCTGCCAGTTGCCGATAACTTTTACAAAACATGATCATCTCATACAACAACGTATATCACATCATGTCTTGACCATATCACATCACAACATGCCCTGCAAAAACAAGTTAGACGTCCTCTACTTTGTTGTTGCAAGTTTTACGTGGCCGCTACGGGCTTCTAGCAAGAACCGTTCTTACCTACGCATCAAAACCACAACGGTGATTTATCAAGTTTGCCGTTTTAACCTTCAACAAGGACCGGCCGCAGTCGAATTTGATTCAACTAAAGTAGGAGAAACAGACACCTGCCAGCCACCTTTATGCAAAACTAGTTGCATGTCTGTCGGTGGAACCGGTCTCATGAACATGGTCATGTAAGGTTGGTCCAGGCCGCTTCATCCAACAATACCGCCGAATCAAAATAAGACATTGGTGGTAAGCAGTATGATTATCACCGCCCACAACTCTTTGTGTTCTACTCGTGCATATCATCTACGCATAGACCTGGCTCGGATGCCACTGTTGGGGAACGTAGCATGCAATTTCAAAAATTTCCTATGCTCATGCAAGATCTATCTAGGAGATGCATAGCAACGAGAGGGGGACAGTGTGTCCATGTACCTGTGACACCCTGGATTTTGCCCATTTTTTTTCCTTTTTATTTTGGTCTGGATTTGCTTTTCTGTGACTTAGTAGTCCTGAAACCTGGAGAGATCACCCTTGATTCCTCTCCAAAGTGGCTTGCCAACCTCAAAATCATCCCAAGACCTTGTCATTTCCATCTTGGACCAATCCCAATATTCCTTTTTCTATTAAAGGAATAACCCTGTCAGCTCTGAGTTGTGGAGCAACTCATATTTCTATCATTCCCAAAATTCCCAAATAATTCTCATAAATCCTTTGGGACATATCTTATCCAGATATGTCAAAATATTCCTTGCCATGTCCAAAAATATTTCACAAATATTCCTTTTCTGATTCTGCCCCAGCTGGCAGGTTGTGAAGCAAGTACCATTTATATTTGCTTGCTTGCTCTCAAACTTTTTGTGCACTCTTTCTTATCCATATCATTGCCACATGCCAAAATGCAACTTTATTTGGATATTAAAACTCCCTTGGCTAATTTCCAAAGTTTCTGGGCAACTAGAATCTTTGTGAAGCAAGTGCTAGCTAGGAGTATCCAAATGAGTTGAAATTTTGCAAGCACCTCCAATTGCCCAAATAATGACTCTTACACAAGTTTCAACCCTATCCAATCATCTTAGTGAGAAGAGCATCAATTCTTAGATTTTGGCCATATTTTTCAGTTGTGAAGCAACTATATTTTATATTGCTTCATTTAAGCTGAAAATTTACCAGGACATTCTTAAATCCATTTCAACTCCTTTCACCAAGTTTTGGCCCAATTCAGTAATCCAATTGCCCTGTGCAAATTTTGCAAGTTTCTGGATAGAGAGGATGCTTGTGAAGCAAGTACCATTATGGCTTGTCCATTTGGTATGAAATTTTTACAGCATCTTCATATGTCCAAATAACCCTGCCTTGACAAATTTCAGCTCAATCCAATGAAGTATGTGAGTGCTACTTCATACTTTGCAAATCTGGTCAGTGAGGCCCTTTGAACAGCAAGTGCTATTTATCTTCATCCAAATAAGTTGCAAATTTGCAGACATGATCACCTTAGCATTTGATCATCCCATGCCAAATATCGGAGTCTAGATCCTGCTCGATCTCCCCCAGCCCACTCCAAACACCTTCCTGTTCCAGACAAAACCTGCAAGCTGTGGTCAACTCATGTGCCACTATGCTCGTTTCTTTCCTCCTTGACCTCTTCCTACGAGTGACTGATCGAGTTGACATGATGGAGTTGACCAGGACACGTGGAAACACCGAGTCCACGCGGTGACCGCCGCCCTGGCATGACATGGACGTGAGCTGCGTACTAGTCAGCTCGGGCCCCTCTTCTCCTCGTCGGTTCCGCGCGAGTAGTCATGTCCAACAGCTCTCCCTCGCTGTCTTCTTCCTCCCCAGACCAGTCTCCCTCTCTCCCGTCCCCTCCATCGCCCTGTGGCCGCCGTGCCAGGGCCATGTCCTCTCGGCCGTCGTCGTTTCCGACCACCGCGAGCCCCCTCGGTCCTTCCCGACTCCTCTTGATGGCTCTCAGCCCCTCCCCGAACCCCCTGGAATGCCCTCCCCTCCTCCAGACGACCTCTGGAGGCATCAAGGCGCCGGGGCATGCATCACCGCGGCCGTGCCCGGACCTCGCCGTCGCCCGCCTATTTAAGGCCCTCCCCGGGCTCGTCCGACCTCGCCAGCGAGCTGGCCACCCTCCTCTGCCCCTCCCCAAGCCCCCTCCTGAACCCCGGAGCCCCCCCTCCTCTCCTTTGGCCGCCATGGCCGCCGCGGAGCTCGGCTCGAATTGGAGCCAGCCAAGCTACCACGTCCTCTCCCGACCTCTCCGGTGGTCTCCCCTCTTGCCGTAGACTCACCCCACCTCCTTCTTTCATCGCCGGGATCGCCGGAGCACTGCGCCCAACGCGGAACAGAGCCGCCTACTGCCGTCGTCCGCTGCCGCCTTTGCCCCTCGCTCCACAGCCCTCCCCCGCCGCTCTCTCTGCCGCTCCTGGACGCGACGCCCCATCCCGCGCCCGCCGGTGTCCACCTTCGCCGGGGATGGCCTAAGCCGCCGGGGCCGGCACCGGACCCGCCTCTGCCCTGCCTCTCCGGTTCTATACGGGAGGAGGAAGAAGGAGGTGGTGGAGGGATGGGGTGGGCCTGGCCCGGTGTGGCCCAATTTTTTTAAATTGAATTAGTGGGCATCGGTGTTGGGCTTGGCCCAGGAGCAGCAGTGCAGTGGCAGCAGTTTCGGCCCGGGTCGGCACAGTGCCTCTTGTTTTTTTTCTGGAAACTATGCAGGGACCCGGATGCTAATGAAATGTTTGCAGAAAAGTCCCTGGCAGTAATTCCTCAATATTACTTCGCTCGTAAGTCCAAATCAGGTGATTCCAAAGCCCACTTCTTCGTCTCGTCGAGCCCGTTCTGTTGGTATCATTTTCATAATGCTTTGACATAGTGGAAATGACCCTTTTGCCCTTGTCCGTAAACAGCCCTCCGAGAGAGTACCGTTTCCGGCATTCGTCCCCGCGACATTTCCGCACTTCATTCCAATGACTCCTTCATCTCCAGGCAAGCCACAACCCTCATCTGCATAATCGCAATGCAATATCATAGTTTAATTAATTACATTAATAGCAAGAATGTTATCTGTAGCATGGATTGGATTATGACATGCATGAGTAGCTGTTGAATACCGGATTTTTAATGACTAGTAGTTTACCCACTCGTTGAGGTTATGATGTTGAGATTACCGTCTATGATTATTTTGGGATTCCATCCGGCATTTGTGGATATGAACTAGTAGCAGTAGCCTAAGCATGCCGGTTATTGGATTACTATGATATCGGAGTATCAGCTGTGACAGAAAGATTGTTCGGGGATAAGATGCCTAATTTGACCAACTAAGTTAACTTGATGAAACAACCTGGTAATAAGTGAACTTAGTTGGTTGATCGAGAGTCACCTGTCCGGGCTTATTCGTGCAGCCACATTTGCCGGTATGGGACGGCCTTGACTTGGTCTGATCGCGTGCTCTTCCACTGGTACCTCCAAAGAGGGAGGGTTATGCGCGCGCGCTACCCTGGCCCGGTAGGCGGGGATAACCCTGTGAGCCCAGTTGAGTTATTGGATCCAGGTCCCCGTTTGGGACAGTTTGTTTGGCCAGGACGCTGGCAGGTGTCTTGAGGACACGGGGCCACCCAGGGCTTGACTCCAAGAGGGAGTATGATTGTCGGTCGTACGATGGAAGAGTGACGGGTCCGTGGGAGCAACCGAGGGAGTATGATTGCCGGTCGTACGTCGGAACATCGTTGGTCCACCCGAATGGGAGCACGAGGCCATGAGTTCCGTGGTGTGGGTAAAGTGTACAACCTCTGCAGAGTGTAAAATCTATTCGAATAGCCGTCTCCACGGTATTGGACAGCCCGTCCAGACCTCTATAGGAGATCAACCGTTATAATGACAGTAATGATGGGAGAACTCATCTGAGTTTGGTAACAGTTGGACAGTATGCCATGGGCAAGTCTTGGTAACGATCTCGAGGATGATCGTTGGATGTTCTTGGAGTGATCATGAGTTGGTCACCAGAATGCAGGAAGAGTAGCCTGTTATTGCTCATTTCAACCATTCCTTCGGTAACAATAAATCTTAACTTAATCTTGATTGTTGTGATGTTGTCTTGCCTTAATGCTGATGTTTGTTGTGAGCTTGCGAGTACATTCAAAGTACTCACCTGGCGTGTCATGCCAGTTTGCAGGTCATGCCATGACTGCTTGTTTGTCGAAGATGTTGATTGCGCGAGCTAGGATACGCGTTCTAGCCAGAGTCCCTGCGGAGTGGAGTCCATCACCGCCGACGCTGTTCCACTGCCGAGAGATACGCCGCCTCCTCAGGTCGATCCGCTGTTAGCATAGAGCTATTTTGAGCAGGTGTAGTGTCGCCGTGTTGATGTAATCTTTGTAACCATATTTATAGCAATAAAGAGCGGATTTGTTCTATGCCAACAGTGACGTATTCCAGTGGACTTGTCCCTGGGACTGGAATACGGGGCGTTCCGGTTTCCTCTGAGCCGGGGTGCCACAGGAGTTGGTATCAGAGCAGGTCTGGCTATAGGACGCGCGGTCTAGGCGCGAGCGTTAGAACCGGTAGTATAGAGTCTAGTTGGTTTGCTGCACTTGTTTGTTGCATTTGTTTGCTGCATAGCATGCATATAGACTAGTTATCACTAACGATTGATCTGGTGAATATATGCGGCAATCCACTACCTGTACCCTCCAGTTGCATATCTTTTCTTGGTGGTTGGTGTCATCTTCGTCCCAGCGGAGGGATGCCTAGGTGCTCGGTGTATCGATCCTTTGCAGGATTCATGCACAGGTACCACACCAATATATCCTCTTTAGCCACCCCTATGGCTCGGTGATGGACATGTCTCTATCCCGGATCGTGCCATCCCTCTAGCCGCCTTGGCAACCCTTACTGATCTTGGTTATCAGAAAAGGGCAATGCCAGCGAGCCTTTCTTTTCATCGCTATCCGTTCCCAGGATGAGTACGGTTTCTTCCGTACGCTTGATGATGATGTGGTCGTGACCTCCGTGTTCCGATCCACGATCATCAAGTCCGTCCTCGCCTCAGTATCCTTCCAGCTGCAACTAGTGTTAAGCCGTGTTTGGTGTACCTTTGTTTACACCAACTCCTTCCACACCTTGACTTCCTTTCATGCACATCGCCACAGCATGTTAGACCGTAATACCGGAGTCTCCGCGAGATTTGTGTGCTTAGGTAGGCATGCATATTATTGCTGTGAGTAGCTGTAATATATTGCTTGTGTGTGATCTTAGTGCTTTGTGTGCTTTTGTTTAGTCGTTTCTTTTGCTTCTTTCGTCGGGTCCTTGGTGTTACCTTATTTCCCCTTATGGAAGTTGCTCCCCAACACCGGACTCAAAGAAATCAGTGAAGAGACAGTTAGTTGGAGGCTCAGCTCAACAATATGGAATTTTCCGCTGACTGCCTGATATCGGGAAATACCTGGCCTGACTACCAATGGTATTTTGGATTGATTATTAGCATCCAGTATGCATCATTGCAACCTTCACAGTAGAAACATTAAGGAATAGATATATGCACTCAGTCTGTATGTGGCAAAAAGGAAGCCTCAGAGTACAAGATACTCCCCAGACAGTTGGCAGCATATGACAATGCATCCCAAGAGTCAGGTCCGCAACCGTTGGTCGGAATGCAAGAACCAGTCAGGACACAAGCCTGCCTCAGAAATCAAGTGCCAGCTACACATGTTTTTATGGAAATGATGAACATGCTGCCAAGGTTACATGAGTTACTCAGACCATGATGTCAGCCCAGTTTCAATTATCATACCTGTGCTTGTCTGCGTAGTAGCGAGCTGTATGGGACGCTACTGAACCCTTGCCTGCCTTTCTTTAGTAACGGCACCACGCCTGTGTTCCGAGCTGTTTTACGGCCGTCCGGGGTGGATGCTAATTTTTTTTCTTTTGTCAGCAACTGGCCCGTGTTCTGAGCTGCTTTTCGGCCGTCTCGGACAGTTGTTGAATTTCTTTCCGTAGCGGTGGCCCTATGCTCTGAGCTGTTTCTCGGCCGTCTTGGGGAGCTGCTACTTTCTTCTTATCGACACCGTCTCATGCTCTGAGCTGCTTTTCTGCCGTCTTGAGTCGGGGTTGAGTTACTCCAGTAATGTCCCAGATCTGAGTTGTAAAGACCGTTCTGGTGGCTACTGGTTTATTTGCCGATTTCATCCAAGGGTTCAGACAGTCGTTACCCTACAGCTACAACTTGCAAAGTAATATGCCTGCCGGAACATTGCATCTGGCAGTACCCATGGTCACCCGAAGAATCGAGAATACATAAGGCCAAGCTCTTTCAGCTAAGGATCCAGATAAAGAAAACCATAATGAAGGAGCAAGATTGGCCATACAGATATGATAATGGTTACATGATCAACTTGGTACAAATGCCAGAATAGACTGGTTTGATACCGGTCACCATGGGGATACACACCACGGGGTCTAATCTATTTGCAAGGACCCCATATCGAGTCAACCCGCTCAGCCAACTAAATATTCCCAGAATCATCAGAAGAGAATAGTCAAGCCTGTCAGACTGAGCACTCAGAAGGATGAGCAACAGTCTCGCAGCACATGTCCTCACATATGGGAAGCAGATAAAGAATAACCTGCCGTGAACAAGATTCTGCTACCAGGACCACTGTCAGTCAAGTCTATGGATAATATCACCGTACACCTTTATGCTGGTCACGACAGGTGACAATTAAATCTTCGGTGCGAATGTGATACCTGAGATAGTACAGATACCAAAGATGATTCAGTAAACCATGCGAGAAGGAGAACGATATGAATCACAGTACTGTTTCAAACTTGGAGGACATACAGCCCTTTGAGGACACCCAAGCATGATGAGTAAAAGATTTCATGTCCCTCGAGAGGATCTGTTCACGAGTCAATGGACGATCATCCGTATTGGACTTCATCACAACACGTCCATAAGGAACAACTCTCGGGCTTGCGACAAGGACGGGTATTGTAGTCAGGATAATTCATTGCACCTAGGCAGGCCATTAGACATAAAAGGATTAAAGTCAGAATAATATATGAGGAAAGACCTGTCAGAATAAGGATCCAGTGAAACGAATCACATCACGGCCAGGCAGTCAGTCCGAGTAACCAGCGGGAGCAGAATACAAAGGTATAAAGGAAACCCGAGTGGGAAACGGTTTCCTCAAAGGGGAATATTCAGGTTTAACCCCTGAGCAACCAAATCTCGAGGACGAGATTTCTTTAAGGGGGGTAGGTTTGTGACACCCTGGATTTTGCCCATTTTTTTTCCTTTTTATTTTGGTCTGGATTTGCTTTTCTGTGACTTAGTAGTCCTGAAACCTGGAGAGATCACCCTTGATTCCTCTCCCAAGTGGCTTGCCAACCTCAAAATCATCCCAAGACCTTGTCATTTCCATCTTGGACCAATCCCAATATTCTTTTCTTGGGAATATTCCTTTTTCTATTAAAGGAATAACCCTGTCAGCTCTGAGTTGTGGAGCAACTCATATTTCTACCATTCCCAAAATTCCCAAATAATTCTCATAAATCCTTTGGGACATATCTTATCCAGATATGTCAAAATATTCCTTGCAATGTCCAAAAATATTTCACAAATATTCCTTTTTTGATTCTGCCCCAGCTGGCAGGTTGTGAAGCAAGTACCATTTATATTTGCTTGCTTGCTCTCAAACTTTTTGTGCACTCTTTCTTATCCATGTCATTGCCACATGCGAAAATGCAACTTTATTTGGATATTAAAACTCCCTTGGCTAATTTCCAAAGTTTCTGGGCAACTAGAATCTTTGTGAAGCAAGTGCTAGCTAGGAGTATCCAAATGAGTTGAAATTTTGCAAGCACCTCCAATTGCCCAAATAATGACTCTTACACAAGTTTCAACCCTATCCAATCATCTTAGTGAGAAGAGCATCAATTCTTAGATTTTGGCCATATTTTTCAGTTGTGAAGCAACTATATTTTATATTGCTTCATTTAAGCTGAAAATTTACCAGGACATTCTTAAATCCATTTCAACTCCTTCCACCAAGTTTTGGCCCAATTCAGTAATCCAATTGCCCTGTGCAAATTTTGCAAGTTTTTGGACAGAGAGGATGCTTGTGAAGCAAGTACCATTATGGCTTGTCCATTTGGTATGAAATTTTTACAGCATCTTCATATGTCCAAATAACCCTGCCTTGACAAATTTCAGCTCAATCCAATGAAGTATGTGAGTGCTACTTCATACTTTGCAAATCTGGTCAGTGAGGCCCTTTGAACAGCAAGTGCTATTTATCTTCATCCAAATAAGCTGCAAATTTGCAGACATGATCACCTTAGCATTTGATCATCCCATGCCAAATATCGGAGTCTAGATCCAGCTCGATCTCCCCCAGCCCACTCCAAACACCTTCCTGTTCCAGACAAAACCTGCAAGCTGTGGTCAACTCATGTGCCACCATGCTCGTTTCTTTCCTCCTTGACCTCTTCCTACGAGTGACTGATCGAGTTGACATGATGGAGTTGACCAGGACATGTGGAAACACCGAGTCCATGTGGCGACCGCCGCCCTGGCATGACATGGACGTGAGCTGCGTACTAGTCAGCTCGGGCCCCTCTTCTCCTCGTCGGTTCCGCGCGAGTAGTCATGTCCAACACCTCTCCCTCGCTGTCTTCTTCCTCCCCAGACCAGTCTCCCTCTCTCCCGTCCCCTCCATCGCCCTGTGGCCGCCGTGCCAGGGCCATGTCCTCTCGGCCGTCCTCGTTTCCGACCACCGCGAGCCTCCTCGGTCCTTCCCGACTCCTCTTGATCGCTCTCAGCCCCTCCCCGAACCCCCTGGAATGCCCTCCCCTCCTCCAAACGAGCTCTGGAGGCATCGAGGCGCCGGGGCACGCGTCACCGCGGCCGTGCCCGGACCTCGCTGTCGCCCGCCTATTTAAGGCCCTCCCCGGGCTCGTCCGACCTCACCAGCGAGCTGGCCACCCTCCTCTGCGCCTCCCCAAGCCCCCTCCTGAACCCCGGAGCCCCCCCTCCTCTCCTTTCGCCGCCATGGCCGCCGCGAAGCTCGGCTCGAATTGGAGCCAGCCGAGCTACCACCTCCTCTCCGGACCTCTCCGGTGGTCTCCCTCTTGCCGTAGACTCACCCCACCTCCTTCTTTCATCGCTGGGATCGCCGGAGCACTGCGCCCGACGCGGACCAGAGCCGCCTACTGCCGCCGTCCGCTGCTGCCTTTGCCCCTCGCTCCACAGCCCTCCCCCGCCGCTCTCTCTGCCGCACCTGGACGCGACGCCCCATCCCGCGCCCGCCGGTGTCCTCGCCTTCGCCGGGGATGGCCTGAGCCGTCGGGGCCGGCACCGGACCCGCCTCTGCCCTGCCTCTCCGGTTCTGTACGGGAGGAGGAAGAAGGAGGTGGTGGAGGGATGGGGTGGGCCTGGCCCGGTGTGGCCCAATTTTTTTAAATTGAATTAGTGGGAATCGGTGTTGGGCTTGGCCCAGGAGCAGCAGTGCAGTGGCAGCAGTTTCAGCCCGGGTCGGCACAGTGCCTCTTGTTTTTTTTCTGGAAACTGTCCAGGGACCCGGATGCTAATGAAATGTTTGCAGAAAAGTCCCTGGCAGTCATTCCTTAATATCTCTTCGCTCGTAAGTCCAAATCAGGTGATTCCAAAGCCCACTTCTTCGTCTCGTCGAGCCCGTTCTGTTGGCATCATTTTCATAATGCTTTGACACAGTGGAAATGACCCTTTTGTCCTTGTCCGTAAACAGCCCTCGGAGAGAGTACTGTTTCCGGCATTCGTCCCCGCGACATTTCCGCACTTCATTCCAATAACTCCTTCATCTCCAAGCAAGCCACAACCCTCATCTGCATAATCGCAATGCAATATCAATAATTTAATTAATTACTTTAATAGCAAGAATGTTATCTGTAGCATGGATTGGATTATGACATGCATGAGTAGCTGTTGAATACCGGATTGTTAATGACTAGTAGTTTACCCACTCGTTGAGGTTATGATGTTGAGATTACCGTCTATGATTATTTTGGGATTCCATCCGGCATTTGTGGATATGAACTAGTAGCAGTAGCCTAAGCATGCCGGTTATTGGATTACTATGATATCGGAGTATCAGCTGTGACAGAAAGATTGTTCGGGGATAAGATGCCTAATTTGACCAACTAAGTTAACTTGATGAAACAACCTGGTAATAAGTGAACTTAGTTGGTTGATCGAGAGTCACCTGTCCGGGCTTATTCGTGCAGCCACATTTGCCGGTATGGGACGGCCTTGACTTGGTCTGATCGCATGCTCTTCCACCGGTACCTCCAAAGAGAGAGGGTTATGCGCGCGCGCTACCCTGGCCTGGTAGGCGGCGATAACCCTGTGAGCCCAGTTGAGTTATTGGATCCAGGTCCCCGTTTGGGATAGTTTGTTTGGACAGGACGCTGGCAGGTGTCTTGAGGACACGGGGCCACCCAGGGCTTGACTCCAAGAGGGAGTATGATTGCCGGTCGTACGATGGAAGAGTCACGGGTCAGGCGGGTGTCGTCAGAACGTCGTTGGTCCACCCAAATGGGAGCATGAGGCCATGAGTTCCGTGGTGTGGGTAAAGTGTACAACCTCTGCAGAGTGTAAAATCTATTCGAATAGCCGTGTCCACGGTATTGGACAGCCCATCCAGACCTCTATAGGAGATCAACCGTTATAATGACAGTAATGATGGGAGAACTCATCTGAGTTTGGTAACAGTTGGACAGTATGCCATGGGCAAGTCTTGGTAACGATCTCGAGGATGATCGTTGGATGTTCTTGGAGTGATCATGAGTTGGTCACCAGAATGCAGGAAGAGTAGCCTGTTATTGCTCATTTCAACCATTCCTTCGGTAACAATAAATCTTAACTTAATCTTGATTATTGTGATGTTGTCTTTCCTTAATGCTGATGTTTGTTGTGAGCTTGCGAGTACATTCAGAGTACTCACCTGGCGTGTCATGCTAGTTTGCAGGTCATGCCATGACTGCTTGTTTGTCGAAGATGTTGATTGCGCGAGCTAGGATACGCGTTCTAGCCAGAGTCCCTGCGGAGTGGAGTCCATCACCGCCGACGCTGTTCCACTGCCGAGAGATACTCCGCCTCCTCAGGTCGATCCGCTGTTAGCATAGAGCTATTTTGAGCAGGCGTAGTGTCGCCGTGTTGATGTAATCTTTGTAACCATATTTATAGCAATAAAGAGCTGATTTGTTCTATGCCAACAGTGCCGTATTCCAGTGGACTTGTCCCTGGGACTGGAATACGGGGCGTTCCGGTTTCCTCTGAGCCGGGGTGCCACAGTACCTTCATAGACCGAAAGAGGAAGCGTTAGCTTAACGCGGTTGATGTAGTCGAACGTCTTCGTGATCCAACCGATCAAGCACCGAACGTACGGCGCCTCTGAATTCTGCACACGTTCAGCTCGATGACGTCCCTCGAACTCTTGATCCAGCAAAGTGTCGAGGAGAGTTTCGTCAGCACGACGGCATGGTGACGGTGATGGTGAAGTGATCCGCGCAGGGCTTCGCCTAAGCACTACGACAATATGACCGGAGGAGCAAATTGTGGAGGGGGGCGCCACACACGGCTAAGAACAATTGGTGTACTTTGGGGTGCCCCCCTGCCCCCGTATATAAAGGAGGGGAGGAGGAGGCCGGCCACCAAGGGGGCGCGCCATGGGGGGGAGTCCTACTAGGACTCCACTCCTAGTAGGATTCGGCCCCCCGCCCCCCCCCCCCCACTTTTCCTTTCTTCGGAGGTGGAAATAGGGAAGGGAGAGGGATAAGGAGAATGAAAGCGGGGCGTGCCCCCTCCCCTAGTCCAATTCGGACTCCCTATGGGAGGGGGTATGGCCACCCTTTGTGGGCTGCCTCCCCTCTCCCCTAAGGCCCATGTAGGACCAATATTTCCCCGGAGGGTTCCGGTAACCCCTCGGTACTCCGAAAAATACCCGACCACTCTGGAACCATTCCGGTGTCCGAATATAACCTTCCAATATATCAATCTTTACCTCTCGACCATTTCAAGACTCCTTGTCATGTCCATGATCTCATCCGAGACTCCGAACAATCTTCGGTCACCAAAACACATAACTCATAATACAAATCATCATCGAACATTAAGCGTGCAGACCATACGGGTTCGAGAACTATGTAGACATGACCGAGACACATATTCGGTCAATAACCAATAGCGGAATCTGGATGCTCATATTGGTTCCTACATATTCTACAAAGATCTTTATCAGTCAAACCGCACGACAACATACGTCATTCCCTTTGTCATCGGTATGTTACTTGCCCGAGATTCGATCATTGGTATCTTCATACCTAGTTCAATCTTGTTACCGGCAAGTCTCTTTACTCATTCCGTAATGCGTCATCTCGTAACTACCTCATTAGTCACTTTGCTTGCAAGGCTTATAGTAATGTGCATTACCGAGAGGGCCCAGAGATACCTCTCCGATACTCGGAGTGACAAATCCTAATCTCGATCTATGCCAACCCAACAAACACCTTCGGAGACACCTGTAGAGCATCTTTATAATCACCTAGTTATGTTGTGACATTTGATAGCACACAAGGTGTTCCTCCGGTATTCGGGAGTTGCATAATCTCATAGTCAGAGGAATATGTATAAGTCATGAAGAAAGCAATAGCAATAAAACTTAACGATCATTATGCTAAGCTAACGAATGGGTCTTGTCCATCACATCATTCTCCTAATGATGTGATCACGTTCATTAAATGACAACACATGTCTATAGTTAGGAAACTTAACCATCTTTGATCAACGAGCTAGTCTAGTAGAGGTTTACTAGGGACTCGGTGTTTTGTCTATGTATTCACACATGTATCAAGTTTCCGGTTAATACAATTCTAACATGAATAAAAAAATTTATCATGATATAAGGAAATATAAATAACAACTTTATTATTGACTCTAGGGCATATTTCCTTCACGGGGGTGTCCGGAACCCCTTCCGGTGACCAGATATGTACCCGGTACCCTCCGGAACACTTCCGGTGTCCGAATACCAACGTCCTATATATCAATCTTTACCTCTCGATCATTTCGAGACTCCTCGTCATGTCCGTGATCTCATCCGGGACTCTGAACAACATTCGGTCACCAAATCACATAACTCATATAATACTATATCGTCATCGAACGTTAAGCGTGCGGACCCTACGGGTTCGAGAACTATGTAGACATGACCGAGACACCTCTCCAATCAATAACCAATAGCGGAACCTGGATGCTCATATTGGCTCCTACATATTCTACGAAGATCTTTATCGGTCGAACCGTTATGACAACATACGTTATTCCCTTCACTACTAGGAAAAGGCCTACTAATGGCGCACCAGTTTTGCCTACTAATGGCGCACTACTGGTGCGCCATTAGTATCACGCCACTAGTATTTTTTACTAATGGCGCACCACTGGTGCGCCATTAGTATCTGGTATACTAATGGCGCACCACGTAGTGCGCCATTAGTATAGAACACCATGCGCCATTAGTATGCCTCCCAGGGGGCCATATTTAACCATGTGCTTTGGCATACTAATGGCGCACTGCGGGGTGATGCGCCATTAGTATCCTTTGGCATACTAATGGCGCACTCTGTAGTGATGCGCCATTAGTATCCTTTGGCATACTAATGGCGCACCTTGAGGTGATGCGCCATTAGTATGAATATTAGGTTTTATTTTTTTTTACTTTTCTGATTTTTGCACAGGTTACAAAATATATTATTGGACAGAATATAGACAGTAGCACACAGCAACAGCAGATTCATCGAATACAATAGAAGATTAGTCTCCGAATACAATTCATCATATTAGTCTCCGAATTCAAAAGACCGAACAAAGATAAAACATTACAAGTCTCGAGACCGCGAGTATCGAGTTTGTCTTCACATTACAAGTCGATATCGATCATCTAAACTACCATCACATAGAAGAGAGCTGCGGTCATCACGATGAGCATCATCGCGATGAAACTGGTCTTCATCCGGTTCCTCCAACGCTCCCTCCTCTCTCTCGCTAGATAGCGGGCGTATCTAGATTCCGCCTCCGCCCTAGTGGTGTATCCTTTGTAACTGTTACCGCTGAAACGGTGAACCTGTCTCCGACACTCCTCCCAGTCGTCGTAGACTCCGGGAACCTTACCCTTGTACACGACATACGACGACATCTCTATGCACAAGCCAAACAACAGACAATACATAAGCAATATATAAGTATGCAACAAAAGGATCGGAAGAGAAAAGCAAGACATTAATAGCACGATTCATGGTCCTACTAATAAATAGCATCGATTACATCTAAGTTGAACGACTGTCCAAACCAAAGAGACATACAATTCATTAAAGTTTAATTACAACATGAGCCAATCAATGTTTCAGAACTACACATCACTACTTTCGACTCGACTCATGGGATAGGAGCGTGGATGAAGCCGCCGTCTGTCGTGATGGTCATGAAATCGCGGGCGTTGTCAGCCTGCACTTGTAGCGTTCCGTCTATCTCACTGTTGGACGGTTGATATCTGAGGAAGAACTGCCCCGAGGTATGAAGGACATCTTGATGGATGATGTCGGCAAACTCCGACTGGATGCGAAAGAATTCTTGTCTGATGTCCGCGTCCTGGATTGCCGACAAGCTCGCGGCCCAATCTTTGAGATTATCTGGTAGCAGAAGGTGATGATGGTCCCTTACGATCGCCCGCATGTGATGGAGGGCGTAGTAGGCATCCTTCTGACCGCCAGGCGGCTGCTTGACGCAGCAGAACGTTGTATTGTGGGCGAACACGTGCTTGCCGTACTTACGAACTGCCCTGGTGAAGGAGCCTCCAGATTTGGCGTAGCCGGGGAGAACATCATCAAGAACTTTCTTGATATTTTTGTAGTCTATCTTGGAGTCACGGTTTGGGTCGAAATACGTGGCCATGGAATATTTCGGGCTTAAGAGGATGAGTGTGCAATGTGTGTCACTGCACAGAACACGGAATGTTAGAAAAAAAAAGAACGATCGAAATCTAAGAAATCATATGTTACGGGGCGGTTAAGGGATGACTTACTCGGGAAAGTAAGCCACAAGGAAGTTATCCTTATCTGGGTTTGCCAGAATGACACCTTCGAGGTGTGAACTCGCGACTTGGCGGTCCCCAGCGCTGCTCAAGAGCTTGGCACGCATGTAGAAGGGGTCGACTATCATGATGTCTCGGGTCTTGTCTCTAATGATCCGCATATCCATACTGAGCGAAAATAGCCGAACAAAGGTGTAGTGCAGCGGATGAAGGTTAAACATAGCAAAGATGTCATCAAACCGCAGGACGATCGTACCCCCGATGTCGCCATCCACAAAGCCCTTGCCCTCTGGGACCTTGGCCACGAAAACCGGGTATGCCACATCATTCTCTCTGAGACGCCGCTTCTCCAAAGAAAGAACACTGTCGTGCAGACTCCGCATAGCACCGGTTGCAGCATTGAGCATATTTGTCGGTAGCATCGCCCTACCCGCCACATGCACCCTCCTCGAGATATCCTTAGGTGAAGGTGGCCCGTCCTGAGCACGGATCATACTCGGTGCCGGCTGGCTCGCATCGGTGCCCTTTTTAGTCTTTCGTTTCCGGCTCTTCTTCTTGATCTGCTGTAATGGGACCGAGTTCTGCTCACAGACCGCCTTCTTGAGCGTGTTGGGGCTGATAATATTTCGCACCTCAGCTATCTGAGGCTCGGTGAAGGTGGCAGCTGGAGGCGTCTCCTGAGAACTGAACGCCAGACGATGCCTGTTGCAACTGGGTTTCTCCGTCGTACCAGCTAGATCGCGGTCGTCTTGGCTGGGTTCTTGAGAAGGAGGCCCGCAGAACTAGTCACTGTACCCATGTTCGGCAAAGTACTTATCGACGTTGGTAAATGTACCGTCGTCGTTGTCGTCGTCGTCCGGATCCTGTGCCATATGCATGTCCGGATCCTGTGCCATAGGGATGTCCAGCATGTCCGGTAGCATTGCGGCGTTCTTGATATGGCTTGGCGCCGGCACGACTAGCGGTCTTGTCTGTGGGGTGGTGTCCCCCGCCCCCAAACGAATCTAGCTCTTCGGCCAAAGCAGGGGCCAGCTTACGCAGGAGCTGAGGGTCATCTCATCTTCTTCGTCGGCCCCAGCGGGTCGAATCGGAGGTAACAGCTCGTCGCAGCCTGGCAGCACCCGAACCACTTCAACCCTATACACTGTGGGTGGCATCGGATTACCGTGGAACACGGGGTTGCCCGGTTGAACGATTCTGCCCTTGGCGACATCGACCAACTCGCCGCCCACGAAGTGTAGGAGAGTGCAAGGAACGTTGGCGGCGCCCTGCGAAAACATGTAGGGCGTCAGGGATGCCCTGTCAAAGGCAAGGAGATGAAGTCATCTGCCGAGAGGCTTAGTTACCGTGATGCCGTCGAGCTCGGCTAATGTCGAGGCACCGCCAACGGAGGGTGTGCAACTGACGGAGGGGCCGCTTGCTGGCAAGGTGCCGGCCGGCGTACACCCGGGTGCATTAAGCTCCAATGCCCGTGCCGGCACCGGAGACACGAATACCGCCTCCGCCGGAGACACCAATGGGGCCGCCTGCGCGCTGTGCGAGTTGCTGGCCGTGAAGCTGGGAACCGGGGGAGGCTCCTGTTGGCCGCCCGCAATCCACATCGTCAGCCCATGAATCAACGTAGGCACCATGGCGTTGAGCTTCGTTCCCAGTTGTTGTTCCACATGCTCTAGGACAAGCTCCGGAATCCGCGCCACTTGTGCCTTGAGTGCTTCAACCTCGCGCGACTGGCTTTCTGAGCTGGTCTTTTTCTCCTTTCGCCCACCAGCGGTATAGTATGACGACCATTTTGTGGACAAGCCTTTGCCGGCCACACGACCAGCTGACGTCGGCTTACTAAGCTTATCCTTGTTTTTCATTACGTTCAACGCCCTATTCAAAGGGGTGTCGAAAGGGGAGCTCTGAGACGACCCCGCGCTACTGCTTTCTTTGTCCTGCGGAAGGAACGTGAACCATTTAGAAATATTGGGGATTAATTAGAATGCAACCATATGGAGCTAATTACGCGGGGGTGTATTCCTTACCAGAACAAGCTCAAGCTCCTTGGTCTTCGGATCCGTGGTAAGCTCCTTTGTTACCGGGTCCTCCTTGTACCGGGCCCCGAGAAAGTTCCTGGTCTGCTTGTCACTGTATTTCTCAAAGCGGGGCAGTAGGCCTTGCTCGGCACGCTCCGCGTCCTCCTTGTCCCATATAGGCTCCGCCACTCTGTAACCGCCGGGACCGAGTTGGTGGACCCCTAAGTTCAACTGCCACATTTCTTTCCCCCACTGACTTGATTCGGAGGTTGCGGGGCTCTCGCACTTGATCTTGAACTCCTTGTAGTCATCTTCGCTCATCAAAGGATATTTCTCCTTGATCTTGTCATAACTATCACCTTTATCAATCATTGCCTTCACCGTGCTTCTCCAAGTAGACAGGGCCGTGCTCATCTTTGTGAGGGCGGCACTGTTCACTTTATTCCCTGAGAGGCGTGTGTTTGCAAACTCAGCGGGGAACTTGTATCGTTTGTGCAGCTTCGTGAAGAGGAGGCTGTGCAAATTCCCTCGGTCCTTATGCCTTAGGTTCTCGGTGTTGATCGAGACGGTGCTCCGGAGAATGCACCCGAGCTGAACCGAGTACCCCTTGACTACTTGTTTGGGCGCCGTCGGATGCCCGTCGGAGTTCACTTCAGTAAATTCCTCCCTGACAATGCCGAGCACGCTCGGGCGCCGGTCCTTCCGTTGCCTCTTCAGTTGGCTGCCATCTGTGCGTGCACCGCCATCATCAGTGGTGGCATCCTCGGCGGCGCCATCAGTGGTGTCATCCCCGACGCCACTAGTGGTTGTGTATTCAGGATCGGTGTCTTCCGCGGCGTCCTCATAGCGGTGAGGTTGTTCCTCCATCTCCTGGGACAGCTCCCAGAATTGCTTGCCGCCCGAACCGCCGGCCTCATCGTTGTGGGCCATGTTTCGCTCTAAATAGGAAAAAAGTTTGGTCAAAAAGTTGGTTATTGTCAAGGAACAAGATCATGGTCTCATCATTTAGGGTTTGTCAACACCGAGGCATCCTAAAAGCTAAGCTTTTATCATTTAGGGTTTGTCGACGCCGAGGCACCCTAAAAGCCTAAGCTTTCATCATTTAGGTTCTTATCGACACCGAGGCACCCTAAAAGCTAAGCCGTGAAGGAGAATTCTAAGTTGGGCACCCTAAAGGAAAATTTCAGCATGACCTTTGCTGAAAATAGGACATATGGAGTACCCAAATTTGCCGGAACAGAAATTAATCGACATTCTGGCAAACTCAAGGGCCTCTCAGGGTACCTGCAAAATCATCACGACACGATGGTCGGAGACAAAACCCAGCAAACTAGCACCACAATGTGCCTCTACTTTCATATGGATGAAAAGCCACAGACCATATGGTCATCTGCTTTCATATGGACAAAAATCAGCTCAACTTATGTGAGCTTCCATTCCAGATCTAATACGTCACCCAACAAAAAATCATCAATAGTCACCACACACTGAAGCCACCATTGCTAAAATATCAGCTTCAGGGTCCACCATTACACACTTAAATTCAGTACCACTATCACTTTTGCTAATTGCTGTTTTGGCTGCTTATTTCTCCTTGCATCTATATTTTCACTCACTTCTGGAGTAGACTGTTATGAGTTCTGGTTAGAATAATACAACTGAAAACAGAGTTTATTTCAAGGTTCAGACAGTGAATTTCTCTACCAGTATTAAGTGAATAGCATCTCACTTGTCACATCACATAATTTCCTAGTTGGAGAATACTCATTGATCAAAGTACTCTTTGTTAGATTTTCAATCCTGTATCTACAAAAAAAGATTTGACAAAAAATCTATACTCGCACGTTATGTATCTTCGTAAGAAGCTATACATTCAGGCCTGCTACTACTATATTGTCAATTTCCGGAGTTGTACCATATGCCACAGCTTTTAAGAAATCAAAAACCTTGTTTAGTCTGAAAAGTTTGAAGTATTCATTCACCAGGGATCCTATTCAGAAAATATGGTTCCTCATCGAACAAAAAAAAGGTTTCAGACATTCTCACCTAGCAAAGTTTCAGACAGAAAAAATATAAACATGTCAAAACACTACCAGGATGTGCTCACTGCCGGAACCACCTATCTAGCCTGAAAATACTACACAAGCTCCCTACAAACAGAGACACACAAAAGATTCAGACATCTCTGTCTAATAGAAGGATCGCAATGTATGCCACCGAAATGTCGATTCACTGGCATTATGCCTCTTAAATTTCATAGAAAATGGCAGGCAACTCTGTCTGGATTGCAAACTGGGAGGAAGGAGGAAGGAGGAGAGGTACCTAGGCGGGCGCGGCCGGTCGCCGGAGGGGTCGGGGTCGGGGTCGGCGGCGGCGGCGGCGTCGAAGGGATGGCTCGAGGGCGTCCGAGCTCGTCCGGGTCCTCGTAGTCGAAGAAGAAGACGGCGGCGGTCCTCCTGGGCGCCTCGGTTGGTCGTGGGGAGGCCGGCGGCCACGTGCTTCACGGGTCGGCGGCGGTCGTCGTCCTGCACCCCGTGCCCGGACTAAGGTAGAGGCGGCGTAGGGCAGGGGCCGACGCGGGGAGGCTGTCGGCGACGGCGAGGTCGCGGAGGCGTCGGCGATGGCGGAGCTGCAGTGGTGGGGGGCGCGGGGGCGGCAGCGCACGTAGGGGCAGCGGCGTCGTGGGTCGGGGCAGCGCGCGGGGGGGGGGGAGTGGATCTGGCGAGAGGGAGGGACGAAGGGGTCGGGCGAGTTAGAGCTAGGGGGGAAGCTTACTAATGGCGCACCCCCGAGCGGTGCGCCATTAGAAATCTTTTTTTTGATAGCAATGGCGCACCCCCTAGCGGTGCGCCATTAGAAATCTTTTTTTTTAGATAGCAATGGCGCACTACCCGAGCGGTGCGCCATTAGTATGTTTTTTATTATTATTTTTTGTTGCTATTTTTTAATATTTTTTTTATAAAAACAGTAATAATTTTTTAATAAAAACAGTAATAATTTTTTTATGAATATGAAAAAATATCATCAAATTTGTTATTTGAAAATATGATCAAATGGGGGTGCTCGGCGGCGCGGTGGAGCGGGGGAGGGTGCGGTGGGTCGTCGGCGGCGGTGGAGCTAGCGGGGAGGGTGCGAGGGGTATCGAGATCGAGATGGAGGGGGATAGCGATCGAGATGGAGGGGATAGCGATCGAAATGGAGGGGGATCGAGATCGAGTGTCCTCATGAATATTCAATATTTTTTCCCATGAAATTTGAAAATATATTCATGAATTCAAAAAGTGCCCATGAAATTTAAAAATATTCATGAGTTCAAAAAGTGCCCATGAAATACAATCGAGAAATAGAACTACGATTTAAATACAATCGATCTTAGCTAGCTATCTGTTCACAATCTTCTTGCCCTTCTTTTTCGCAAATGGAGTTCTTCTGTGGAACGGACGTCCTTTAGGTAGGGTGGTCCTGCTTCTCTTGTGGGTATGCTTCTACTTCATCTCGCGTCGTCATGTTCCATCTTTGGGTCGCCGTACTTGTCGAAGTCTTGCTCATTGGCGACTCCATCCATTCCGATGATCTCCTTTTTCCTCTCCTCACGACAACACGACTGGGCTTTGACGGGTCGGTATAGAAGAAGCATTGGTCCACTTGGGAAGCCAGTACCCATGGCTCATTTTTCGCGGTGACGTTTGCGCCCGCGGTCTTGGATTTGGCTTCGGGTAATACCATGGTGGTGAAATACCGGTCTTCTTTTAGGACGCTCTTGGCCCCTGACACGGAACATCGGGACCTTCTCTCCAGCGTAGCTCGCTCCTAATCTCCCCGATCCTTCCGTGTATCTGTCCTTGTCGTACCGGTGTAGGATTCCATCGTTCCCACCCGGAGTTCTGATAACCATCGCTCTTCATGTCCTTGTCCTCGGTGTAGAATGTGTAGCCGTTGATATCATACGCCTCATAGGTCATCAGGTTGTGCTCGGCGCCCTGTGACAAGGAGAATATGAGTTGTTCTTGCCTCGCGGAAGAATCCTCATGTAAAGGGTACGACAAAGCTTCTGCTTGAACCACGTGTGAAACATGAGTTGTGCTCTTTTGATTATATCTCCGTCCGTCCTCTGTTAGCCTCGGTCATTGTACGTCTTCTCAATAAAGGTTTTGTGCTCTACCACCCAAGGATCGACCACGTCTATGTGTTGTAGCGCGACTAGGTTTGCTCTTTCAAAGTCGCGAGTCGACCCTCGAAGTCGACATGCATTTCGCGGTGACCCTCACGGTGACCCCATCCAGCAAGCCTGCCGAGGTGCCTGTTGACGGGCAGACCAACGGGGTTCTCGATGCCTAGATAATTCGTGCAGTAGAGATGAACTCTTCGGTCAAAGCCCCTGGCTATGCTTCCCTCTAGACGTGACATGTTGCCAACGTATCCTTGATGACACCTTCATCCTTTTGAACGGCATCATGTTGTGCAGGAACTCGGCCCGAGTTGGATGATATCCTCCACATATGGACCAGCAGATGCACCATAAAGTCGAAGAACGCGGCGGGGAAGTACATCTCAAGCTCGCATAGTATCACCACGATCTCTTCCTGTGCCTTCTGGTTGCCTCACGCCAACCGACTTCCGAGAGATGATGTCGAAAAAGTGGCATAGGCCAAATAGCGTTTCACGGACGTGCGCGTCCATGATCCCACGGATTGCAACTGGAAGTATCTGCGTCATCAGCACGTGACAGTCGTGAGACTTCACCCGCTGAACTTCTGCTTCGCCGGGTCTAGGTATCTGCTTATTCCCCGCGTAACCGTAAGGAAGTTTTACTCCTACGAGGCAGGTGAAAACTGCTCGATCTCCTCCTGACTTAGAGTGAAGCACTGGGAGGGTAGTCATTTCCGGTCTTCTTGGCCTTTTTGCCTTTGCGACGACTTTCTGTGTCCTGCTTCGCCTCATCATCATCTCATCATCATCATCATCATTAGCGGTAAGCTCCTACCTGATGCCCATTGATTTCAAGTCTGCCCTTGCTTTCGGCCCATCTTTGGTCCTCTCTGGCATGTTGAGCAGGGTACCAAGCAGACTCTCGCACACGTTCTTCGTGATATGCATGGCATCAAGGCTGTGAGGCACACGGTGGATCTTCCAGTACGGCAAGTCCCAGAAAACAGACCTCGTTTCCATACCTTCACAGCGGCTCTGGCGCCTTTTGCTTCTTTCCCGGCTCTGGCGCCTTTTGCTTCTTTCCCGGCAGTGGGCAATCTTTCCAATTTTTCAAACAGCTCGTCTATTTCCTCCCTCCTCGCCCTCTCGTACGCGGGTGTCTTCGGGGTTCGTTTTCACCATCGAACAGATCCTTGGGTTTTCCTCCACGGGTCATCGTCGCGAAGCCACCTTCGATGTCCCATGAACACGGTTTCGAAGACCCAAATCTCTATCTAGCTGGAGATACGTTGTGTCATCCATGCACCTGACGCATCCAGAAAATCCGTGACCACCTGCCCCGCGAGATATCCGTAACCGAGATAGTCGTGCACCGTCGTGAGCAGTGGGCTCTCATAGGGAAATATTCTTTCTCTGGGCGCCCACGTATTGGCTGGCGTTTTCCACAGCGTGTCTAGCTCCTCTTTCAGCAGCCCCAGATACAGATTGATGTCGTTCCCTGGTTGTTTCGGCCCTTCATTTAGCATACTCATGTGAATGTACTTCCTCTTCATGCACAACTAGGGGGGAAGGTTGTACATCCACACAAAAACACAGGCCAAGTGCTACGTGTGCTTCTCTGGCTGCCAAACGGATTGACTCCATCGTGCTCGCGCCCAGCACGATGTTCCTTGGATCCTTCCCAAATTCTGGGTGTTCGTAGTTCAACGCTTCCACTGGCTCCCATCCTTAGGGTGACTCAGCATCTTTCTTTTTTATTTATCCCGATCATTTGCGTCATCTTCTCGCTTCTTCTCCTCCCTATCCGCGTGCCAACGCAGGACCTTTGCTACCTTATGGTCCGCGAAATACCGCTGTAGCGAGGAGTGATCGGAAAGTACCACACCACTTTTCGAGGAGCTTTCTTCCTCTTCTTGTATCGAGTGACACCGCAACCGGACATATGTAGACTCCGCGTGCTCGCCCCGATAAATGATGCAATTGTTCATGCACACATGGTATTTCACGTGCGGTAAATCCAGAGGACACACACTTTCTTTGCCTCCTCGAAACTGGTCGGGCACTTGTTCCCCTTGGGAAGACGTTCTGTGCTAGAATGACATGTTTCGCGTCGAAGCATGCGTCGGTCATTTTGTATTTTACCTTCATCTCCAGAGCCATGAGCGTTACTTTCAGGCGGGTATCCTCGGGTTTGCATCCTTCTACAATGGAGTAACCGCGTCTATCTCCAGTTGATCCAGCTTGGCTTTCTCTCGGGCGGCAGCTCTTGCGTTATCCGTCTGCTTGAGAAGCGGCTCTTGAATATGAGGTCCTGCACCCAGCCCATCGATGGTCCATCATCGTCTGCTCCGCCGGCATCTTCATCTCATGATCATGCCCTTCGTCTGCTCCGGCATCTTCCTCATCATCATGTCCGGCATCTTCTACATGATGACTAGTACAGCATCACCGTCGTGATCATGTCCTGGAGATTCTTCGTCTTCTCGCCCGCCGAGCCGCGGTGGTTGTCTTGCTGCCCTTCCTCATTTCTTGCCCGGGCCCCATGGACGACTTCATAGTCATCTTCATCACCTTGCCACCGATAGCTCCATGAAACCACGCAAGAGCAGGTGGTCCCGCACCTGCTCGGAATCCGGGTCCACAATAAGGCTCTTCAGCTTGCATCTTCGACACAGACATCTTATCTTCGTCTCGTTCTTTTGAAGCATCTCGGCCTTCGCGGGAGCTCAAAACCTATTCACACGATGCCTTCGGTCATCGTGCGACCATGTCCCGCTGCGGGTAGAGCAAAACGATATTTTAGAACCAAGAAAAAATTTGGCATGACTTTCCCTAAAAATAGGACCAAAAAGAATGCATAGTGCCAAAATTCTCGCCGAAACAGAAATGAATCAACATTCCGGCAAAATATTGGCAACTATCGCATTTCAAATACCGGTACCTGCAAACACAAACATATAGCAATACCACAAACATATGCAACACCCACAACATACAGATCTAGCTACCACAAAAAGTGCATGTGCAGGTTGTTGGAGCGAGCTAGGAAAAAAAGTAGATCTACAAACATGAAGATACTTTCTTCCCTACTTACCTATCAAATAAAGGTAATTTCACCACTTAATTTTGATGAATCTATGGTGCAAATGAGGTGAGGAGGAGGAGGCAGCCGACAAGCTTGGAGAAGGAGGTGGAGAATGATGGGGAAAGTGAGTGTGTAGGTGTGGCTGTCCAAAATATCTAGCTGGTCCCAGGTTACTAATGGCCACCACACAGCCATGCGCCATTAGTAACACAACATACTAATGGCGCACCTGCTGGCCGTGCGCCATTAGTAGTTTGCCAAAAAGTAAAAAAAAGTATATATATATACTAATGGCGCACCGCGGCATAGTGCGCCATTACTAGTTTAAACTAGTAATGGCGCACTTTGCCACGGTGCGCCATTAGTAGTTTTGCAAAAAAAAGAATAAAAAAAAATAAAGTACTGGCGCACTCTGTGGCTGGTGCGGCATTACTTGTTAGAACTAGTAATGGTGCACATTGCCTCGATGCGCCATTAGTATGTTTGGAAAAATGAAAAAAAAAAATTGTTTACGTGGCGCACCTGTGTCTGGTGCGCCATTAGTGTCATCCACACAATGGCGCATCACCACATGGTGCGCCATTAGTATATAGTAGTGGCGCACCACTTCTCTTGCGCCATTAGTGTCAATTTCATCTATAGCCGTTTCCTAGCAGTGCTTGTCCATCGGTATGTTCCTTGCCCGAGATTCCATCGTCGGTATCTTCATACCTAGTTCAATCTCGTTACCGGCATTCTCTTTACTTCTCGTTCTGTAATACATCATCCTGCAACTAACTCATTAGTCACTTTGCTTGCAAGGCTTCTTATGATGTGTATTACCGAGAGGGTCCAGAGATACCTCTCAATACTCAGAGTGACAAATCCTAATCTCGATCTAGCCAACCCAACAAACACCTTCGGAGACACCTGTAAGCATCTTTATAATCACCCATTTACGTTTGTGACATTTGATAGCACACAAGGCATTCTTCCGGTATCCGGGAGTTGCATAATCTCATAGTCGAAGGAAATGTATTTGACATAAAAGCAATAGCAATAAAACTGAACGATCATAATGGTAAGCTAACGGATGGTTCTTGTCCATCACATCATTCTCCTAATGATGTGATCCCGTTATCAAATGACAACTCATGTCCTGGTCAGGAAACCTTAACCACCTTTGATCAACGAGCTAGTCTAGTAGAGGCTAACTAGGGACACGTTGTTTGTTTATGTATTCACACATGTATTAAGATTTCCGATCAATAAAATTCTAGCACGAATAATAAACCTTTATCATGATTTAGGAAATATAATAATAACCATTTTATATTGCCTCTAGGGCATATTTCCATCAGTCTCCCACTTGCACTAAGTCAATAATCTAGTTCACATCACCATGTGATTTAACACCCATAGTTCACATCGCCATGTGACCAACACCTAAAGAGTTTACTAGAGTCAATATTCTAGTTCACATCGCCATGTGATTAACACCCAAAGAATATTAAGGTGTGATCATGTTTTGCTTGTGAGAGAAGTTTAGTCAACGGGTCTGTCACATTCAGATCCATATGTATTTTGCAAATTTATATGTCTACAAAGCTCTGCATGGAGCTACTCTAGCTAATTGCTCCCACTTTCAATACGTATCCAGAATGAGACTCAGAGTCATCTGAATCGGTGTCAAAGCTTGCATCGATGTAACCCTTTACGACGTACTCTTTATCACCTCCATAACCGAGAAACATTTCCTTAGTCCTCTTAGGTAACTAAGGAAATTTTGACCGTTGTCCATGATCTACTCCTGGATCACTATTGTACCCCCTTGCCAAACTCATGGCAAGGTAACACAATAGATCTGGTACACAGCATGGCATACTTTATAGAACCTAGGCTGAGGCATAGGGAATGACTTTCATTCTCTCTCTATCTTCTGCCATGGTCGGGTTTGAGTCTTACTCAACTTCACACCTGTAACCTACAGGCAAGAACCCCCTCTTGGACTGAACCATTTTGAACTTCCTCAAATCTTATCAAGGTATGTGTTTTGGTGATAGTTCTATTAAGCGTCTTGATCTATCCCTATAATCTCATGCTCAATATGTATTAGCTTCACCGAGGTCTTTCACTAAAAATTCTTATTCAAGTGCCCTTTTATGCTATCCAGAAATTCTATATTATTTCCAATCAATAATATGTCATCCACATATAATATCAGAAATGCTATAGAGCTCCCACTCACTTTCTTGTAAATACAGGCTTCACCATAAGTCTGTATAAACCATATGCTTTGATCACCTCATCAAAGCGTATTTCCAACTCCGAGATGCTTGCACCAGTCCATAATGGATCGCTGGAGCTTGCACACTTGTCAACACCTTGAGGATCGACAAAACCTTCTGGTTCCATCATATACAACTCTTCTTTAAGATATCCGTTAAGGAATGCAGTTTTGATGTCCATTTGCCAGATTTCATAATCTAAAATGTGGCAATTGCTAACAGGATTCGGACAGACTTAAGCATCGCTACGGGTGAGAAAGTCTCATCATGTCAACTCCTTGAACTTGTCGAAAACCTTTTCACAACAATTCAAGCTTTGTAGACAGTAAACTACATTCCATCAGCCCTGTCTTCTTCTTGAAGATCCATTTATTCTCTATGGCTCGCCGATCATCGGGCAAGTCCACCAAAGTCCACGCTTTGTTCTCATACATGGATCCTTCTCAGATTTCATGGCCTTAATCCATTTTCTCGGAATCTGGGCTCATCATAGCTTCTTCTAGTTCATAGGTTCACCATGGTCTAGTAACATGACTTCCAGAACAGGATTACCGTACCACCTGGTGCGGATCGTGCTCTGGTTGACCTACGAGGTTCAGTAGTAACTTGATCTGAAGTTTCATGATCATCATCATTAGCTTCCTCTAGTTGGTGTAGGCATCACGGGAATGTTTTTTTGCGATGAGCTACTTTCCAATTCGAGAGAAGGTACAATACCTCATCAAGTTCTACTTTCCTCCCACTCACTTCTTTCGAGAGAAACTCCTTCTCTAGAAAGGACCCTTCTTAGCAACAAAGACCTTGCCTTCGGATTTGTGGTAGAAGGTGTTTCAAAATTGTTTCCTTAGGGTATCCTATGAAGATGCACTTCTCCGATTTAGGTTCGAGCTTATCAGGCTGAAGCCTTTTGACATAATTGTCACAACCCCAAACTTTAAGAAACGACAGCTTAGGTTTCTTGCCAAACCACAGTTCATACGGTGTCGCTCAACGGATTTAACGGTCCCCTATTTAATGTGAATGTAGCTGTCTCTAATGCATAACCCCAAAACGATAGTGGTAAATCGGTAAGAGACATCATAGATCGCACCATATCTAATAAAGTACGGTTACGATGTTCGGACACACCATACGCTGTGGTGTTCTGGTGGCGTGAGTTGTGAAACTATTCACATTTGTTTTAAATGAAGGCCAAACTCAACTCAACCAATATATTCGCC